>OU612034.1:3017500-3450000 GCA_914767945.1 Eilema depressum | reverse complement strand
ACGCCACCCACGGGAAGAGATGGGGTGGCCCTATTCTACTCCACCGGGAACCAACACGGCTAGTACGTCTACATTACTATTTCTTTCTTCATTTCTTGAAGCATCTACTCGAAGAACTTGTCCCTACTGACCCATTTGGATTGATCATCCTGTATAATTGTAAAGTGGTGTAAAATGAAAAGTCAATAATTTTTAAAAATGTGTGTGTGTGTGTGGTATGTGTGTGTGTGTGTGTCTGTATGTGTGTGTGTGTGTGTGTGCGCCCAGATATTTTACACTTGTAGCTCGGGTGATTTCCTTACAACTACAGCCCTTATTCTCCAGGCAAATGTGAGCTCTTATTGAGAAATCGTTAGTGGGTGTGTTAATTTTTGACAGAGAGAAGAGGATGTAGAATGTTTTGTCCAGATTTAGCGTCAGTAGGCTTTTGTTTAGCCATTGCATAGTTTGTGAGTGTGAGTGTGAGTGTGAGTGTGGGTATGGGTGTGGGTGTGGGTGTGGGTGTGGGTGTGGGTGTGGGTGTTGGTGTGGGTGCTGGTGTGGGTGTGAGTGTGAGTGTTAGTGTGAGTGTTAGTGTGAGTGTGAGTGTGACTGTGAGTGTGAGTGTGAGTGTGAGTGTGAGTGTGAGTGTGAGTGTGAGTGTGAGTGTGAGTGTGAGTGTGAGTGTGAGTGTGAGTGTGAGTGTGAGTGTGAGTGTGAGTGTGAGTGTGAGTGTGAGTGTGAGTGTGAGTGTGAGTGTGAGTGTGGGTGTGGGTGTGGGTGTGGGTGTGGGTGTGGGTGTATGAGTGTGTGAGTGAGTGTGAGTGAGTGTGAGTGCGAGTGTGAGTGCGAGTGCGAGTGTGGGTGAGGGTGTGGGCGTGGGTGTGAGTGTGTGTGTGTGTGTGTATATATTCTGTTAGCTGTTGCAAGAAAGCTGTCGAAGCATTGATAGTATCTTACCAAATTTGAATATATTATGTAGAATAATTTGTAATTAGGAATAATTGTATTAGATAAGGTCCTAGTGTATAAGTGAATAAACACGTGTCAAGTAAGACCTTAGGATAAAATAGAATAAGGAATAACTGTAGATTGTAAATGTACATATTTTGCCGCTCCAAGCGTCGCCCTACGGATATGCGGCCGGTCGGCGCCATGTGTTTGGGTCGGTCCCTACCTGAGGCACAGCCTGAGGTCCGGTGCCGCCGAACGGCTATAAAAAGAGCGGCCTTGGAGCGAATTGTTGAGTTTAGCCCAACGTGTCCTACGAGCAAGAACACAGGAAGAGGTCCGACTCCCCGAGAGAGTAAAAACCACGTGCAGTAATAAAAACCGCGTGCACTCTACGTGTAGCAAAAACCACGTAAATAACACGTTGAAACCTTTACTTTGTTTCAATCGAAATAAATACAGTCCACAACAGTTTGCAACCCATACTCTCAAACTGATTCCTGGCAAAGGTGGTTCTGCAAAATGAGCCATGACAAACGGGTTGTTTGCCACGTTTTTTGGGATCAGGGGGGTTACACTTTGATGTATCTTTAGTACTGTTCTGAGCACATAGAGCTGTCTGACCGTTACAACATTGTTTTCTGCGTGTGTGTGTGTGCCCAGTTATTTCACACTTTTAGCTTGGGTGATTTCCTTACAACTACAGCCCTTATTCTCCAGGCAAAAGTGAGTTAATTTTGGACAGAGAGAAGGGGATGTAGAGTGTTTTGTCCAGATTTAGCGTCAGTAGGCTTTTGTTTAGCCATTGCATAGTTTGTGTGTGTGTGTGTGTGTGGGTGTGGGTGTGGGTGTGTGAGTGTGTGAGTGAGTGTGAGTGTGAGTGCGAGTGCGAGTGCGAGTGTGGGTGTGGGTGTGAGAGTGTGTGTGTGTGTGTATATATTCTGTTAGCTGTTGCAAGAAAGCTGTCGAAGCATTGATAGTATCTTACCAAATTTGAATAGGTAGGGGGGGAACACTACTGACGGTGGAGGTGATCGCTGATGCATCACAAGGTGGACACCCATACTTATGTACACGTATTTCACATTTCGCGAACTAGGATTTCTAACATAATAAGGGGCAACCCAATTGCTGTCAAGCGTACACTTCGACATAGGCTGTATGTTTACTTTCAGATGGAACGAACCTATCCCTTAGTCGCCTTCTACGACACCCACGGGAAGAGATGGGGTGGCCCTATTCTACTCCACCGGGAACCAACACGGCTAGTACGTCTACATTACTATTTCTTACTTCATTTCTTGAAGCATCTACTCGAAGTACTTGTCCCTGCTGACCCATTTGGATTGATCACCCTGTATAATTGTGAAGTGGTCGTATCTGTACATTGGAGATTTAATTAAATGAAAAGTCAAAAAATTTAAAAAAATTGTGTTTGTGTGTGTGTGTGTGTGTGTGTGTGTGTGAGAGTGAGTGAGTGTGCGTGTGCGTGTGCGAGTGCGTGAGCGTGTGCGTGTGCGTGTGCGTGTGCGTGTGCGTGTGCGTGTGCGTGTGCGTGTGCGTGTGCGTGTGCGTGTGCGAGTGCGTAAGCGTGTGCGTGTGCGTGTGTCTGTGTGTGTCTTTGTGACTATTAAGCCCTACAATATTCCCATATCTATTCAGTTGATTATACAGTTTGTGTCCAGTACGCCGAGTGAAGCCGCGTGATTATGTAAAATATATATGTAGAATAATTTGTAATTAGGAATAATTGTATTAGATAAGGTCCTAGTGTATAAGTGAATAAACACGTGTCGAGGAAGACCTTAGGATAAAATAGAATAAGGAATAACTGTAGATTGTAAATGTACATATTTTACCGCTCCAAGCGTCGCCCTACGGATATGCGGGCCGGTCGGCGCCATGTGTTTGGGTTGGTCCCTACCTTAGGCACAGCCTGAGGTCCGGTGCCGCCGAACGGCTATAAAAAGAGCGGCCTTGGAGTGAATTGTTCAGTTTAGCCCAACGCGTCCTACGAGCAAGAACACAGGAAGAGGTCCAACTCCCCGAGAGAGTAAAAACCACGTGCAGTAATAAAAACCGCGTGCACTCCACGTGTAGCAAAAACCACGTGCTCTCGGAATATCGAAAAGTAAAATAAATAACACGTTGAAACCTTTACTTTGTTTCAATCGAAATAAATACAGTCCACAACAGTTTGCAACCCATACTCTCAAACTGATTCCTGGCAAAGGTGGTTCTGCAACGTGAGCCATGACAAACGGGTTGTTTGCGACGTTTTTTGGGATCAGGGGGGGTACACTTTGATGTATCTTTAGTACTGTTCTGAGCACATAGAGCTGTCTGACCGTTAGAACATTGTTTTCTGCATGTGTGTGTGTCTGTGTGTGTGTGTGTGTGTGTGTGTGTGTGTGTGTGTGTGTGCGTGTGTGAGTGTGTGTGTGTGTGTGTGTGTGTGTGTGTGTGTGTGTGTGTGTGTGTGTGTGTGTAATAGTCATAACTTTATAATTAGAACACACAGTTTGAACGCAGTTACACGATAATAGTTTAAGTTTTAACTTGTCCCTACTGACCCATTTGGATTGATCACCTTGTATAATTGTAAAGTGGTCGTATCTGTACATTGGAGATTTAATTAAATGAAAAGTCATGTGTGTGTGTGTGTGTATGTCTGTGTGTGTGTATGTGTGTGTGTGCGCGTGTGTCTGTGTGTGTGTGTGTGTTTGAACATACAGTTTTAACGCAGTTGCACGATAATAGTTTAAGTTGAGTCTGGAGATATAGGTTCAGTCTGGACTGTATATAGTCTGATGTTAAACAGCCCTATCCCCTAGTTGCCTTGTACGACACCGCATGGGATGAGATGGAGTGGCCCAAATTACTCTGCCAGGAACCAATATAGGTATATTCTGTTAGCTGTTGCAAGAAAGCTGTCATACATACTTGTGTACACGTATTTCACATTTTGTGTGTGTGTGTCTGTGTGTGTGTCTGTGTGAGTGTCTGTGTGTGTGTCTGTGTGTGTGTATGTGTGTGTGTGTGTGTGTGTGTTTAATAGTCATAAATTTATAATTTGAACACACAGTTTGAACGCAGTTACACGATAATAGTTTAAGTTTTAACTTGTCCCTACTGACCCATTTGGATTGATCACACTGTATAATTGTAAAGTGGTCGTATCTGTACATTGGAGATTTAATTAAATGAAAAGTCATGTGTGTGTGTGTGTGTGTATGTCTGTGTGTGTGTATGTACGTGTGTGCGCGTGTGTCTGTGTGTTTGAACATACAGTTTTAACGCAGTTGCATGATAATAGTTTAAGTTAAGTCTGGAGATATAGGTTCAGTTTGGACTGTTTATATCTGTCTGATGTTAAACAGCCCTATCTCCTAGTCACCTTGTATGACACCGCATGGGATGAGATGGAGTGACCCAAATTACTCTGCCGGGAACCAATATAGGTATATTCTGTTAGCTGTTGCAAGAAAGCTGTCGAGGTTTTACATACATACTTGTGTACCCGTATTTCACATTTCGCGAACTATGATATCTAACATAATAAGGGGCGAGCCAATTGCTGTTTACTTTCGGATGGAACAAACTTATCCCTTAGTCGCCTTCTACGACACCCACGGGAAGAGATGGGGTGGCCCTATTCTACTGCACCGGGAACCAACACGGCTAGTACGTCTACATTACTATTGCTTACTTCATTTCTTGAAGCATCTGCTTGAAGAACTTGTTATCCTTATTTCGAAAAGGTGGTGCCGCATCCCCGTGGTACTGTTCACCCTCTGTATATTCCGCTTCTAGACCATCTGAAAAATATATTCATATGCTGTAGAAATTAAAACATTAAAATTCGAGCAAATCAGATAACATATTGCAATAATGACTCATACTAGTCACGTCAGTCTTAATATCTATAATTAATTAACATAAAAATGAATCGCTAAAATGTGTTGCTAAGCGCAAATCTCGAGAACAGCTTAACTGATTTCGCTAAATAATTTCGTAAATCATAATGTATATTAATAATGAATAAATAAAATAAATAAAGACAAATGCAAATACCTATATTAATGCATACAAATATTTGCACTGAGCGGGGATAACAGTCGATACCCCTCAGCCAGCAATGCAATTTTGTAAGCGCTTAACGTTGATATAGATTTCCTCTGATCTTTTGACCTCCAGTGACGTCACCCAGTCCGACCAATATCTGTCAAGGTTGTCGCAACGTTGTGCTCGTTATTGTGCGCTTACAGAATTGTTTTGCTGTGCTTCGGAGAGCTCCATACGACCATCTGTGGCGTAGGTACCTACTTGAATTATGGAGGTCAGATGGTCGCTGCACAGGAGATATAGAAGTATTGTCGTTTCAGTTAGTAAGGTCTTATCTATCTCTGCGCCAAATTTCATCAAAATCGATTCCGTGGTTTAGTCTTGAAAGCGTAACAGACAGACACACAGGCAGACAAGCAGACAGACACACAGAGCTACTTTCGTGTTTATAATATTAATATGTATCAACCGTCTAATTCTCTTCACCACCGCACCGATCTGGACATCCCAGGCGAGCCTGCTGTCAATATGTTCGCCCAGATATTTCACACTTGTACCTCGGGTGATTTCCTTACAACTACAGCGGTGAACTTATTCTCCAGGCAAATGTGAGCTCTTATTGAGAAATCGTTAGTGGGTGTGTTAATTTTGGACAGCCAGGTATGGATATGGATATGGATAATGGCAGACAAGCAGACAGACAGACAGAGCTACTTTCGTGTTTATAATATTAGTATGGATTCTTACCAAGGTCTGCTTAGTCGCGTGCGCAGAAGACTCTTCGACCACCGAAGTCAATGTCATAATTAGGGAATCTGGCAGCTGCCTCGACCACCGACCATGCGTCACGGGCGCGTTGGTACGTCACGAATCAGCTGCAATTTAATGACATCAGTTTTAGATCATCTCAAAGCTAGATGACAAGATATTACACATTACTTGACACAACAAGGTTAACCTGATGATGGATCTAATATCTTCATCTATATGTATTAGAAGTATATACAGTTGAAGAACTTCTAATACACCGTTACTTCTTCTTCTTCATCCTAGCGTTAATTCCCAGTCGCATCCGAAGCTTTTCAGCTCGGAGTCTGGGGTCCACTTTACCAGTCTTAGCTACAGTAAAGCGATTGCTATCTGACCTCCACAACCCAATGGTAACGTTAGGCGATATCGAAGCTTTGCAGCTAGACCGTTGTTTTTGGACTTTCAAGGGACCCGTAACGACTGCCATAGATGTTCTTATGGAAACCGGGACCGACGGCTTAACATGCTCTCCGAGGCACGACCAGACCAATGCAAATACCCATATTTCATGCACACACATATTTGCACTGAGCGGGGATCGAACCCGCGCCTCCTGCGTAGCGGTCGCGTTCACTACCGCTACACCACGAAGGCTGTCTAATACAAGCGTATTAGATACAAAATAATGTAGCAGAGTACACAAGCCTGCAATTTGGAACCCAAGGCCCACGCTACTACCTACAGTCTGATGCGTTTTATCATGGGCTTTCACGAGAGCTACGGTCGTCAATTTCGAGAGGAAAGGCCTGCGCTAGACCAGCGTCCATTAATCCATGGATATGCCGACTTGCGGATGAGATTTGACTTCGCCCCCAAATATCTTGGTTCAGGGCTTCTTACACCCTCATCAAAACTATCCTACTGTAATCTAAAGCAATAAAACACTCATCCATCCTGCTTTCCATGCAGCTGAACCTTCATGACGGTACCTAACTTGGAGAATTGGATCCTGAGGTGGGCCTCGTTGCGGTTTCTCTATAACCACCCCACGAACACTATCCACATTTCATTCATTTGCCAAAAAGCAAACATTACTGTTTTTTATTCTATATAATAACCGCAGAAATAAGGATCGATAAATACATTGTAATTAAGTAGTTGAATTATACAATATACATACCTATCCTCTGAACTGTAACTCCTGTAATCTTGTCTCTTGTATGTACCGTCTCGGTTGTAAGAGCTGCAGGATCGTTTCGAATTCCTCGAGTCACTGGACGAGTTCGAGTTACCAGGTTAGCTGTAACACTGGCGCTGGAATAGACAATAAATTTACTAACACATATTATCATAATAAATAAGTTACTTGCCACTTGTGTAGGGAGGCAGTACAGAATACGTTTGATTAGTAAATGCTCACCTTTCTGTCGACTTCTTGAGTGATAGAGTTAGTGGTTTATTGAAGCTGTAAATTATCCACTTTGGGACATATAATCACGCCCTTCTCCTCGGAGGGTTAGGCAGAGGTGAATTAACATTTCACCAATCATTGTATTAGTCCCACGTAATAGGGGGTGAGCCTATTGCCGCATTCCGGGCACTATTGTTGACTCAAGCCTATCTGAGGCTGAGTCTGGGCTGTATAGGTATATCTGTCTGATGGAAATGGAAAGGGGACCCTTTTGTCCGCACTTAGCCTCCGTTTTTGGGCCATTGTGCGTGTATCTGTCTGATGTTAAACAGCCCTATCCCTTAGTCGCCTTGTACGACACCGCATGGGAGGAAAAGGGGTGGCCCAAATTCTACTCTGCCGGGAACCACGCGGCGGAATTTTTTTCTTGCATAAAAATGTTCTTGAGAGCCTGTTTCATGGGCTCGAGGAAGTAAGTCTTGTTGCCTAACTTATCACAACTAGGTGGAGTATCTTCGATCGTCACTACAGGAGCTCTTCGTTTCTTGGTGTTTAATTTATCTGTTACTAACTACAATTGTTTTGATACAGGAGTCACAATATCGTTGCATGTCTCCACGTCTGTGGAATTATCGTTAATTTTTTTCTTTATTGCTGTTTTATCTATGTAGAAAACCTTTGGTATAGCGGTTGCAGCAATTTTTCTTGTAGTCTTTTCCCTCTCATAATGACTGAAATCATCTTTGGCTGGTTTGATTTCAATAATTTCTGTTTTATTTTTTATTTGTTCCTGGTGTTTCATTGCTTGTTAGTAAATCGGACAGGAACATGTTCAAATCTTCGAAACCAAAACTCTATTTGCTAACGATTTCACTTCATCTCCATCCATTTGCCTGTCCTGCATAGACAATTGATTTCCAGACTTGTCATAATCCTCCAATATTGGAAGCCGTTACGGGCAAGTATCCGGTATAAGGTATACCGGATACATCAAATATTTTTTCTGCACTTCTACATTATACGTTAGGTATAATTTCTGAATCGGATCCCTTTGTAGATACGTCTGCGATGACCACTGGTTCATCTTGATCCAGGTTATGCTTTACAATTGAAATGATAGGTACAACTAAATTAAAATTTAGTTCGTCTTGACAAAGTATGCTATTTTTTTCGATAATATGGACAATACTATAATAAGCACTGTCTTCTCTATTTAATGATACATCATCTTCACTTATCGGATATTCTTTTGCATCGCCTTCTGAGAAAGTTTCTGGTACATCCGAATAGCTTGTTCATACACTTTTAAAAGTCATGGTCGCCATGACTAAAATGATCGGAGATCAATACTCACTCCCTGACAGGGTTCAAGCTTCATTTGACACCTGTCAGTCGGAAGAGTAATCGTCATTTTTCATGATTCTTTTCCACTTTTTGTTTGCTATTTCTTTCTTCGCTTCTACAAGCATTTGCTCGAAGGACTTATCTTCGTTCCTTCGAACAGCTTCTATGCCATCTGGAAAAAATAATATTCATAAGCTATAACATTTCAAACAAAATTATTTAACGCTGATTTAAATAGGGTCAGCTACTGACTACAAATTCGAGCAAGTCCTTAAGTCATACTAGTCAAGTCAGACTTAAGATGGGTGACATTCAGACCCGTCTGTGCTTTGGAGAACATGCTAAACTGTCTGGTTCCGGCTGCCATACGAACATTAGTGGCGTCGTTACAGTAACTTGGAAACGTAGTCCGATAACATGGTTTACCTACAGAACTTCGACATCACATATGGCTTATGGAGGTCAGATGACAGTAACTTCACGGGAAGTTTGTTCAATTCACAGTTAGCCTGAAGACAACCTAAAGTCCCGCGTCCTTTAAGCGGTGCTTGCAAAAGTAACTATTTGATGATGCCGTCAAGCTGAATACTATCATTGTAACATGGTACGTGTTTGTGAAGGTGACCCTCTTTCCTAAAAGTTTGCCTTCAGTATACCATCAGGAGACGTGTCGTATATAAAAAAAATTCTTACCATAGCCTGCATAGCCCCGTTTGCAGGAGACTTTTCGGGCACCGAAGGCAATGCGGTAATCGGGGTATCTGGAACCTGACTCCACTGCCAAACATGCCTCACGGGTGCTTTGATACGTCACGAAACCGTACCGGGAGCTGCAAATTAATGACGTATAATTTAGATCATGACGGAGTCAACCTAACTTCTAGGGGAAAATTCAGAGCAAGCGAAAAAAATTATCGAGCACTTTGTAAGTGATATATAAATATCAACCTAATTCCATTTTGAAAGGGCTCTATATTGTATGCAGAATCAATACTTATCCGGTAAGACAGTTATTGCATACTGTTTTAAGCTTTGTCTTAAGGGAATAAGGTTTATATTTAATAACAACTTTGCAGTCTTATAATAAGAGGTAACAAAATATAAATTAATAAAAAATATGATGTAACTATCCCCTATTCTACTTCACCGGGAACCAACAACCATCCTGCTGTAATCAATGAAATACAATTAGACACTTACCCATCCTCATTTCTATGTAGCCGAACCTCCATGACGGTACCAAACTTGGAAAATAGGTACTTGAGGCGTGACCTACTGATGTTTCTCTCTAAGCTCCCCACGAACACTGTCCGCCTTTCTTCAACGGGCCTATTAAAAATAAAAAAATATATAATAAATAAACATTCCAGTACATTCCACGCTACCTAGTTCTAAAGTATAGCTTACTAGCTTTTTCCCGCGGCTCCGCCCGCGTGGATGTCGGTTATCGCGACCAAACATAGCGTATGTCCTTGCTCAAGGTCTAATCTACCCCTATACCAAATTTCATCAAAATCGGTTCAATGGTTTAGGCGTGAAAGCGTAACAGACAGACAGTTACTTTCGCTTTTATAATATTAGTATGGAGTATGGATGTATCTTGTATTATGGGAATACTGTACTTTTTACTGTACTTTTTATCAAAACGACTAAAATTAAAGGACTAAATTTGTATAATGGCCATAATACTTATTGTAGGACATTGTAGAACATTCTACACAACGCTATCTAGACCCAAAGTAAGCATAGCTTAACTAGCTTGTGTTATGGGTTCTAGAATGCGGATAAACATACTTAGATACATTTTTTTTGTAAATACATACATATTATACATAGAAACACCCAGACCAATGCAAATATTCATATTCATGCACACAAATATTTGCACTGAGCGGGGATCGAACCCGCGCCTCCTGCGTAGCGGCCGCGTTCACTACCGCTACGCCACAGAGGCAGTCAAAGTAACTTATAGAGATACTTTAATGAAATACATTATGTAGTTGAAGTACACATACCTATCCTCTGAACTATGATTCCTGTGACCTTGCCTCTTGAAGGTCTCGTCTTGGTTGTAAGAGCGGAAGGATTGCTTCGAATTCCTCGAGACACTTGATGAGTTCTGATGAGATGAGCTGAAATAAAAGAACAGGTTTTTGTATATCCACACAAAAGTAACTGAAAACTCTAATGCATTCCACGAATTCTTCACTTAAATCGTTTTTTTTTTGTTGAAACTACTCACTTGCACAATGCATGCATAACACAATTAGGTATAAAAAATGAATGTGCAGTACTTTATGAAATGTGATGTTTACATCATGCACCGCCAACCAAAAATCAACAATAAAATATACTCAAATCCTGCTAGCCAGGTGGACCGACGACCTGCGAAAGTTGGCTGGGACGGACTGGATGCGGAAGGCGGAGGATCGCAAACGTGGCGTATATTGGGAGAGGCCTATGTCCAGCAGTAGACTGCAATAGGCTAATTGATTGATTGACAGCTAGCCTAGCCCATGATCATACGCTCTATGTCCCTATACCAGTTGACTGAGTCCAAATTACCGCTACCGTTAAAATCTCAGTGAAGCATACAATAAGTAAGCTAAGTAAATGCTCACCTTAACGACGAATTGGAGGTTTCGGAGACCGTCGGCTTCCTGAGTGAAGGAGGAGCTAATGATGAAGTTGAATTTCTCTCCACATCACTCGTGTGAGGAACTGGTGTAGGTTTTACTGTAGGAAACCTGGCGTAAGGTCTGACCCGAGCTGAAGAACTTGAAGGAGACAAAGACATTTTTGATGGCGGCGGAGCTAATGATGTAGTTGCGCTTCTCTCCACACCGTTTGTATGAGGAACTGGTTTAGGTTTTCCGGTTTGAAACCTGGCGTAAGGTCTGACCCGAGCTGAAGAACTTGACGGAGACAAAGACCCTTTTGATCTTTCACGCCTAACTGATGGGGATCTTCTTTTGTGATACGGAGATCGCGACCTGACATTCCCCCTGGATCTATGACGGTCACGAGACCTTAATAAGCTTCTGCTTCGCGACCGTTTTCTACGACCACGAGAAACAGATTTAGATCTTCGTCTGTAAGATCTATCTTTTGAACTGGACCTCTTTTTTTCTTTTGCATCCCTTTCAACTCCTTCAGTTCGTACCTCTTTAGATTTAACTACACGTTCATTCGATATCCTTTGTTTAAGTGGTTCGATCTCTTTCGTCCGAGCTGGATTTCCACCGCTAGACAGAGTCATATCACTGTCGTTGCGTCTACTACTTACTAGTATTTGTTTGGTCAGATTACTCGCCAGCATGGGAAATTCTGGTACTGAATTGGTTTGGACGGTAGCAGAAGAAACTGTCGGTTTATATCTGTATTTGTCTAGGTGAATAATAACTTTATCTTCACCATGTTCAGCTTTAACGTCATAGTCCCTTACTATTGTTGTCTTAGTAAATTTGAAGTCACGTTTTTCAACAGGCGATCTCAGCTTTGAATGTCTGTCATCTAATATTATATGATTTTCCTTGTCCTGGAACATATTTTCATCAGTGTTTACTCCTACGCTGACTAAAATAATTCGTTCATAGTCAGCTGGCAACTGAGGCTTTTCATTCGCTTCAGGTACGGCCACAGTAGGTTTCGTTATACTTAATATTTTTTCCACCTCAGCTTCATTCATTAGTGGCTGAAGCTGTAAATTATCCACTTTAGGAATTTTGCTCATGACTATGTCTTCGTTTCTCTTCCTCATTGCTGCTGCTTTTTTCTTCTTAATATTCATTAACATTTTTCTCGACGCCTCTTTAATCGGATCAAACAAGTTGTTCTCGTCGTTTACTTTGTCTGTAGAATTTAGTAAGCTACTTGGTGGAATTCCAACTGCATTGTCGTCTCTCTTCCTCGATTTTTCTTTTAGTTTATTTTTTCTTATGAATATGTTTTTGAGAACCTGTTTCATGATGGGATCGGAGACCTTAGCCTCATTACCTAATTTGTCACTACTAGGAGAGGTTGCTGATGTGTGACACTTAGATGATTTATCTGTGTTCGGCATGTCAGCGCGTATTGTTTTGTGATTCACTGCTCCAGCACTATTACTAGAGGAAATACCCCTTCTTATATTGTATTCGTGGAGACTAAGTTTTTTTCTTTTTATTGGTTGTTCCTCCTTCGTGAGTTCGTGCTCAACCGGCCTTTTCTCAATTTTGGGTTGCAGGGCTTGGGGTATTTGAACATGTTGCTGTGTAAATACCGATTGTGCCGGGAGCTTTTTCAACTGTATATCGTCAGACCGCTTAACTTTCTTCTTTTTAATTTTCTCGTCCTCACATTCCTCATCGCTGCTGATGTAGTACACCACGTTTTTACTCTTACACGCCCTGTGTCTGGAGTTAAGCGTCGTGCTGTTCGTCAAGTCATTTGAACCCTTCACTTTATCTGCCTTAGTGAAATCATCTCTGTGTTGCTGTTTCACTTTTTCATGTTCCTTAGTTGCAGTTTTAACACAGTCGCTTGTATTTTGGACTGTTTCAGGTGTTGTATCGTTTGTCTGTAAATCTGCTAGCAACAGATCAACATCTTCCAAACTGAAAGATGATTTCACGTCACCTCCATCCATTTGCCCGCCCTGCATAGGCAAATGTGGATGATTTACGGACTTGTCACAGTCCCCTAATATTGGAAGATACAGCGGACCAGTATCCAGTGTATCTTCCATTAGGTACCGCTTTATTTGTTCTACACTTCTGCAATGTGCATTAGGTAGAGTTCCTAAAGCGGATTCGCTGATAGACAAGTCAATATCATCCGGATCGAGGTTGGGCAGTGCATCCAAAGTGAAGTCCGGTTCGTTATTATTATCAGCATTGTCGTTGTCAATAACAGCATCATCATCGTCGGCATAGTCTTCTGAGCAAGGTTCTTCCTGATTTGGGTCCACTACGTACACATCATATTCGTAAACAATATCGTAATCTCGCCCTTCCACCAAGTCATCTGCGTCATTTGTTGGAATAGGATGCATATCCAGGCTGAAGTCTAGATGATCTTGGTCGAGATCTACGTAGTCCTGTATACTTAGTGGACTCCCTGCACATGTTGTTGACGATGCCTTGTTAGTCTGTAAAAATAAGAACAAGTTACTACCATAATTTCAGAGGAAGTAATAAAATAAATATACTTATATAATAATTATCAGATGCAGAGTCAACAATAATGCCCGGAATACGGTAATAGGCTCACCCCCATTACGTGGGAGCGAATACAATGATTGGGTGGGAATGGAAATGGAAAAAGGAAATGTGGGTGTTGATCACCTCTGCCTAACCCTCCGTGGATAAAAGCGTGATTATATGTATGTATATACGTATGAATATATTATGTAGATCCATTTAAGATCTTTAGATGGTTTCCTGTATTCAGTAACACTAAAAAGATCACAGGAGGAGGAGGGAGGCCTATGTCCAGCAGTGGACTTCCTATGGCTGAAATGATGATGATGATGATGAAAAAGATCATTGTCCCATATTTTCATATAATAGTCACGCCTGATATCTCAGAGGTTATGCAGAGGTGAATAAACACCCACATTTCAACATCTGTATTCTGTCCCACATAAGCCAATTGCCGTTGCTGTAACGACTATCAGCTCAAGTCATATATTATCTGTTGCATAGCTAATGCCCGCGGCTCCGCCCGCGTGGATGTCGGTTATCACATCGCTTCTTTTACTAAGTACAGATATAGGTATATAAATAGCCATAGGCGGGGAATTCACTCTCACACGTTGCGACCGGAAACGGTGCGCACTGTGCGGTATGAAAGGAACTTCAATCCTCGCACACTCAAGCTGTGGAATGAACTCCCTGCGGTGGTTTTAATAAACGACTACAATATGGGGTTCTTCAAGAAGGGCATTAGAAGGTTTCTTCAAGGCCGGCAGCACGAGTGTGATGCCCTGGTGTTGCATGCGTCCATGGGCCACGGTAACCATTTCCCATCAGGTGGGCCGTGTGCTCGTCTGCCACCTAAGTGGTATAAAAAAATCGATAGATATGCTGTATACAAACCTTTGGTATCATCCACTCAGAACTGCTAAATCCTGAGTCACTCTGTTGCTGAGGACTACTCTGATTGCTGCTACTCTCTGAGTCAGTATACGCCCTCTGGGCTTCGAAAGGTAGGCCCGCCTGCTGATTCTTCGAGTTAGACGCGTTGGGATTCATTTCTGGCAATGAAACAGTATATGATAATGTAGGTAAGTATCGACATTTCGAGACAATAGTACCTATATTCCGGTTAGGTAGGTAGGTATTTACTAAACGTAAACAATCTTGATAATGTTTTTTTTTATATACCTACACACATAACACCCACATTTCACCAATCATAGTATTAGATCCCACGTAATAGGGGGTCAGCCTATTGCCGTTATCCGGGCACTAGTGTTGGCTCGAGCCAATTTTTTAATATAATGTATTATAATTTTATTGAAAATTTTTTTATTTTTTCGTTCAAAAACTCATTTTAAAAAGTAAAACCCTAAATTGAACCACTAGTTAGTCAGTTAGTTAGCCTAGTTTATTTGTTTAAAATGTGTTTTTATAAAAAGTCGCGACAAAATTGTTTACCTTTAGTTAAATACCTAACCGAATGGAGTATAGTACTAGTAGGTACAGTTAACGACAAAAGTTGATTAACACCGAAATATTTTCAAACATTTTCATCAAATTTTCATTTATTTACATTCGAATTGTAATTAAGTACCTAAGTTGTGCTTGACTGTTAAAGTTAATAAATTTCAAGAGGAATCAAGAACAAATAAATTTCGGGGGGAATCGGTAAAAGGGGGAATTAGGAAGGAGCCTTAATTTTAGGTACGAGTACCTACCTAGTTCTAAAATCCCCAGAGAAGACAGATATTATATTTTATGTTTCGATCATTATGGAGAGGTTCAGTCAGATTAAATTTTATGAACCTACTTTAAATTTTCAGGATGACATTCTAAAGAGTTATTATTCTGCCCCTCTAGACAAGTGGCCATTCGTCGGCCGGCGTTTTCTAGAATAGAATGCCAAATGTATGGGATTTGACTTATATGACAAGCGTCAATACGTCAAATCCCATGATTGAGATTTCACAGTGCCTTGTGATGTGCGACGGGTGAGGCTGACGCGGGGAGGTAGGGAGTGACAGTGGGAGCTGCGCGGGAGTTGTTAGTTAGTTAAGTATAACGCCGGACACGTATCTTGGACCTAAAATGTGCTCAAAATGTGCCCTATACGCGCAGTACACATTTCTTGGGTGTCGTTTGAAGATAGCATGGGGTGCTACTGCGGTGGAAGAGCTTAAATTCACCAAGCATAGATTATTACAAAGCAATCCGCGGGCGCCAGAGCCTCGTTTGTCTTGCGATTTAGGTCTAAGATACGTGTCCGAAGTTATAGTAGGGTAGTGGGCGTGGTCCCATTGAACAGTACATTTTCCGCATGATTTGAAATGACTCGAACTCATTAGTAATTATAGTAATTAGTATAGTTAACTGCAAGCAATTTCTTATCTATACTTATTTCTAATGTCCATTTCAATTGAATAATAAACTGCTAAGTGGTTAGCACATTATAAGGTTGAGCAACACTAGTCTGGTTGGTCTTAGTTCTTAATATACTGGGTGATTTTATAGACGTTTCGGAGCGACAGATTTTGGGCACAGTTTCGTTAGCAAAATCGTCTGGAAGTATTATTTTGGCGAAAAAAAACTTTTTTTTTACAACCCCCATCACTACATATTATAAAACAAAGTCGCTGTCGCTGTCTGTCCGTCCCTATGTATGCTTAAATCTTCAAAACTACGCAACGGATTTTGAAGCGGTTTTTTCAATAGATAGAGTGATTCAAGAGGAAGGTTTATATGTATAATACATGCATAATATTGTAGAGAAACACTGACTCCACCGTCGGTCGCCCCAAAGACGGTTGTATAGGGGAATTTGGATCGGCTATTAATATTTTTGATTAAGTCACAGAGTCACAGTACCTAAAGTTATTGAATTTTAATTTCAGCTTGTTTCAGATCTATAAAGAATCATTAACTTAGTTATATATAACTTATAACTTAGTTTATATATAACTTAGTTTATATATATTAGTAAATGTATTCTGAACTGAAATTAGAACTTGTGATAATATCCCGGAACGTACTGCACAGTTTTAAGAGACCTTAACAGTCCTTGAAAAGATAAACTTTAACATAAACAGTGATATTAATAACTCCGGACACGTATCGTGGACCTAAAATGTGCTCAAAATGTGCCCTATACGCGCAGTACACATTTCTTGGGTGTCTTTTGAGGATAGCACGGGGTGCTACTGCGGTGGACGAACTCAAATTCACCAAGCATAGATTATTACAAAGCAATCCGCGGGTGCCTGAGCCTCGTTTGTCTTGCGATTTAGGTCCAAGATACGTGTCCGGAGCTATACCTAAGTTAATCCGATTTAGAGTCAGATCATAGGTATATAAAATTGAAATAAATGAACATTAATTAATATGATCTGATTCTGAATCTAATTAGTTAGTTAGTCAATTAGTAAGGTGTATACATTATAGTTGAAATACTTACCTACTGTGTTTTTTTTTAATAAAACAAACACACTTGAGAGTTATTATTTTGAGTTATCGCTAACACTTAGAGTTTTTCACTAACACTTAGAGTTTTTCACTAACACTTAGAGTTTTTCACTAACACTTAAAGTTTTTCACGCACACTAGAGTATTTAATATTAAAAGTTATTGGGAATATTCAGAGTTATATCACTAACACTTAGAGTTTTTCAAGAGTTGTTTACTAACGCTTAGAATCTTGCACTTTGACCACAGTATTGTACTAACTGGCAAGTAAGCACAAGTAAGGTAAGAAAGTACAAGGAAAGCGCGCGAAAAGCGAGTGCTTCGAATGAGAGCTTGAGCTCATGCCCAACTTATTTATTTTTGTGGAATTTCGCAGTGCCTCGTAAGTAGTCGTAAGGTGCGACGGGTGCGGGGTAAGCGGGAAGGTGGGGGCTGAGACGGGGGGTTCGCGGGAGTGGACAGGTAGCAGCGGGTAGTGGGCGTGGCGCA
This sequence comes from Eilema depressum, assembly GCA_914767945.1. NCBI lineage: Eukaryota > Metazoa > Arthropoda > Insecta > Lepidoptera > Erebidae > Eilema > Eilema depressum. The sequence goes on along the minus strand of OU612034.1, from coordinate 3,432,372 downwards.
AGCTAAACTATTGGTTACAGCACACGTATTGTATAAAGTAGTCATATTGTATTTTTAACCGACTTCAAAAAAAGGAGGAGGTTTTCAATTCGTCTGAATATTTTTTTTTTTTTATGTATGTTCGTTCACCGATTACTCAAAGAAGCCATTTTTTTGTTTGATAGGTTATACTTCTCAGGTGGTCCCATAGTCATCAAGTCAGGATCTGATTATGGGATCCAAGAGAAATCGAGGGCAACCACCGAAAATAGTATGCTCTTATAGTGCTTGATACGTAATCATGTCTTACTCAGGTATATGCTTCAGACCGCCAACATCTGATGCTGCTGCACTGATGTTGAAGCTACAGAACTCCTTAATGGTTAGGAGTTGGAAGATGGTAATGCAATTGATCGATGGAAACTATTTAGTAGTATGTAGAGCTAACGTATTGCTTGTGAGGTACCTATGCTTGAATCAACATTTGATGCTGCTGCGCTGATGTTGAAGCTACAGAACTCCTTAACGGTTAAGAGTTACGGGACAGTACTACAATTGGTCGATGGAAACTAGGTAGTAATATGTTGGGCTAGCGTGATACTTGTAAGGGTAGGTACTACTTCTGAGATAGTGACTAAAAATATAATAAAAATGAACAAAATTTTTAACAAAATTAAGCTTTAGAAGAATACGCGATTATATAGGATTAGGAACTTAATACGTATACCTAGATCAGGTATGTTCAGGATTGTACTTTTGCGAATCGCCCTCAAGCAATTGACGTACAAATGAAGTATGAAATGTCGATTGTAATGCCTTCGTCCGATTTTTCGTCATAAATCATGACTTCTAGAAATCATTTCATGACAAAGTTAAGGTTTTATTTGATTCAGTATCGTGACCTGAATCGTGTCTTAAAAATATTCAATTAATCAATCCATGAGACCTCGATTCTGCTATTTTATGTTAAAGCAAAACCATTGTAGTTCCAATTGAATAATAAATCACTAAGTGATTAGCACATTATAAGGTTTAAGCGACACTAGCCTGGTCAGTCTTTGGGTAACTATTCTTAATAATTCTTTTAATTTTATATAGTATTATATTAAGTTTGTCCTTTCTCAAGGTCTAATCTACCTCTATACCAAATTTCATGAAAATCGGTTCAGTGGTTTAGGCGTGAAAGCGTAACAGACAGACAGACAGACAGACAGACAGAGTTACTTTCGCATTTATAGTAGGTATTAAGTATTAGTATGGACGATTAGTCAAGAGTATGCCTTAAATTTTCACGAGACTTTCTACTAATTTTCAAAAGTAGTTTGAGAAGGGTTATGGAAATAAAAATAAAATGCCTTAACAGCGCCAATTTCAAATTTATAAAACTTAAGATGATGTAGCCAATAAGGTAATAAATCGGGTGATTTCGCATGTTTAAAGTATATTCAAAAAATATGACGCGATATATTTATTTAAATTTGCTAATCACTTAGTGATTACTAAGTGATTAGCAAATTATAAGGTTTAAGCGACACTAGCCTGGTTAGTCTTAAGATGGGTAACTATTCTTAATAATTCTTTTAATTTTATATCTGACTAACTTTTGCCCGCGGCATGTCGGTTATCGCGACCAAATATAGCCTAGGTCCTTTCTCAAGGTCTAATCTACCTCTATACCAAATTTCATTAAAATCGGTTCAGTGGTTTAGGTGTGAAAGCGTAACAGACAGGCAGACAGACAGACATACAGACATACAGACAGACAGACAGACAGACAGACAGACAGACAGACAGACAGACAGACAGACAGACAGACATTTAATGCAAACACAAAAACATTATATGTATAGATAAGACGGTGGAAAATTAGTAAAAATTTAAATCGTACTTTAATACATTTAAAATATTTTGAATTAATTCACAGAAAAGTTATTGATTTTCATTTCAAATTGTTTCAGATCTATAGGTAAAGAATCATTAACTAAGTTTAGTAAATGTAGTCTGAACTGAAATTAGAAATTAACAATCCTTGAAAAGATAAATTTTAACATGAACAGTGATATTAAATATACCTAAGTTAATCCGATATAGAGTCAGATCATAGGTATATAAAATTGAAATAAATGAATCTGATTAGTTAGAGTTATTCGATTAGTAAGGTGTATACTTAAAGTTGAAATACTTACTGTGATTTTTTCTAGTAAAACAGAAACTACACTTGAGAGTTATTAGTAATATTTATCACTAACACTTACAGTTTATCAAGAGTTATTTAGTACTAACACTTGCGAGTTATTTGCTAGCACTTAGAATATTGCACTTTAACCACAGTATCGAACTAACTGGCAAGTAAGTACAAGCAAGGTAAGCAAGTACAAGGAAAGCGCGCGAAGTGCGAGTGCTTCGGATTAGAGCTCGAGCTCAACTAATTTATTTTTGAAGAATTTCGCAGTGCCTCGTAAGGTGCGACGGGTGGGAGGGACGCGGGGGGGTGGGGGCTGAGACGGGGGATGCGCGGGAGCGGACAGGTAGTGGTAGGGGGTAGTGGGCGTGGCGCAAGCTAACTATTGGTACAGCAAACCTATTGTCTACAGTAGTCTTATGTCTTTTATGGAATTTTAGCACTTATTACGTATAGGTAAGGTATGTTAAGGGTTGTACTTCTGCGAATCGCCCTTAATCAGTTGACGAACAACTGAAGTTTAAAATGTCGATTATAAAGCCTTCGATTCGAGCGATTTTTCGTCATAGATCTTGACTTCTAGAGATAATTGCATGACAAAATTAATATTTTATTCGATTCAGTATCGTAGCCTGAATCGTGTCTTAAAAATATTCAATTAATTAATTCACCTGCCTGTATAGGGCGATCTATTCCGATTTAGTACCATTTTCCTAATAAGTACCACGTGGTAAAATGGTACTGGATCGGTATTTAATTATAAAGAGCTTGATTAGATCTAAAATCTGTCGTATATTTCATTCTAATTTATTGAGTAGAACCAGCGATATGAGCAATTAGTCCGATATGACCGACAGAGCCTTAGGTATCATTTAGTTAGGTCGCCGAAATATCTCCGTCTCCCAGGCCTGCCTGGGGGTCACAGATGGAGCCGCATGTCACCCTAGCAGAAGCAGGCTGCGGTCTCCACCATACCCGAGGGCTAAATGGGGACTCCGTGGCTCCCACACCCGAAAGAGCTGGCCCTGGGTCGGCCGGGATGCGAGAGATATGTGTATGCAAACTACAACCCACAGACGGCGTGCGTTGCAAGTCGGTTCAAGTCGGATATAACCACCCCCGCCGCAATATCAGCTAGTTTATTAATAATCGCCGCGTGTTTCCCGGCAGAGTAGAATTTGGGGCACCCCATCTCCACCCTTGCGGTGTTGTACAAGGCGACTAAGGGATAGGGCTGTTTAACATCAGACAGATATATACAGTCCAGTCTAAGCCTCAGATACATAGCTCGAGTTAACAATAGTGCCCGGAATACGGAAATAGACTCACCGCCTATTACGTGGGACCTAATATGATTGGTGAAATGTGGGTGTTAATTCACCTCTGCCTAACCCAGCGGGTATAAAGGCGTGATTGTATGTATGTGTATTAATAATCCCACTTCCTATTAATATTATAAACTAGATGACCCACCCCCGCTTACCCCCAGGCATATTTCGAAATGTTTACTTTATAATATACTAGCTGACCCGGCGAACTTCGTACCGCCATATTTTCCGCCCGCGTGGTATTATCTCTAATTAGTGTTTCTCTACAATATTATGCATGTATTATACATATAAACCTTTCTCTTGAATCACTCTATCTATTAAAAAAACCGCTTCAAAATCTGTTGCGTAGTTTTAAAGATTTAAGCATAGGTACATAAGGACGGACAGACAGCGACAGCGACTTTGCTTTATAATATGTAGTGATGATGAAGTGATAGTGACGATGATGATGGGAATCTGCGGGTTCTGTTGACTTTTATGATTACTGCATAACTCGAGTCAACAATAGTGCCTGGAATACGGCAATAGGCTCACCCCTATTACGTGGGACCGAATGCAACGACCGAATTTCACCTCTGCCTAACTCGCCGGGGATAATGGCGTGATTAAATATAATATGTATGTACAATCTAAATTTCATAACATCCACTTCATCATCACTACATATTATAAAACAAAGTCGCTGTCGCTGTCTGTCCGTCCCTATGTAGGTATGCTTAAATCTTCAAAACTACGCAACGGATTTGGAAGCGGTTTTTTTTAATAGATAGAGTGATTCAAGAGGAAGGTTTATATGTATAATACATACATAATATTGTAGAGAAACACTGATAAATTTAGAGATATGCAGCGAGAGCGGGATCAAAATACCACGCGGGCTGAAAATATGGCGGTACGAAGTTCGCCGGGTCAGCTAGTACTTAATATTAGGTATTATAAATACGAAAGTAACTCTCTCTCTCACTCTGTCTTTCTGCCTTCTTCATCCTAGCGTTAATTCCCAGTCGCATCCGAAGCTCTCAGCTTGGAGTCTGGGGTCCGCTTTACCAGTCTTAACTGCGGATTTGGCTAGACGTCGATATTTTCCGTGAAGCGATTGCCATCTGACCTCCACAACCCAATGTTAACATTAGGCGATATCGAAGCTTTGCATCTAGACCGTTGTTTTTTGGACTTTTTAGGGCACCAACTACCCGTAACGACTGCCATAGATGTTCTTATGACAACCGGGACAAACCGAAACGTGCTCTCCGAGGCACGACCAGACCAATGCAAATACCCATATTTAATGCACACAAATATTTGCACTGAGCGGGAATCGAACCCGCGCCTCCTGCGTAGCGGCCGCGTTCACTACCGCTACGCCACGGAGGCTGGTCCGCTGGGTGTCTTTCTGTCTGTTATGCTCTCACGCCTAAACCACTGAACCGATTTTGAATGAATTGCCTAAACCTTAGGAAAGGACATAGGCCATCTTTAGTTGCGATAACCGAAATCCACGCGAGCGGCGCCGCAGGTAACAGCTAGTGAGCAATAACTTCCTAAATAACTAGGTAAGTAATATAAACCACACGTGAAGCTATGGCGAGGGAGCCCTTTACCTGGTATAATTGCTTTTCTACTGTCTTTTATTGTATTGTAGTCGATAAGCTGTAAACTGCAAATAATTGAAACTTTAAAACGAAAAAAAAAAACTGGAATCCTTGCAAATCGACCATTCATCACTATCTATAGCAGTAAACCCTTTGTTTCATTAATGGGCCTCATGAAAAAGGTTCCAGTAATCCAGTTGTTATCTCGAAAAGTGAACAAAAGGGTTTTATTGCTTTTGTTATTAAATCACTAGCCGCTAAGTCCATTACCTGCTGTTTCTTCGTGGACACATCGTGGTACTTATTGTAAATAATAGCACACATACGCTATTTTTTAAAATAGGTTAGGTAATTAGAGATCAACGTCGGGGCCTTGGTCTCCAATTCTGTGGTCACGACTAATATATCAATAACTAGCTTTTGCCCGCGGCTTGGCCCGCCGGTATGTCGGTTATCGCGACCAAACATAGCCTATGTCCTTTCTCAAGGTATAATCTAGCCTTAAACCAAATTTCATCAAAATCGGTTCTGTGGTTTAGGCGTGAAAGCGTAACAGAGACAGACAGACAGACAGACAGACAGACAGAGTTACTTTCGCATTTATAATATTAGTATGGAGTGTGGAAGTATGGATATGGATGATCAAACAGATAGGCAAATGATTTGCTGCCTAGCGAAAATGTTGTTTGGAAGAGATTGCTCGCAGCGATAAGGCCGCCATTTCTACTTAAGTACTAATTTCATATATTTTCCGTAGGTATATGTAGGTAGGTACTGTAATTATTTGTGTACCTACAATAAAGTTTTATCTAATGTAATCTTGGCCCAGGGGTTTGACCCAGCTTGGGTGGTGCAGCGCCGTACCCAAGGAAGGCAGAATATGGTTGGAGGGACCCTACGTTCCACAATTTGTAGGAACAACCAACGAACAGTCGTTTTAATGCGGTCGCGATTGTTGCCTTTTAAATAGTAAAAGATGCCACCCGCATACGGTGCAGAATATTCCATCAAGAAACAAGCGGTTCGGTGACTCCTTCTTCTGCCGCACCATTAAGACCTGGAATTCTTTACCAGCTCACGTGTTTCCCTCCTCCTACAGTCCCGGGTCCTTTAAGCGGGGTGTGAAAAAGCATCTGATGAGGCCGTCAAGCTGAGTGCCACCATTGTAGCGTATGGTACGTGTCTATAATGGTGACCCTCTTTCCGAGACTTTGCCCTCAGCTTACCATCAGGTAAGGCGAAGTCAAATTGACGTGTCCTATATAATGAAAAAAAAGGTAGCTAAAACGCTAGAGAGAAGTACAGGAATACGCGTGTAAAAGTTTACCTATTCTCCACCTACTCACAGTTAGCAAGGGTCCATGTACCTATTCAGGTCACACACACAACACAGTAGTTAAATACACAGAACAGAAGATTTAGTTCAGAAGGAGAAGGTTTAACAGCACAGCACAGAAGTATTTATACGCTACAATTAGATAGGAAGTATGTGACAATGAAGACAGAATTATTCTACAAAAGAATTTATATTTGTATAACTGCGGGTCAATAAGTAATTTGTACGAACGCCGAACCACAGATTAATAAATAGTTACTACGTAAGAACCGAGAATGTCTAGCCTAGAACATTCGTAAAACTTCGCATACCGTCACTGAACAAATATATTGTAGCGGGCGGCGTATTTTCAATTACCTACACTACAAGTTCAATTATTCGTTTTATGCATTACCTACAGAGATTATCAATAATTATTGATAATCACGGTAATGCATAAAACGTCACTATATGTGTGCTTATACCATCGCTAAGCACCTGGTTCGGTAGGTACTGTTCATACCCGTGCCTACGATTGTCTCAACTCAACGGACCCGGAGCGTTCTATTATTAATGTAAATAAATAAATAAATAAATATTGTAGGACATTCTACACAACGCTATCTAGACCCAAAGTAAGCATAGCTTAACTAGCTTGTGTTATGGGTTCTAGAATACGGACAAACATACTTAGATACGTTTTTTTTTTGTAAATACATACCTACATATTATACATACATAGAAACACCCAGACCAATGCAAATATTCATATTAATATGCGCACAAATATTTGCACTGAGCGGGGATCGAACCCGCGCCTCCTGCGTAGCAGCCGCGTTCACTACCGCTACGCCACAGAGGCAGCCGAATGTATACTCTAAGGACTGGGGGTGAGCACGAACAACTATCGTATTCGTATCGTGAACGTAACGAGAGCACGGAGCATTGCGATTGGCCGCCTGCCTGAAGCCTGCCAATCACAATGCTCCGTGCTATCGTTACGTTTGAATCTGTTAAACTCATAGATACTTACTTCCGAGCAGGATGGCAGGCTATCTTCTCCCTTCTTCTATTTCATCCCAGCCTCTTCCCACTTCGCAGGAACTTCATCCTACACACGCCAAAGCTGTGGAATAAATCCCTGCTGCGGTTTTCCAAGTGACTAAAATATGGGTCTAATGAAGAAGGACATTAGAAGGTTCCGATAGGGCCGAAGCGCGAGTATGACGCCCCTGGTGTTGCATACGTCCATAGGTCCGGTAACCACTTCCGTTCAGGTTCAGGCCCACGATTCTGCTAAAGCAAAACCACTGTCATGTTACAGACACTGTCAAATATTCCATATAATTTTAAACTTTAACTCGATGCGGTTAAAGACTAAAATTACCTAAATATTTTTTTGTAGAGTGAATGGAGAAGCGTAATGAAACTATTTTCATTTAATTTTAGACTTTAACGGTATAGCAATAAAGTCTAAAATTGGATGCCAATTTTTTGTGTCTGTAGCATGACAGTGGTCTTTAAGGGTCTTTAGCAGACGTGTTTGTCTACCTACCACTGGTATGATACCGTAGCCGACCGCATACGACAACTGCCGACGCACACAGTACATGCGCGTAATCCATTGCGGCTTCTCAACGGTCCTTTTTTTTTTATCCGTATCGGAGTTTAATAAGTAATGGGTACGCTGTATGTGCTGCATGCGTACAGACGCAAATCGCAAGCCGAAGCCGACCGCATACGACAACGACAGCGTTGTCGTATGCGGTCAGCTTCGGAATCAAACCTTTAGGGTATTTTCCGAGCACCAATTTGCACAAAGCTAGCATTTAGGAGCCCAGGTCCGCTCTAGGTACTCCTTTTCGCGATTTAGTTTGTTTGAAGCAGAGACTGCCGTCTGCCGACTCTTTCGAATGTAACTAAGACCATCTCTGAGAGTCAATTCAAATCAAACAATTGTGTTCCCGGTAGTGAGTAGGGTAGCCAGAGCTCATTGGAGAGTTTTCGTGCTGTCAGTAGAAAGACCAAAAGCTTGTCCTGCTTGTCTTCTGCGCTGACGGTACAGAATCTTCTTACAGGGTCGGCAACACAAATGTGGCTCCCTTGCGTAACACTCGTTCCATAGACCACGGCAACCACTTTCCATCTTGTAGGCCGTGTGCTTGTCTGCCACACATAAGTGGTGCCTAGAAAAAAAACAGAAAAATACTGGAGCGTTTTTGAAATGTTAATTTAAAATCAACTTTATTCCATCTAAACAAGACTGAAAATAGTAAGCAGCATTAAGGTGTCATTTAGACAAGGAGTATCTCGTCTGCAAGATACTACAAGTACATACCCATTATCGAAAGAGCAAAAAAAAATTGCTTCGTCTAAACCCCTTAACATTCGCACAAATTCTAAACAAACAATAGCCGCTCGCTCGTCCACGCTGGCCAAAAATGCTTGCAGAATTTTCAATTCAATTCAATTCAATTCAATTTTGACATAGGCGATATGTCTTGCGAATCTCGTATGATATAATTGGACAAGAATTTTGTGTTTGCCTGTGTGTAAACACTTTCATACGATAATGATATGGCGATTTTTGCCAGTGATAGGTACGTCGTCGTGTACGATTTCTCGGACAGAAACATGCGAGAAAATCTCCCCGTGTATATAGATGACCCGTTAATCTTATCCGAAAAGACACTAACTTGTTTACAATTTTAATCTTTATCTTAATGGAATAAGGTTGACATTTAATCACCACTTAAAAACTGTTCCAGCATTTGGCCGCCCTAACAGTGAAATAGGTGAATAATAAAAACGAAAAGATGTCCAAAATACTTTTATTTATCAACAGCTTTATCTGTAAAACATTCTCACTATGTACTAAGAACTATGTTGGACTTTGTTATGTACTAAACCCCGTCGTTCGTACTACATATATATCAATTTCGTATCTCTATAAGCGCATTACAGTGAAACGAATGAAAATACACCCGTATTTAGAACGAAAATCGTATGGAACAATGTACTACATAGTAAGTATAATTGTCGGCATATATCTTGACCTCAATTACGTCACAAAATGTACAGATTTATATGCCGTAGTTTTAAAAATCGAAAATGTGACAAAGAAATTTAATTCTAGTAAGTATTCCAATTTTTTTAAAATATACAAACAAAGTAATATAGACAAATCACGGGTATTTACGACAAAAATTAATTTGAATATAACATTAATTCTATACCAAAGTGTTACCTATATTTACAAAAAAAAAAGATTTTACTAACAAATTTCCATCTTTTGCATTTTCATAATAGTCTACGTACTTACGTATTGTCAAATATAACTTTATTTGTTAGTATTATCTTTTTTTTTTCTTTTTTTTTTAAATACGGGTGTACCCTCATTCTACTCGATTCTCATAATTTTGGATAATGTCATAATATCGATTAGGAACTATTGTTCCACCATAAGTAATAATATAGACTACGACGCTATTCATCTAAAATTTATTTTTTGGTTTTAATTTTTTATATTAAAACATACCTATTGATTAATGGTATAACAATAGCGCCATAGAAATATGTATTTAAGGTCAATTTTTAATTTTTACACATTACTAATCCATAGTAAATCTTAGAAGCTAGAAATAAGATTACAATCATTGAACTGAAGGTATAAAACTCTTTTACAAAATGTCTGTCCATTCACAATATTAGTCACAAACAATTACTAAACAAGAAATTTCATACAGCTCTAACAACAAAATCTTCACAATTCCTAAATGCTACAAAGCCATGATCTTATTTTAAAGAGTATTGATTCTGTTCTTTATGACTCAAATTGTTGATTAAATTTAAATACGTACAAAATTATGTACTATCTAAAGTCTTTTCATTCACCTAACTTATCTTCCTTGGTCTCTAGAAAAAAAAACGGCGATACATTATCTGTATAAGTTTTGACAGCTGTCAAATTTGGCGGGAATGGTACATGTCGCATTACAATGCTAACCTTATTTAATAGAAAAGAAAGTTGATTTTACAATGTTGATGAAACAAAATTCTGCTAAATAAGATACTATAGAAAACTGTTGCTACAAATTAAATAAGTTAATAGCGAAACATATAAGAAAACACGTAGATATTATTATATTTTAATACATACAACGAAGTGATTCATTTTTATTAAGTTTAGGCGCCGCACTTAGCACAGGCAGGTTCACCATTAGCCGGTAGAAACTATGAAATAAAATCTTTTAAACTTAAAATCATAAAAATACGCTTATCTTTACGTTTTAAATAAATAAATCACCACAAAGATAAAACAAAAATATCATCTAGTAACTCTGACTAGATATAAAAATCAATCTAATGTTTTTCTACGTGGGTAACTCCAAGCTCGCATTATAGTCTGGAAGCTCACATTAATAACACAACGGAAATATATAATATGTGCATTTTGGCCAAGGCTTGCTGTGTAAGGCAATGACTTATATGTATAGGGGCTAAGCCACGATTCTGCTAACATTGTCATTGGTAAACCACTGTAATACCACCGAAATTGCAAAAAAATTGAGACTTTATTAGTATGAACTTTAGGTCCAAAATTAATTGAAAAAGAGTTCATTAAATTATTTCATTCACTCTTTAAGAAGCCATTTAATTTTAGACTTAAACAGCATAGGTAAAAGTAAATCTAAAATTAAATGAGAATTTTGCTGTTTCTGCGATATGACTGGCCCTCGAATCTGCTAAAGCAAAACCACTGTCATGTCACTGACACTGCAAGAAATATCCATTAGCCTTTAAAGTAATGCAGTTGAAGTTCAAAATTAAATGGCTTTTTGTAGAGCAAATGAGTATAATGAAACTCTTTTCATTTAATTTTGGACTTAGCAATAAAGTCAATAATTTAATGCCATTTTTTGCAGTCTCTGTGGCATGACAATGGTTTTGCTTTAGTAGAATTGACGCTTTGGTTTTGCTATGACTCTGCTATTCGGACCTAAATAAAAACTTGTGCCCGACTTCGGGGCTGAAGCGAGATCGGGGGAAGGGTACAAGATGCCTCGCAATAGCTTTATAATAGTCTCGGCGTCGCACAAAAGATATGTAACAGATAGCTAAATTCAGTGTTACCGTCATTGGTTTAAATACATAAATTCATTGTAACTAGGCAAACAGTCTAGCCTCTGAAAGAAGCAGTCCTAATTTGCTTTGACAATCACGAGATGTAAGCACCAGAAATATATATTTGACATATTAAACGTGGTTCCCGGCAGAGAAGAATTTGGGCCACCCCATCTCCTCCCATGCTGTATCGTACAAGGCGACTAAGGGATAGGCCTGTTTAATATCAGACAGATATATACAGCTCGCACTCAGCCTAAGAGGCATGGCTCGAGTCAACAATAGCGCCCGGAATACGGCAATAGGCTCACCCTCTATTACGTGGAACCGATCTACTAGTAGAGAGTTGAGGCGGAAAGTTTACTCGTATCTCAATAATGTGATGTTATACATACATCTCACGACTGTTCCACCATACTTCAAGCTAATAAATCTCACTTCATCTCATTTCATTTCATCATTTCATTTCTCTCCGGGGTAGGCAAGTGCACCCGCCATCTGCTTCTAACCTACATACTTCCCGACCTTCCTCTACTGTCATTCAACTTTTCATGCAACCACACCGGTTTAGAGAGATTTGACCCTTGATTCTGCTAATGCAAAACCATTGTCGTGCCACAGTTTCTGCAAAAATTGACATTAAATTTTAGACTTTTTATACCCATAGAATTAAAGTCCAAAATTAAATGACAATATTTTCATTACACGCTTTCGTTCACTCTACAAAAAGCCATTTAATTTTAAACTTCAACTGCATTACTTTAAAGGCTAAAATCAAATGGAATTTTCTCGCAGTCACTGTGGTGTGACAGTGGTTGTGCTTTAGTAGAATCGAGGCCCTGCCCTTTTGTCATCAGTCATCACTCATCACTGAGATTAAAAAAAATACGAGTTACGTACATACGTACTCTTTCTATTAAATACACGCGACTACACGCGACTCTTGGACTGGTGATAGGTGGATTCATGAGTTGGCTTTTTATTGTAAAGAATTTTGCTTCAATTTGCTTCGATCGGCGCTAGTATGAATTCACCCTAAGGAGTTGTCCTGGCAACTCCCCTGCCATAAGAACATAAACGTTAAATACGGGATTTAGTACATTAGAGCCGAAATAAAAGTAAGATTGTAATTTTTTTGCTCTTACAAATGGCATGTTCCATGAGTATAACAACCAGACTTTAAAAACATTAAATGGCGCTCACAACTCGTGTCTGTCACTAAACACGTTTTACTAGAAAAACGAGGACTTTTCTGTTATAATAACCTTTTACAAGTAAAATATCTATTTTTTAATATAGGTAGTGCAGTTTATGATAAAAAATATATATTTCTGTCGAGTTATAAAATGCATTTTTGTTACGTTATTTCACGCAAAAAATATGTCTAAGATAATACTAGTAATTCAACACTAGTGGCATAATATCAAATGTCACAAAAAACTTCAGCTCCTTTGACTTCCATGCGGCTTAAAGTCGTATACTACAATTAATTGGTCTAAAGAACAGTTTAAACTAACAAAAATATTACACTACAAATATTTAGGTACTAAATATTTATTTGTCCACAAGAATCAGGTAATTGACGATTTAAATCGAGATCTGCCCGTCTGTTTGCATTTTAGTGCAGCCATTTTGAATTGCACAAAAGAAAGGATTCGCTGGCCAGACTTTAGCTCGATGCAAGTAGAGGAAGAAAGACCGAACTCGAAAAATCATTCTTGTGGTTGTTAAGACAGGTTTATTTTGAATTGAAATCGAGTACTTTAAAGATTATCTGGCGCCTGAAGGCTTAAATTGTAAAGAAAAGCTTTTAGCTGCCAGGGAGGTAAAATTAGAAGAAACATGACGTCTTGTATCCACTAATATATACAACCTGTATCAGAATTTGAGAGTAGCTTGGTCAGTTCCCGGTATATTGATATTTTTTTCAACGTTTTTTATTTATTTCAAACTAGAACCATCGCGGCATAAAACCTTAAAACCGTAATTTAAGTATTAACTCAAAGAGATAAAGTCTGATTCTGCAATTACATTAATAGCTCGCTTATTTACTTTTAGTCTGGAGTCAGCCTGAAAGATTCCGGTTTCGTATATTGGCTATGAACGTAAGCACACTCCTAACACACGTAATTTAGCTTAACTAAAGTTAAGGATACTAGTAACTTCGGAAATCTGCTTGTGGAAAACATATTTATGTTCTATACGCGCTTTTTTTTAGTGCGGTATAGGTTTATGTAATAAAATTTAAATCCCTGCGTATATCAGACATTCCTGTCATCACACTCTGTTTACTTTTCATAATATGAAAATAATATTATGTATATAGGCGTACGATTTTGGCACTTTAAATCTCATTGGAAGTAATAAATTTACGATCCTAGAATACATTTGAAAACATCATATTATATATCGAGATAACATTACGCATTTTCTCAAACTTTTAAGCTCATATATCCGCCCTTATAATGAAGAAGAAAAGCTTAACTACCGTAAAGACAAACGGAATAATGTATTAATTCAAATTGAGGGTGTTGTTTTTTAAGTTATGCCACTATAGCACTAAAATAATGACAAGTACAGAAGGACGTAACTACGCTGTGTTAAATGATTTTAGCAATCACATTTGCACTTTTAGCCTAGGACTTGAGTCACACTAGCTCTGATGAAGGATTTTTCCTCAAGCTTGAGGGGTTGGACGGTAGTCAAGGGTAAGCAAACTGGCTTTGAAGTTACACGCATTGGATGCAACTAGATACCAATGATTTCATTTCCAAAGATGGTGAAGGGCGAAGTGGAAGAGAAATTGCCGGGAAGCTGATCCGAGCTGTTCAAAGTCTCGGTTGCTACCGGGAACAACGCTAACGCCCAGTTTCCGAAAGGCTGATCAACGTCAAATCAACTAATCGGCTGTCAAATCTCTTGTCAAGTAGCAAATGTGTTACTAGAATCATGGTTAAATAGGTAGTTTAATTTGATCATCGTGTCGGTTAAAATCGCTGATTAACCAACACGATGATAAAATTATACTATTTAGGTAACCATGCTTTTAGCAACCCAATTACTACTTATAAAAAAATTAACAGCCGATTAGTTAATTTGACATTGATCAGCCTTTCGGAAACTGGGCGTAAGATAATGATGTTAATTTTGCTTTTTTTGCGCATGCATTTTTTCTGTAGGTACATCATAAAAAACGTAACCAGCTTCAAAATTTTACACTTCATTTAAGTCGTTATTGGCCTATTGTTAAGATATGAATAGCTCTCATCGAAATTTAGATAACGATAATAATAGACCAGGCATACAGGTACAGTAACTTTTTATAAGTCAAACATTCATAGATAATATTTAAACTTGATTTCTTTTTATTAGTGAAATGTTTTTTTTTAATGTTGAACGTAAAATATAATGGAGGTCACAAAATTTCATGTTCGTTGCTTCGAAAAGCGTTATAAAATCATGTTAATAATAAAGGAACATAAAAGAGAACTTATTTCTACATCTATTTATTAATGTGTACCTAACGTTATAACAAAAGTAGCATCTATTGATACTATATACAAAGCAAAACAAAAAAATATTTACATCCTGAGGTAATTGAACCTAAACTAAACAATAACTAGAACATAACAAAAGTCATACGATTAGTTGTGGCACCTATTTTAGCCACAAGATTATTTTAACATCAAACAAAGACTTATGCAAATGGAACTATTTGGTTAATTTGCATTGGTCATCTATGTAATACTGTGTTGCCAGCACAACTCAAAACTCAACAAGAATGTATATTTTTATCTCGAAAAAGACTAGTTTACATTATATTTTGATATGGCTATTACAAGATGCCACAACATCTGAGCAACTATCAAATTTTATACGCAAACACAACGCTGTCTTTTCGATTGCACAACTAGGTAACTGTCACTTTGACAACTGTCAGATTTGACAAACTGTCATTGCACACACCCGCGAGTTTGCCTTGGCTATTTGCAAATCGGATTTGTTATTGCATTACATTGAAAGAACTCGACTATGAAGCAAAGAAAATTATTTGGTTATGTATTTAAGAATGTTTGTATACCTAATACATATTTATATAAGCTTTTTTAGTAACTAATGTATGGTATGAACAATTCCTAATTCAAATAATCTCACTCGTTTTATAGATTTTATTAGCTAACTTCATGTTAATTGGTATATCGATATCATGAAGTTAATTTTAACCAAATGTAATAGGGCTTAAGAAAAACAGATTATCAGAAGGTACAGAGTTCGAGCCCAAGTTGAAAGTTGACTATCTCCCACATAATTTGGGAACTTACATAGTCTCGTAGTTAACAAGTACACACACATTTTATAATATTCAATAAGTCATATTTAAATAGCTTACACTATTGACTCGCTATTCTACTAACAGTAGAATAGTATAAAGTTTATCAATTTATTTATGCAAAGCCTGCATAATTATACTTTCAAACATAAATTCACAAGGACATTTGTCAGTCTATTTATTATACATAATATATATTCACTATCACAAGTCAAATATAGGCTGAATCTAATTCATGCCTTTGCCACACTCAGAAAACTGTCCGTAACATCCCTTCGACAGCTGTCACTTTGACAGCCATCGCTCCAACAGCTGTCACTTTGACAGCCATCGCTTTGACAGTTGCTTTTACAACTGTCATTAGGAGCGCAGTGTTGAGAACAGCTTGGCCAAGTTGTAGTAATCGTCAGTCTTCACGTTTCTTGTCAATTTTGCGTTGACTTAATTTTTTCTTCATATCTAGAAGCATCTGTTCGAAGGACATGTCATCGTTCCTTCGTACAGGTGGCGCTCCAGCGCCGTGAAAAGCACTCTCTGTGTATTTCGCTTCTAGACCATCTGGAAAAAATATTCATTTATGTAGGGTACTGACTACTATGTTCAATCAAGTCTTTTTTTTTCAGTGCTCAACTGCTAACTCTTCTTAACACAATGAGTCGATACGGTGGTCATACGAATATATTGTTTTTACGGGTTGTTGGAGCCCTAACGAATCCGACAAACTGGTTTAATTATAAAGGTAAAAGTGAAGGTGAAGGTGAGGGTGAAGGGGAAGGTGAAGGTGAAGGTGAAGGTGGTGGTGAAGGTGAAGGTGACGGTGAACGTGACGGTGAAGGTGAAGGTGTCGGTGAAGGTGAAGGTGAAGGTGAAGGTGAAGGTGAAGGTGAAGGTGAAGGTGAAGGTGAAGGTGAAGGTGAAGGTGAAGGTGAAGGAGGTGAAGGTGAAGGTGAAGGTGAAGGTGAAGGTGAAGGTGAAGGTGTAGGTGTAGGTGAAGGTGAAGGTGAAGGTGAAGGTGAAGGTGAAGGTGAAGGTGAAGGTGAAGGTGAAGGTGAAGGTGAAGGTGAAGGTGAAGGTAAAGGTAAAGGTAAAGGTAAAGGTAAAGGTAAAGGTAAAGGTAAAGGTAAAGGTAAAGGTAAAGGTAAAGGTAAAGGTAAAGGTAAAGGTAAAGGTAAAGGTAAAGGTAAAGGTAAAGGTAAGTATTGTCAGTGAGTTATGGAGGTCAAATTGCAATCGCTTCACGGGAAATATCGAAGTTTGGCCTTTTCTTAGGTCGATTGACTTAGGAATCGATTCGAAGGATGCTGTTGCTCGGGATATATATCTTGAACGTAAAATGTACTCTAATACGCGCAGTACATGTTTATTGGGTGTCTTTTAAGGATAGCACGAGGTGCTACGGCGGTGGACGACCTCAAATTCACCAAGCATAGTTATTACAAAACAATCCGCGCGCGTCAGAGCCTTGTTTCTCTCGCGATTTAGGTCCAGGACACGTGTCTCGAGGTCCAAGATTCTATACAAACTATTGAAGATAAAATTAAATTACATATTCTTACCAAGGTCGGCATAGCTTTGCCTGCAGAAGGCTCTCCGACCCCCGAAGCCGACGTCGTACTGTGGGAAAGTACTAGCTGCCTCCACTGCCGACCACGCGTCACGGGCACGTTGGTACGTCACGAAGCCATAGCGGGAACTACATTGTAATGACGTCAATTTTAGATCATAATATCAGCAGCAACGGCTTTAGACGTGCGAATTGGAGAGTGAACAGTAAGATTCCAACCCCTCTAGACAAGTGGCAAATCTTTGGCCGGCGTATTGTAGCAAAGAATGACGAATGAATGGGATTTGACGTTTATGACATACGTCAAATCCCATACATTCGTCATTCTACTCTACAATACGCCGAGCAACAAATTGCCACTTGTCTAGGGGCGCAGTTTAGATCGGTATGTCTTTATCGCGCAATAGAATGGCAGTTTGATACTTTTATGGAGTAGCTAAAACCAATTTTGCCCCTCTAAAATGCCGCCCATTTCACACATCAAGTCAATAAATTTTTCCCGTCATTTCATGTTATTTTCTTCAAATTTCAATAGGCCTTATGCTATTAATTTCTTCTCTCCAAAAAGCTATCTATGTGTGATAGAGAGAGAAGGTTTTACCAAACCGAAGCAAGCCGATCTTAGCTGAAGTCTTTCTCCCGACGACGCGCTAAAGTAGGAGACATAATATTTCTGGGTAATAATGAACTGACCGCTCAAACTGAGAGGAAGCCCTGCGATAGAGATTCTTGGCGGTGCCCCATACTCACTACTATACAAGAGCGACAATATTCTCAGTACCTAATAGCTACGAGCAGAAATATGCCTTCCGCCCGCAGTTTGAGAGTTAAGAATTGAGTGACTGCGTCATCGAGCTAACGCATTGCTAGGGTTGATATTAATACTCGCCTAAAATGAAATAAAAGACGATTTTTACGTTTTTCCGTGACGTATATGTCGCTCAAATTTCTGGAAGTGATGAGGCCCTGCCCACACACCCTGTTGAAACTGGATAACAATATGGTAATCAAATGCAATGAGACACTCACCCATCCTCCTTACTATGTAGCCGAACCTCTATGACGGTACCAAACTTAGAGAATAGGTTCTTGAGATGTGCCTTGGTGATATCTTTCTCTAACCGCCCCACAAACACTATCCGCCTTTCTTCCACTGGTGTATTACTTTCCCTGTTACAAAATAAATATTCTAAGACAATCTATCTAAGAAAGATCCAGATCTAAAAGTAAGCATAACTCTACTAGCTTTGTATTATGGGGCTTCTAAGAATTCTTTAGTTGATTAACACCCGTATTCACAAACAATACTGTGAGGTCTCATAGTGTGCTCGAGCGCATAGGGCTGGTAAAATTAATTCACAAACATCACGGAGCAGTATCTAACGCAGTGCGTTCCTCAACGAAGTATTACTTAAATGTTATCTATGAATTAAAAGGCTTGCCAAAACGAACGCACTGAGAATTTGTCGTTCTTTGCACAGTTTTGGTAGTACGCATAGCGAAGTATTGTTTGTGAATACGGGTGTAAATTTACTTTGTGTCAAATCCGTTGTAATTATTGAATTTAAGTTCAACAAAATTGGAGTCCATATTGGGAGTATTTACACGATTCTGCTGAGGTAAAAGCTTTTTCTATAGTAATCAAAGAGATACGAATCAATAAACAGAAATCAAGTAGTTGAAGTACACATACCTATCCTCTGAACTGTAACTCCTGTAACCTTGTCTCTTGTAGGTGTCATCTCGGTTGTAAGAGCTGCAGGATCGCTTCGAATTCCTCGAGTCACTGGATGAACTGGAAGACGTTGACGAGGACGAAGAGGATGACTGGGAGCTGGAATAGACAGATAATTCTACTGATTGTTGCTGAAAAATATGAGTCGAAAATGCAAGTCGATAAGTACGCCTCTGCCTGCATTGAAAAATGAAATGAAAAAAGCTTATTTTCTGAAGAAAGGTTCAGCGCCTTCGCTCCGTTAAACGGGTGCGGGTCGCGGATGCGCGCGCAGTACGTCCGCCTTGAAATAACATGAAACAAGCACGCGAAGCGGACGTCCGCGCCGTGCGCCCGCTAAACACAGCGAAGGCGCTTACAATACTGTTTCGACCATTATACATTATGTATACATAAATGTCCTTTCACAGAGTAAGACGGTCAATTTTAATCGGTACATTATAATGAGATTCTACCTCTTAAACTAAGTAAAACTTGTATAAGAGACAGTAAAATTGCAATTTGGATTGCATGCAGAATCGAAAGGGGACTCTTTTGTCCGCACGTGTGCGGACATTTGTGTTGTGCGAGGCATGCAGAACTCCGTCGACTGTGTTCCTCGTGCGGTGATCTGGGGAAACTTCGGTTCAAAAGGTTCGGAATCTTCTATCTATTACTATTATATACTTGTAAAGTGGTCGTGTCTGTACATTGGAGATATTTAAAAAAAAATACTTGGATTATGTTATGTGAACGATACTGAACACGAAAATATTTTTTTTGAATTTCCTGTCTGTTTGTCTGTTTGTTCGCGATGGACGCAAAAACTACTGGACGGATTTTGATGAGGTTTTTTTTTGTTAGAAAGGGCTTGATCAGACTTAAATCTTACGTTTGTTATATACCGAAGATATGAGCAACGATCGCGTTACCCGAGATGCACGCGGGCGGAGCCGCGGGCGGAAGGCTAGTTTATTAATATTATTCGAGGCATATATTGCTCGGGACATATATCTTGGACCTAAAATGTACTCTATACGCACAGTACATGTTTCTTGAGTGTCTTTTGAGTAAGCACATAGGTAGACGAGCTCAAATTCACTAAGGGGCTGTCCATTAATCACGTGAGGCTCAACAGGGGGGGGGGGGGTCCGGAAAAAATCACGAAATATCACCAGAGAGGAGGGGGTATATTGAGATATCACGTGTATTTATTTTTTCTTATAACTCGCGATTTATGTCAGGATTCTTAGTTTTCTAGCATTAAACGCTAGGGGGGGGGGGGGGGGGGGTAGACTAAAACCTCACCACGTATCACCATGGGGGAGGGGGGGTTCAAAAATTGCTAAAAAAAAACATCACGTGATTAATGGACAGCCCCTAAGCACAGATTATTACAAAACAATCCGCACGCGTCAGGGCCCCGTTTTAGGTCCAAGATATTTGTCCCGAGGATCATGATTCCGATTTCGCTGTTAGAACTGCTATTAGCGACACGAAACCTTCACCATAACCGTAACGCTAAAATGCTTGTTAGATTGAAGGATTAGGTCTGTAAAAACCATCATTAGACCCCTTTTACTAGGCTGCAAAGCAAGGCTATTGCTCGATTGATTCAAGAAAAAGCAACGTGTTTCGAAGATTTTTTTTTTATCTAGGACACGTCAATTTGACTTCGCCTTGCCTGATGGTAAGCTGAGGGCAAAGTCTTGGAAAGAGGGTCACCATTATAAACACGTACCATGCTACAATGGTGGCACTCAGCTTGACGGCCTCATCAAATGCTTTTTCACGCCCCGCTTAAAGGACCCGGGACTGTAGGAGGAAGGAAACACGTGAGCTGGTAAAGAATTCCAGGTCTTAATTATGCGGCACAAGAAGGAGTCACCAGCGGTTGTATGATATGAAGTCATGCGTAAGGGTTGCGTGAGGAGCTCTCGCATCCATAACAGCCTTCATATCCGCAACATCGCTGATGAAATGACAGAGAGTCGCCTCCGCTAGGCCCCCTATGGATGCAACAAGGCCTGAGGACGTTAATTGGAAAATAACGGCCGGAAAGCGGACCGCAGATGCGACTGGGACTGACGTAATGATGTGGTGAGTAAAGAATCCAAACTTAATGATGTATGTCTGTTATGCTTTCACGCCTAAACCACTGAACCGATTTCGATGAAATTTGTTATTTGATATAGAAATAGATGAGACCTTGGGAAAGGACATAGACTATGTTTGGTCGCGATAATCGACATCCACGCGGGCGGGGCCGCGGGCAACAGCTAGTTTTATATAAACTAATATTTCATGTTTTAAGATGACAACACCACCTGAAAATACACACAATTAAATCAAAGTCTTCCCAGCTCAACAACTCATTGAAGCCCAACTCATTGAAGCCTAACCCAGGATCGCACGTTCGTTCTACCGATACCAGTTGACTAAGTCCAAAATACCGCATCCAACTAAAACTCAGTGCAGCAGGCACATGCGGTAAGAAGATTTCTAACGTTCGAACGAACTCAACAGCTGAATCCGCGGTAAATTTGGTGACGTCACGTTGTCGAGCACATAGATATACATCACTGTCGACTTGTGCTCATATCACCAACAGCATGCGAAATTGAAATCTCACCGCGGATTCAGCTGTCGAGTTCGTTCGAACGTTCGAAACGCTCTTACTACATGTGCCTGCAGTATACGTTCGCTTCGTAAATGCTCACCTTGACGACGAATCGGAGCTTTCGGAGACCGTCAACTTCCTGAGAGGCGGAGTTAGTGACTTAGGTGCGTTTTTCTCCACACCGTTCGTATGAGGAACTTGTTTAGGTTTCATCATTGGCGTTTTAGACCTGGCTTCGGGCCTGGCAGGCCGAGAAGATCTTGACCGTGACCGTGAAACTTTCGATCTTTCACGCCTAATTGATGGCGATCTTCTTTTATGATAAGGCGATCTCGACCGGCGTTTCCTCTTGTATGGTGAATCAGACCGCCTGTATCTACGGTACCGACCACGAGACCTTGATAGACTTCTACTACGCGAGCGTCTTCTGCGTCCACGAGAAACAGACCTAGATCTTCGTCTGTAAGATCTATCTCTTGAACGGGACCTCTTTTTTTCTTTTACATCTTTTTCGACTCGTTCAGTTCGTACCTCTTTGGGTTTAACTAAACGTTCATTTGATTTCCTTTGTTTTGGTGTTTCGATCTCTTTGGTCCGAGCTGGACTTCCATCGCTAGATAGGGACATATCACTGTCGTTGCGTTTTCTGCTTACTGGTATTTCTTTACTCAGATTACTCGCCAGCGTAGCAAAATCCGATATTGAGTTAGTTTGAACAGTAGCAGAAGAAAAAGTCGGTTTGCTTCGGTGTTTGCATAAGTGAAGAATAACTTTATCTTCGCCGTGTTCAGCTTTAGGGTCATAGTCCCTTACTATCGTTGTCGTAGTAAATTTGAAGTCACGTTTTTCAACAGGCGATCTCAGCTTTGCATGTCTGTCATCGTGTTTTTCAGGAGCTTTCTTCATAACTACATCCTGTATGCTCGCGAATAGAGAATTGCTAGATATTTTAGTTTCCACTTGTTTTTCAACGCTTTTTAACGTTGCTGTGATATCTTTATATCGTTCTTTATCTATTTTTATATCAGTGTGCCTTTTGTCATCCACAGGACTTCTTTTATCTCTTTTAACGCTATCAAAAACATTTTGTTTTAATATATGATCCGACTTTTTTATCTTAAAATTAATCAGCGATTTAGCATCTATTGGTGGAGACCTTTCTTTGTTTTCTTCATGTACACTTATTTTAGGTTTTTGGAACATATTTTCTTCTGTGTTTGTTCCTATACTGACTAAAATAATCTCTTCATAATCAGCTGGCAACTGAGGCTTCTCGTTCACTACAGGCACGGTCAATACTTCAGATTGCGTCATTCCCACTATCTTCATCATTTCAGCTTCACTCATTAATGGCTGAAGCTGCAAGTTCTCGACTTTGGGAATTTTGCTCATGACTATGTCTTCGTCTCTCTTCCTCGTTGCTTCCGCTTTTTGCTTCTTTGTATTCATCAATATTTTTCTCGAAGCCTCTTTAATCGGATCGAAAAACTTCTGTTCGTTGTTTACTTTGTCTGTAGAATTCAATAAGCTACTTGGTGGAGTTCTTGTTATAGGGCACTTGACAGCTTTATCTAACCCGGGACTTGGCATATCAGGAAATATGGCTTCAGGACTCACCTGAGCAGAACTATTATTTGAACAAACACCTCTTCGCAACTTATATTCCTGTAGGTTCAGTTTTTTTCTCTTTTGTGGTTGTTCTTCCTTTTTAATATCTGCTTCTACATTTATTTTATTGACTTCCTGATCAAGGGGTCTTTTTTCAACTTTGGCTTGCAGGGCTTGAGGTATTTGAACATCTTGTTTGTTGCTAAATAGCGTCGTGTAAAAGTTCTCATTTTTCGGACGGGGTTCTTCCTTTATAGTGACAATATCTATACTACTCTCTTTAGTTTTATTCCTATCTAATTCCTTAATAGTCTTCTCTTTTTTATCTAAATTGTTCGTTTTTTCACTAACACTACACTTGTCCATATTAACTTTCTGAGAGTCTATGTGATCACAGTTAAGTATAACTTCAGATTTGTTTTTAATAGTTAACCTTATGCTACCATTAGAATTTTGACTATTAGTATCACTCGCTTTACAAGCATTTTTAATCATCACAGAACTGTTGTTTTTTTTATCACTATCGGGCGCACTGTGAGGAAGTGACAGTTTTTTACGACAGTTAGACTGTACGGGCGGTTTTATACTAGTTTTTACACTATTTTTCTTTTTGGGATCTATATCATCCGGTTGTTTTATTTTTTTGTTCTTAGACTTGTTATCCTCGGTTTCCTCATCACTGCTAACATGGTAAACGACTTTTTTACTCTTGCACGTCCTGTGCCTAGAGTTAAGAATCCTGCTGTTGCTGGATAATACTTCAGGTTTAAGAAGGCTCCGACCGCCTTTGAGGTTAGGTAGACTGTGTCGCTTTTTCGATGAGCAATAGTCATGGTCAGAGTATACAGGACTCTTTGAACGCCCGATGGTCGAGTTTATTGGCGTCGGCATCTGTAGGCAATAACGTATTGCTATACTATATGCAATTTACTAAATGTGAGAAAGAAATAATATTAAGAAACTTACCAATATTTGCCGCATTTTATTCTTATTAAGCTGCACACCGGCATCTTGCAACCGCATACCGTTCGTCAAAGGATTTTTATTAAAACTTTTGACTTTACCATCTTCTATGTTTTCTACGGGAGCTGGTCGTTTTTTCGTGTTCAATTTTTCAGTAGCCTCAAACTGTTCCAGTAAAGAATTTAAATTGTTCGCCTCTAACACTGGAATCACAGTATCATTGCACGACTCGACGTCCACAAAATCATCCAACTCAATTTTTGATTCCTTCTGTTTTTTCTTTACCGTTGTTTTTTCTATACAGAAATCTAATACGCGTGGTATAGGGGTTGAAGTCATTTCCCTTGAAGGCATATCTATAACTGTAGATTCTGTACTAATGGTTGATTCAATCTCCATGTCTTGATGACTGAAATCATCTTCCTCAGGTTTAATTTTATTAGCATCTGTCTTGTCAGTTATAAGAAAGCTGTTGACGTCTTCCTCTGTTAAAGTTCTCGGTAAGTCATCGCTTTTAGTAGTGTTTAAGTCATCGCATTTATTAGTGTTGCCCTCATCGCTTTTATTAGTGCTGCCCGATTTATCCTTATCATTGTCAAAAGTTATATCAGATAAATCTAGATTTAAATCTTCAAAACTGAGACATGTTTTAGAATCATCTATATCCATACAAAGATTCTGCATAGGTGATTGCGGTACAGAACATGACCTTTGATTGTGTCTAAACTTTGTATACGGTATGTCGTCTAATAAATAACGCTTTATATCCTCTATGTTAGGTAGAATCTCCAAGTCGGATTCATTAATGGAAACGTCGGGTATACTAGTATCTGGTACTGGTTCACAATCGGGTTCAGGTTCGAATTTAGCCTTCTCCTGAGCAGCAATATTTGTATCAGCAGCTACAAATTGTTCTACTTTAGGACTAGACGTCGGTAATTTAAATTGAGTGCTATCTTCTTCAGGTAATGGATGTTTAGAAAAAAAGTCATCGAAGCTCGGCACCTTCACAATATCTTTACCTTTTATAAAATATTCGTCTACGTCTTTGACCACTGGTTCATCGGAATCCAGTATATCCTGCCCACTATTATTATTTTTAATGAAATAATCATCTACATTTGAAACTACTGGACCGTCTAAATTAAGGTCAAGACCGTCTTGGCAAGGTGTGGAACCTTTTTCATTATAATGTAGATCAATGTAACCACCATTGTCTTCCCTATTTACCGACACTTCTTTTTCACTGATTGCATATGCCTCTGCATCATCGTCTTGTATTACATCAGGGTTCACTGTATACACAGTTATAATCTCATAATCATCTCCTTCCACTAAGGTATGGTCATCTACACTACTAGGTCTTTCTTGATCACCATTATCGTCATCGTCGACATTATCTTGCATGGTATGAAGTGGACTGGAGTGTGTACTTTCAGTTTCTTGATCAACATTACCCTCATCATCGATATTATCTGGCATTGTATGTAGTGAGCTAGAGTGAATGCTATCAGTTTCGTGATCAACATTGTCCTCGTCATCAACATTATGTTGCATGACATGCTGTGGGCTAGAGTGGCTGCTATCAGTTTCTTGATCAACACTGTCCTCATCATCGACATTATCTTGCATGGTATGTAGCGAACTGGAGTAGATGCTATCAGTTTCCTGATCAACATTGTCCTCGTCATCAACATTATGTTGCATGGTGTGTAGTGGGCTAGAGGGGACGCTTTCAGCTTCTTGATGAACATTACCCTCGTCATCGACGTTCATCTCACATACCTCTATACTATCATCCAGTTCTTCGTCACTGTCTTCGTCATGGTCCTGTACTTCAACCATTTGTGAATCTTTTATGTGTTCTTCTGCATCTGAACTTTCTTCATCTGAAGATGTGTCTTGACTTGAGTGTGTTGTATTGATCTGTAAAAAAATAATTTATAGGTCGCCTTAAGATCTTTAGATAGTGTCCTGTATTCAGTGCAGGACACATAATTCAACAATATTTGTATTCCCTTGTATCAAATTATGTATTTGCATTACGACCAACTACTCCATCGCATCGACACCAATAATATGGACACATAATATAGATTTAGATAGAAGATGACATGTCATCTTCTATGCAAATATTTGTATGCATGAATATGAGTATTTACATTGGTCTGGTCGTGTCTCGGAGAGCAAGTTAAACCGTCGGTCCCGGTTGCCATACGAACAGCTATGGCAGTCGTTACGGGTAGTTGTGAGCCCTAAAAATCCGATAACTGATCTCACTGCATTGCTTCGATAGCGCCCAAAATCGCCATTGGGTTGTGAAAATCAGATGGCAGTTAGCTTCACGGAAAATATAGAAATCCAGCCAAATCCGCAGTTAGACTGGTAATGCGGATACCAGATCCAACGTGAAAACTTCGGATGCGACTGAGATTATCAATAGGATGAAGAAGAATATAGATTTAGATATTATACATACACATAATAAAGGTGATATTTACGGTACAAACCGTTTGATTTTGGATACACCAATCCGCAATACTGTCTTCAGAGTGCTGTTGTCGAGACACGCTTATCTGTGGATACTCAGGACTATTCTGATTGCAACTACTCTCCGAGGATATCGAATCACTCTTCAATCGCAGTACCTTGTGGCCAATGGGGCGGAAGCGTGTCTGATGATACGTTGGATTCATCACGTGTGACTCCATGTCTGGAAATAAAAAAGTAACTCAATATTTTTCTCGGAATAATATAGTCAGACTGCAGGTATATTAGACTAGGAGTGCATGGTCCGGAACAAAAATGTCGAAAGCCTTTTCGGAGGAGTTTGCAGACGAGAATGTTATATTATATCTCAAATTTTTGTAAATCTTCTAATTTAATAAGTAGTAAGTAAATCTTTCGATTTGAGTCGATTCGACAGGTTTGAGTGAAAATATTTTTTGATATAGAGATCCGATTCTCAGCACTCCATGGATTCACCGTGCGGTCGCCGGGTCCATAGCGTGATACAGAGAGGAACACCGTGACGGCGACTGGGACTTGCGACCCAGATGTAGGTTTAGGGTGGCCACCTTGTTTGTGATGCATCAGCGCTCACCTCCACCGTCAGTACCACCGTATAGTGTTCCCCCCTACCTATCCAAATTTGGTAAGATCCTATCAATGCCGCTTTTGATATTCGATTTAGTAAAGAGCTTACTGAAGCCAGAAATCTACCGTATAGTTGTAATTAAAATTCATTTGAATTTGAATCTGAATCAGAATTTACATTTGAATTTATTTAAATTTTATATACCCTCAGACTACAAGAATAACACAGACGAAACGCATAAAACTCTGTCTATGTTAATCTTTTAGTCTGATTACGTACCCTATGATAACACAGTGCATTTCATTTGAGACCTCATTCATCGAAATCCGTCCAGCCGTTAGACATGTAGAGGGTAAAATAGATAAAATACATACGTGCGTAGAACATTACCCTCGCTAGCGCAGTCGGGTTAAAATAGCTACTGAAAACCAACCAAAACGTGGGATCAGTGTAAATAGTAAAATAATCGAATTCGTTTAAATTAGTTTAACGGTTAATTAAAATAAATGCAGTTATATTATTTTGAATTCGTTTTCGCTCTGTTAAACATTCATTATCTAAATGACTTCAATATTTTAAAAAATGGAGGATTTATGTCGCTTCATCTCCATTAGAGTCTATTAGAAAATCGTCCATTCAACGAAATTAACGGGCAACATTCGGCAATACAATAGGATAGAAATACATACACCAGAGGCGAGAGGTTACTATAACCCGATTTCTGCTGACTTTCTCTGCAAAGAGAAGCCGTGGTTCCATACAAAATTGCTCCATAGAGGATAATGGGTGTTCCATAGGGGGAGAAAATTTTCCACCGACTTCCCTTTTAAAAAACTTAACCCTTCACCACTAACCTACACACCTGTAAAATCCCAACTAAGAGACCCAGTCATAGTCTCCCCCCCCCCCTCATTACGCGGCTGAAAATCATAGTTGGTAATGCGTTGTTGATACATGATTTCATCATACAATTTATTATTTGTACCAATAAATAGTCCAAACACTCTTAACATTATTTCGTGCACCTACCTTGGATAATGAATATCTCTGCATCACCCTAAGGTTGACTGGCAGAAAATGCCTTTGGCTTTAAGTCCGCCTTTGTACAATGATTTTGTATTTGTGCAAAAAGCTTAAATAAATAAATAAATAAATACACTCTCTGCCTACCCCTTCGGGGAATTACAGGCGAGAATGTACTAGCTGTTGCCCGCGGCTCTGCCCGGGTGGAATTCTGATCCCGTTCATCGCTTATGTGTTCCTATATGTTATCCTGATGTATAAGCAATATTATAGTAAAGTTTCATTAAAATCCATTTTATAGTTTTTACGTAAAAGAGTAACAAACATCCTCACATACATACATCCTCACATATTTACAAACTTTCGCGTTTTATAATATTAATAGGATTAATATTTGGTCAATGTGTGGTTCCGGCAGAGTAGAATTTGGGCCACCCCATCTCCTCCCATGCGGTGTCGTACAAGGCGACTAAGGTATAGGGCTGTTTAACATTAGACAGATATATACAGTCCAGACTCAGCCTCAGATACATGGCTCGAGCCAACAAAAGTGCCCAGAATGCGGTAATAGGCTCACCCCCTATTACGTGGAACCTAATACAATGATTGGTGAAATGTGGGTGTTAATTCACCTCTGCCTAACCCTCCGGGTATAAAGACGTGATTGTATGAATGTATGTATGTAATTTGATCAATGTATGTATCAGTTACCTATAACATTAATATAACCACGGAATAATCTCATGCATTTTGCAACATTTTAGCTCAGATAAGTTGAGGTTATCTCTCAGTAAGTGTAAACTTTCGATTTTTGCCAACCAAAGGTTAATAAAATAATTTTAATACAACTGTATAAAGGTATGATTCCGAAGTCGACCGCATACGACAACGACATACGCATGCGGCAGATACAGTGTACCCATTACTTTTTAAACTCCGATACGGATAAAGCAGACCATCTGAAACTATACATTCACGGAATGGACGTTCCAGAAAGATAGTCCTTCACGGAAATGGATGTTTCAGAAGTTAGGCATTGACGGAATGGACATTCGAAGAAATGGACTTGAGAGTTAACTGGACATAACAGGAACTGGACCTAAGAGACCGAAAGGATTGAGAAGCCGCAATGAATTACGCGCATATGCTGCGTGCGTCGGCAGTTGTCGTATGCGGTCGGCTACGGCACGGTCGGCTACGGCATCATATTATCTTAAGACGAAAGTGGATTTTAGTTATTTGACTGAATGCTTCATATCGTCATATCGTATTGTCCCATTAGGCTACCATCCCACCAGGGATGTGCTATGCGACTATGCTACGAGGATGAAAAGCTAAGCTATGAAACTATGTGACCGTTTCCACTGTGCTATGCCATGTAGTGTAGCGAGTAAAATGTGCTATGAAACTTCCTACAAATATTCAAAATTCGAATTCACCATCCATTTATCACTTCACTATCACTATCACTATCACTATCACTATCACTATCACTATCACTATCACTATCACTATCACTATCACTATCACTATCACTATCACTATCACTATCACTATCACTATCACTATCACTATCACTATCACTATCACTATCACTATCACTATCACTATCACTATCACTATCACTATCACTATCACTATCACTATCACTATCACTATAACTATCACTATCACTATCACTATCACTATCACTATCACTATCACTATCACTATCACTATCACTACATATTATAAAACAAAATCGCTGTCGCTGTCTGTCCGTCCCTATGTATGCAAATCTTCAAAACTACGCACCGGATTTTGAAGCTGTTTTTTTTAATAGTTAGAGTGATTCAAGAGGAAGGTTTATATGTATAATACATGGATAATATTGTAGAGAAACACTGATAAATTGAGAGATATGTAGCGGGAACGGGATCAGAAAATATGGCGGAACGAAGTTCGCCGGGTCAGCTATACGGCATAATATAACAGCATACATTTTATATAAAAAATAGATTATTTTTTATACTACTTAGCTCGCAGACCAGCACACGGCCCTCCTGATGGTAAGATATTACCGTGGCCTATGGGCGAGTGCAACACTAGGGAATTCACACTCGTGCTGTCAACCCTGTAAGAACAGATAGATTCTGTGCCGTCAGCGCAAAAGATAAGTAGGACAAAGCCTTTGGTTTTCCCACAACAGCACAAATTCTCTCCAGTGAGCTCTGGCTACCCTACTCAGCGTCGGAAACACAACACGAGGTTATTAAGCCGCGGACGCCGCGGTCTTCTGTAGGGCGGAGGTACTTCCCCAGTCAGAATCCTCGATTGGGATGGATATACCGTCGTGTCCTACCATTCCCTTTTCTGAACCCCTTTCCATCATGCTACACTATATGGACCTTAGAGTATACATTGCTATTGTATTGTATATAATATATACTCTAAGATATGGACCAATAATATATACTTATAATATGATTGGTGGAAAGGCAGCCTAACTGTCCTGTAAAGTAGAGATTTTACAGATAAGAAGTATCTTCATATATGGACGGAGGTCGATTTCTCTTACATAATTCAATGTACTTATTCACGCAACTAGATTATTTATATGCTAAATTTATCTTATCTATTATATAAAATGAAGTTCCGATAACATTTTGTACGAAATATGTGTCAAAATAATCGGAGATAGGTGAAGATCTGTGCAAATATTCGACTCCGAGATTTCGTCTGTATGAAGATTAAGAACAACTACTTAGTTCACTGCTTTCGTGATAGATCATTCAAGCATCTTCTCTTCATTGAATGAACTAGGCGCATCCAAAGCTATGGAGCTTGGGGTTCACGCTATTAACTCTTCTTTTTTGGTTTAATTTAGAAAGAGACTGCTGTCTAACCGGCAGCTCTAGAGCGGCTAACCCCCTATTACGTGGGACCAAGTGCAATGATTGGTAAAATGTGGGTGTTAATTAACCCTTCGGGGATAATGTGAGAATAACAATCGTTACAGTTTTTATTGGTAGATAAAATCACCAATTACCACCACCTTTAAGGACATAATGCCCAATTACTATAATTGTTAGGTGATAAAAATTAATAGTTATTAATTTGTAGTAGTTAGTATTCATCATCATGATCATCATTTCAGCCATAGGAAGTCCACTGCTGGACATAGGCCGTAGTTAGTATTAAAAATACCTAATTAATTCACTTTGAAAATTTATTAGGCAATTGTTTATGATAATATAAGTCTGAGTAAAAGCCTATGAATAAATATAATCTTATTTTCATGGAAATAAGTATCAATGAAGATCAATTTAATACACTTTCTGAAAATTTGTCCAATCCCCTATTCACTTGGATCCCCTATTCATTGGAGTTAAAGATTTTTCAAGCACACACACACACACACACAAAGATGGATATATCGGTGCAGTTTAAACGGTCCTAATGGCTTTTCTAAGCGTGTGTGCGTGGGCCCACCCATAAAAATAATATTTCTAAATAATGACTTTTAAATACGTCAGATAAAAGCTAGGCGATTACCGGCCACTACCTGGTACGAAATATTGCAATGAACAATACAGGGGCCAGAGTATAAGCTGGGGCAATAAACCAAAGGTTCCTGGGATCCTAAGGTACATCTGGTACGGAGATAATACTGTTTTACAATTTTTCCTTTGCAAAAACGTTTGTTCTAAAATTCGTTGAAACAGATAATAATAAAAGATGAAGATAGAAAAGAATTGTATTGTTTCTAAACGAATGCCAATATTTTTACAATGAAATATTTTACTTAGAACTGGAAATTTTATTTTGCTTCGCACGTTTTTTTTACTAATTTTTTTTTCAAGTTAGGTGATGCCCGCGAACTCCGCATTATGTGAATATCGATTGTCGCGTCTTTTGGCCATAACTTCGGTTTTATTCAGCCGATTGCGATCAAATATAATGTAAGATTTTAAATCTGATCATGGCCTTTCTAACAAAAAAAGACACATCAAAATCTGTTTAATAGTTTTTGCGTCCATCGCGAACAAACAAAAAAATAAGTCAAGACTTCAAAGAGAAAAAAATAACTCACGACATTATTTAATTATCTGACTGCTAATGAAGGGTTATAGTTTTTTTAAATGGCTCCAATATAAAACTACTAATTTGTAAATTTTATAACACTCGGACGAAGCCTAGGGTTTTCCTCTCGAAATTGGAGGTAATACGGCAGTATCTCCCGTAAAGCCAAAATATACAAAATTATTTAGTGCTTCACGGGATAATAAGTAAAATAATAAGTTAAGAATAATTGCATTTTAATGACAATAATTCAAATTAGATGTTAATTTTTTGTCATTAGTTAATGGTAAATTATATTTTACTAAGAAGTAAACTTTTTATTTTTACTCGTGTTATTGACATTAAATTAGGTGCTTTGCTATCCTAATTACAGTTTAGCAGTAAACATTAACAAATTGCTAGGGTGAACATCATCAAACTTGACATGGCAGGTCCTTATAAGGGCTGTCCATTAATCACGTGGGGCTCATATTTTCTTATAACTCGCCATTTTTGTCACGATTCTTAGTTTTCTAGCATTAATTAATAAATTAAAAAACACACGTGATTTTGGCTGGGGCGGAGGGTAGTCTAAAACCTCACCACGTATCACCATGGGGGAGGGGGGGTTAGAAAATTGCCAAAAAGAACATCACGTGATCAATGGACACTGGACAGCCCCATAGGGTGTAGACATCCGCTAAAATTTACGAAACTCCACCCATAAGGGGTAAAACGAACTCTGCGTGTACGAAATAGCAAGCGGCCTCTAGTTATCCATACTAATATTATAAATGCGAAAGTAACTCTGTCTGTCTGTCTGTTACGCCCTCACGCCTAAACCACATAAACCGATTTTGATGAAATTTGGTACAGATATAGATTAGACCTTGGGAAAGGACATAGGCCATGTTTGGTAGCGATAACCGACATCCACGCGGGCGGAGCCGCGGGAAAAAGCTAGTGATTATAGTTTATAACACAGACAACTTTTGCCCCGGAAATAGGCTCCTGTGGATTGCAGGAACGGTAGGAATGAGTAGTCAAAGAGGATGGGACCTACAATTAGTTTTCCATAAGGTGAAACCATTTATTAGTATACCTACATTTTGAAATTCAGTACAAAAATATCAATCAATTAGCCTTAGCCTATATACAAACTGTATGAAGTGACACTTGCTGCGTCCAGGCGCAGCAAGTGTCACTTCAACGCGAGGTATAAAATAGCTACTACTTCAGTATAAGTTGACATAATTATACTATACATACATCCCATGACATGCAGACATTAACAGTATAAGTAAAAAACAACGTATTTCCTTCTAAAGTCCCGGATCCTTTTAAGCGGTGAAAATGCATCTGAGGGGCCGTCCATCCATCACGTGATGTTTTGTTTAGCAAATTTTAAACCCCCCCTCCCTCCCGCCATGGTGATACGTGGTAAGGTTTTAGACTACCCTCCCCCCCCCCAAATCACGTGTATTTTTTATTATTTTTTTATGCTAGAAAATGAAGCATCCTGATAAAAATCGCGCGTTATAGGAAAAATTAATACACGTGATATCTCGCTACCTCCCCCCTGGTGATATTTCGTGATTTTTCCGAACACCCCCCTCCCCCTGTTGGGCCTCACATGATTAATGGACAGCCCCTGATGAGGCCGGCAAGCTGAGTGCCACCATTGTAACATGGTACGTGTCTGTAATGGTGACTCTCTTTTCTAGAACTTTGCCTTCAGCTTACCATTAGCGGTGAAGTCAAATTGACGTGTCCTATATTAAAAAAAAATAGTTTACTCACGCGTAACGCGTTCTTTCCGCGATTTTTTACCAGGCATTTTGTTAGCTTAGGCTGTGCCCCTGTACAGTATATCGTCTAAACAATTAGCCTATTGCAGTCCAACGCTGGAAATAGCCCTCTCCCAATGCGCCACTGCCTTCGATCCTCCGCCTTCCGCATCCAAAATATACCACGTTGAAATTGAAGGTGCAAAAATAATAGTATAATTGACGTACTTCGAGCCTCATTGAAATAAAACTACTTTTTAACGGATTCTATCGCGATAGTTATTATTTACTTTTAGCCCGACGTTTCGCCTACTTTTCAGCGGCTGTAGTCGCGGGGTAAGTTATCTCAGTACCCGAATCTTCGAGGCGTAAATGTGTACGTCTACATTTAACTTCAACACGAGACTAGTTGTCGGCAACTTTTAAAATAGGTTGACTGTTAAAAACACAGATTACGGTCGGTGTAGCGAGCCTTCTACCTGACTCATAATAGAAACACCATTTCTCCTTACCTGTGTCCTATCTGTAAGCTGTAAACAGCGAATGGCAATTGTAAAACAACAATGAACTAACCTATCTACCAATTTCTTCAAAATACGCTATTCTTTAGCTTTTAAAGGTATGATTCTAAAGTCGACGACAACTGCTGACGCATGCAGCAGATACAGCTCATACAGCGTACCCATTACTTGTTAAACTCCGAAACAGATAAAGGGGACCATTGAGAAGCAGCAATGATTTACGTGTATCTGTTGCTTGCGTCTGCAGTTGTATGCGGTCACCTTCAGAATCATACCTGTAGGTTCGTTCTATTTTGGTAATATTTTGTGCCAAATATAACAAAGGCACAAATTATTCATACCCTGGTGGAATTTATCTTTTATCTTTGTTTAAATTTAAAAAAAAAAACAGGTCGAGTGTGAGTCGGACTCGCGCATTGAGAGTTCCGTACAAAACTGAATCGAGGCACGAACTTATGTTACATAAACGGTAGGTAATATCTTTTTATTGCGTTGACCTGCAATTTTTTTCACAGCTATCAGAGGTATTTGGTATAAATTTCAACTGGATTCGTCCATAGGTTCCCGAAAAAAAGGGTAGGGGATAGACAGATAGACGGATAACGAAGTGACCTTGGTTTCGTTTCTTTCGTTTTGAGGTGGGGAACCTTACGAGAGGAGTTTGGTTTCGTACTTTGTAACTAGCATAAGCCGTCCACGGAGTCAAAAAACTCGAAATAAAGCCCTGTACCAACCCGTCTGGTTAGTGTAAAAACGGTAGTCCAAAGCCATAGCCTCCCAACTTTGGGAGAGGCTTTTTTTACCATTATATGATTGCTTACGCTTCAACATATCTGATGACAAGGACTTTGACCGGTTCCCTGTCAGCACCGGCCTACGTAGTAGCTAGGGCCTCCCCGCTTATGTCCAGTAGTCAACTGCGATAGGCTAATTGATTGATTGAAATAGCGTAAGTGTGGATATGAATCATCTTTGCTTATAATTTGAGAAGGGGTGAAAGTTCCGCAATTTCAAATAATTGATAGCTATTCTGAACGTCTAAAATAGTTTAACGTGCTCTCCAAAAGATAGGCTATAGGCCCCTCCAGGCTATAATCTAGACCTGTGCCAAATTTCCAGACCAGATCACCGGCGGTGAATAAGGTAGCCAGAATTCACTGGTGGGATTTTGTGTTGTCAGTGGGAAAACCAAAGGCTTGTCCTACTTATCTTTTGCGCTGAATGACGGCACAGAATCTCTCTGTTCTTATAAGGTCGGCAGCACGAGTGTGACTCCCCTGGTGTTGCACTCGCCCATAGGCCACGGTAACCACTTATCATCAGGTGGGCCGTGTGCTTGTCTGCGACCTAAGTAGTATAATGAAATAAAAGATTCGTTGGTTTTACGGGGCGTGAAAAAGCATCTGATGAGGCCGTTAAGCTGAGTGCCATCATTCTAACATGGTACGTGTCTGTAATAGTGACCCCTTAAGACTTCGCCTTCAGCTTACCATCAGGCAAGATGAAGTCAAATTAACGTGTCCTACATAAAAAAAATTGACAGACAAACTTTCTTATATTCATCTCTCCTCACAAACTTTCATACGATATTTTGTATTAGCGAGATTGGATATGCGCACGCGATTATACGGTAATAAAACACGCCTATAGCCCAGTTAAAATAGATGAGATAAAATAGTAAGCTTGCATAAATTCACATAGAGCTGAAAATTGGGCTCTTAAAGACACCATAATGAAAGAAATATCAAAAGTCCCCATCGATTGGACTACTGCTTTTTTTTTTATTCAAGGTTAAAGGTCAAATATATTGGAAAACTGCAAACTTTGACTAGTTATAATACCCGCCTAAATTACTAGTTCAAATTGAATGAAATTTGAAATACAAAGTGTTTATACAGAGCCCACTTGGTAACCGAAGATTCAAGCTTCTAGGTTTATCCACATCGAAGTTATAGGGGTCGAAAATGCTATATATCCCGTTTACAAAGGTCATACAAAGGTTTACAAAGGTAATATTAAGCATATAATATAATGCTTAATATCATCGCGCTACTACTCGCAAGAGAGCGGGGTAGTGATCGTAAAATATATCAACAAATCCGGCATTATTTGAAGACTAAAAATTTACGGGCTCAAAGAGGTGCTACGAGGCGGTTTTTTTTTTGCTAGAAATTGTCTTGGTCAGAAAACTACTGAACGTCTTTCGATGCGGTTTTTTTTCTGCTAGAAAGATCTTGGTCAGAAAACTACTGAACGGCTTTTGATTAAGTTTTTTTTAGTTAGAAAGGTCTTGGTCAGAAAACTACTGAACAGCTTTTGATTTAGTTTTTTTTAGTTAGAAAGGTCTTGGTCAGAAAACTACTGAACAGCTTTTGATTAAGTTTTTTTTAGTTAGAAAGGTCTTGGTCAGAAAACTACTGAACAGCTTTTGATCAAGTTTTTTTTAGTTAGAAAGGTCTTGGTCAGAAAACTACTGAACGGCTTTTGATGAAGTTTTTTTTAGTTAGAAAGGTCTTGGTCAGAAAACTACTGAACAGCTTTTGATCAAGTTTTTTTTAGTTAGAAAGGTCTTGGTCAGAAAACTACTGAACGGCTTTTGATGAAGTTTTTTTTAGTTAGAAAGGTCTTGGTCAGAAAACTACTGAACAGCTTTTGATTAAGTTTTTTTTAGTTAGAAAGGTCTTGGTCAGAAAACTACTGAACAGCTTTTGATTAAGTTTTTTTTAGTTAGAAAGGTCTTGGTCAGAAAACTACTGAACAGCTTTTGATTAAGTTTTTTTTAGTTAGAAAGGTCTTGGTCAGAAAACTACTGAACAGCTTTTGATTAAGTTTTTTTTAGTTAGAAAGGTCTTGGTCAGAAAACTACTGAACAGCTTTTGATTAAGTTTTTTTTAGTTAGAAAGGTCTTGGTCAGAAAACTACTGAACAGCTTTTGATTAAGTTTTTTTTAGTTAGAAAGGTCTTGGTCAGAAAACTACTGGACAGCTTTTGATTAAGTTTTTTTTAGTTAGAAAGGTCTTGGTCAGAAAACTACTGAACAGCTTTTGATTAAGTTTTTTTTAGTTAGAAAGGTCTTGGTCAGAAAACTACTGAACAGCTTTTGATTAAGTTTTTTTTAGTTAGAAAGGCCTTGGTCAGAAAACTACTGGACAGCTTTTGATTAAGTTTTTTTTAGTTAGAAAGGTCTTGGTCAGAAAACTACTGAACAGCTGTTGATTAAGTTTTTTTTAGTTAGAAAGGTCTTGGTCAGAAAACTACTGAACAGCTTTTGATTAAGTTTTTTTTAGTTAGAAAGGTCTTGGTCAGAAAACTACTGGACAGCTTTTGATTAAGTTTTTTTTAGTTAGAAAGGTCTTGGTCAGAAAACTACTGAACAGCTTTTGATTAAGTTTTTTTTAGTTAGAAAGGTCTTGGTCAGAAAACTACTGAACAGCTTTTGATTAAGTTTTTTTTAGTTAGAAAGGTCTTGGTCAGAAAACTACTGAACAGCTTTTGATTAAGTTTTTTTTAGTTAGAAAGGTCTTGGTCAGAAAACTACTGGACAGCTTTTGATTAAGTTTTTTTTAGTTAGAAAGGTCTTGGTCAGAAAACTACTGAACAGCTTTTGATTAACTTTTTTTTAGTTAGAAAGGTCTTGGTCAGAAAACTACTGGACAGCTTTTGATTAAGTTTTTTTAGTTAGAAAGGTCTTGGTCAGAAAACTACTGAACAGCTTTTGATTAAGTTTTTTTTAGTTAGAAAGGTCTTGGTCAGAAAACTACTGAACAGCTTTTGATTAAGTTTTTTTTAGTTAGAAAGGTCTTGGTCAGAAAACTACTGGACAGCTTTTGATTAAGTTTTTTTTAGTTAGAAAGGTCTTGGTCAGAAAACTACTGAACAGCTTTATGCAGTTTTTTTTTGTTAGAATCGTCTTCGAATTTAGGGAAAAGAGTTAACGGGAATATAACGGTAATGCAGTTACGAGCATATTTTAAAGAAAATAATACTTAGCCATTACAATACATATTCGGCGGCACTGCTCTCAAGGGCGAAACAATATGTTATTGTTTACCCCAATAAACTTCAATTTGACCTAACTTCAAAAACTATTACCGACACTGTCATAAATATCTTTATTGCTATACCTTTTGGTACAAAGTAAGCTCTTTAAAATAAATTGTAAATGTTAGATTACTCTATTTTGACTATGTTTTCGTGATCTTTTAACCGACCTTCGAAATGGGAGGTTATCAATAGGTACCTATGTTGGTATTTGTCCATACCCCGACTGCCACGTAGTCAAAAATGAAGGTTTTTTTTGACAACTTTGAAATGGCTTAACCTATTTCGATTGGCAGAATTCGCATTACTCTCAGGTTTTTCGGTAGGTGTACCCGTCAGCTTTACCAGACGACGACGGGGCGACCCCCAAACCCCGTAAAACAACATTTTATATTCGATGGTGACTGCCATAAATCTACAGCTAATCCCCCTTAAAGCGAAGAACATCATTAAGCAGAACAAAACAGAGGAAATACCCAAAATTCCTCTGAAAAAAGTTGGGAGATTAAAAAACCCTTTATTAGAAAACGAACAGTAAAAACCCAAGATTAAAAATAATCACAAATGAATGGAAATGTATTGTTTAATGCTAGTAGTTTTTTAGTTCGGAGGTAAAGTAAAAAAAAAAGTAATTTGGCAGTGACAAGAAAAAAATGGTGTAAGTACCCTATGGTATTTTAGTATTTAGTTAGTTAGTAAATTAGTTTATTCCATTTTAATGGTGGAAAAACTCAAATTCACCAAGCGTAGATTATTACAAAACAATTCGCGCGCCAGGACCTCGTTTTTTTTTTTTTTTACCACTTAGTTGGCAGACAAGCACACGGCCCACCTGCTGGGAAGCGGTCACCGTGGCCTATGGACGTATGCAACACCAGGGGCGTCATACTCCCGCTGCCGACCCTGAAGAAACCTTCTAATGCCCTTCTTGAAGAACCCCATATTGCAGTCGCTTGGGAAAACCACAGTTTGTCTCACGACACGACTTAGGTCCAAGATATGTGCCCCGAGGATCTGCAGATTAACGGATGATGTTCTGACGCAGTCTACCCTCTCGTGGTTGAGAGGTCAGGCGACAATCTCTTCCCAAAAGTAGCATAAGCCAAATTTAAATTGGAAGAAGGCCTCGGATGCAAACAGAAGCCACGCTAAGATAATGATGATTCTATGTGATACTTTTATTTATTTTATCAACGAAATTATCATTCTTATTATCACTAATGTTATTGCATGTTATTACAAACTTTATCAATTGCTATGAGTCAAACCTAAATAAATAGTACTTAATCATCCATATCCATACTAATATTTTATAATACTACATACATACTAATATTATAAATGCGAAAGTAACTCTGTCTGCCTGTCTGTCTGTTACGCTTTCACGCCTAAACCACTGAACCGATTTTGTTTAAGTTTGGTACAGAGATAGATTAGATCTTGGGAAAGGACATAGGCTATGTTTGGTCGCGATAACTGACATCCACGCAGTAGGAACTGCGGTCAACAGTTAGTAGGTAATATTGTGGGGTTAGTCTATGATCTAAGAGTCACGCAGGCTATGGAGCGAGCTATGCTTGGTCTCTTTGAAGGATAGAATTCGCAATGAGGTCATCCGACAAAGAACTAAAGTTACCGACATAACTCGCAGAATAAGAAGCAAACTGAAGTAGCAGTGGGCTGGCCACATCTGTCGAAGGACCGATGGCCGTTGGAGCAAACGAGTCCTAGAATGGAGACCACAAGAAGGTAAACGGAAGGTGGATTGCCCCCTAGCTAAGGTGACTGGGTCAGACTGGTGGAAAATGCCTAGGGGATTAAGTCCGCCTTTGTACACTTTTTTTTATTTGTGCAAGAAGTTTAAATTAAAAAAAAGGCGGAGGATCGTGAGAAATAGCACACATTGGGAGAGACCTATGTCCACCAGTAGACTGCGATAGGCTAATTGATTGATTGAAAATTAACCCGCGCCACGTAACTTGGACCTAAAATGTGCTCAAAATGTGCCCTATATGCGCAGTACACATTTCTTGGGTGTCTTTTGAGGATAGCACGGGGTGCTACTGCGGTAGACGAAATCAAATTCACCGAGCATAGACTATTACAAAGCAATCCGCGAGCGCCAGAGCCTCGTATGTCTTACGATTTAGGTCCAAAATACGTGGCGCGGGTTATAATTATGAATATTGTGAAACATAACTATGGAGGACCTAATCTATGTAGATTTCACTGTTATCAGTTCGTCAAAGGAGTGAAACTCTTGTTTGATAAGCCACTGTTTTAGGCCAAGCCTGCACTGCGTAATCTCGCTACACGATTATACGCGGATTCAGCGACATTATCGAAATTGTAGCTTGTGTTATGGAATCTAGAATGCGGATATACATACTGAGATACTTTTTTTTTTATAAATACATACATATTATATAGAAACACCCAGACCAATGCAAATATTTATATTCACGCATACAAATATTGGCACTGAGCGGGGATCGAACCCGCGCCTCCTGCGTAGCAGCCGCGTTCACTACCGCTACGCCACAGAGGCAGAAAAGAAATAGCAGTGCGAATATAATTTTGCTGTTAACACAGCGCTATTTCGATTTTTTTATACCTTTTAGGTGGCACACAAGCACACCACCATGGGCCCACCTGATGGGCAGTGGCTACAGTGGCCTATGGACGTGTGCAACACCAGGGGAGTCACACTCACGCTGCCGACCCCGTAAGAACCTTCTAATGCCCTTCTTGGAAAATCCCATACTGTAGTCGCTTAATTGTGTTCAAATTCTATAACACTCATTACCGAATGACTTTTTTTATCTTAATTTAATTAAGCGGCATACTGCGATTCAGGAACGTATTAATGAGAGTAGGTAGTTAGTAAAATGATTATTAATAGCTTCGTTTTGAGATCCGATACAATATATTTTTCTGGTATGCACTAGTTTTTTTCTATACCCTAATTTTTAACATAATTTGTTTGTTACGACTTCAAAAAATTAATGAAATAAAATATTTTTTTACGGATTCTATCGCGATTTATTTGGTATTTTATTTCAATGAGTTGTTTTCTTATGTGAATTTGACTTCACCTCGCCTGATGGTAAGCTGAAGGCAAAGTCTTCATCACTACAGACACGTATGTACCATGTTGCATTGCAATGATGGCACTCAGCTTGACGGCCTCATCGGGTGCTTTTTCATGCACCGCTTAAAGGACCCGGGGACTGTAGGAAGTAGGAAACACGTTCCTGGTAAGGAATTCCAGATAATGAATTTCGTATAAACTGCCCACAGTATCATTTAAAATCTTAGATGTTCTATGACTCGGGCGCGGGCCGTTTTTTTTTTAACGACCAGTGTATTTTAAGACCGTATGGTCTTACTATAACAAAAGCAATAGTACCTCCTTTGTACGCTTTAAAGATAACGCCTTTTGTTACGGAGCCTAAAATACGATGAACCATACCATACTATGAAAAAAAAATAACAACTAAGATAAACCCAAAGGTAATAAAGAATGGCGAATTTGCAAGTATTCTAGGCCATTATTTTAAAGATTTCAAATTGCAGTTTACAGCTTAATACAATAGAAGAAGCGGAAATAGAAATGGTGGTCTATTGTGTACCAGGTAAGGGCTCGCTCGTCATAATCTTTTGGAAAATTTTAATGACTTACTGTTAAACTTATTTATTTGAGAATTTGCCGAAAATCATTATTTGAAAAAAATATATAATGCACCTATACTCCATTCGGTTAGGTACTTAACTAAATGTAAACAATCATGTAAATAAATAAAATATATTTTTTAAATATTTTTATATTGAAAAAAATTAAGATAGATAAATTATCGAAGAGCACGTTAAGCCATCGGACCTGATTGTCATTAGACTACCTATTAAAGTTGTCACGGGTAAAGTCAAAGTCTTTATTTCTCAAAATAGTGCAATGCAACACTGTTACAGCTTTTTGACGTCAAAAACTCCTTAAAACTAAGTTTACCACCGCTTCCTAGGCGCTAATGGAGAAGAAACGGCGCAACAAACTCCACTGCGGTAGTTGGAGCCCTAAAAATCCGGAAACTGGTCTAACAAGAACTTCGATATCGGCAATGGATTTTGTCGCACTCGAACCGACTGATACCACACGACTTTGGGTCTTCAATTGCTGGAAATGAGATAGCCAGAAACATATCTCTCGGACCTCGGACGATCCAGGGCCATCTCTGGTTGCGAGTTCCCTTCGGGTCGGACCATGGTGTTGTCCTCATCTTGCCTTCGAATATGGGGAGGCGCCCTTGCACCGCCACCTCGGCCTGCTTCTGTTAGAATGCTTATAAAGAAACAGGTATCGGAGGTATCGCCGAGGTTTAACCTATCCGTGTTGCCATCATGTCAATTTGTCAAAAAGTCCAACACATTTTTAAACATAATATGAGCGCGTTGTGATTGTTTTTTGACATAATTATGTGGTGTTAGAACGTAGATGACGAACCATCATTTTTGTTGGAAACTTGTCGGGTTAAGTAGCCGATACTGGTAACCTATTTCTTTATAAGCACCCTTGGGGTTACAGGTGGCTCCACCTGTCCGCACTCATGGAAGACAGAGGTCGCTAAGCGACCTAATAAGATAAGTACCTATAAAGCAACTCATGAATCAGAAACATCAGCGAACGTCCTTGGCAATTGTTTGACAACAACTTATCTTACTTATGTCAAGGTAAAATGTGAAAATGAATTAAACGTTTTTTGTCTTTCCTATAAAATAGTTATTATAAGTCTATTGACAGCCTCCGTGGCGTAGCGGTAGTGAACGCGGTCGCTACGCAGGAGGCGCGGGTTCGATCCCCGCTCAGTGCAAATATTTGTGTGCATTAAATATGGGTATTTGCATTGGTCTGGTCGTGCCTCGGAGAGCACGTTAAGCCGTCGGTCCCGGTTGCCATAAGAACATCTATGGCAATCGTTACGGGTAGTTGGTGCCCTAAAAAGGCCAAAAACAACGGTCTAGCTGCAAAGCTTCGATATCGCCTAATGTTAACATTGGGTCGTGGAGGTCAGATGGCAATCGCTTCACGGAAAATATCGAGGTCTAGCCAAATCTGTAGCTATGACTGGTAAAAGCGGACCCCAGACTCCG
Organism: Eilema depressum; assembly: GCA_914767945.1. Lineage (NCBI taxonomy): Eukaryota > Metazoa > Arthropoda > Insecta > Lepidoptera > Erebidae > Eilema > Eilema depressum. The sequence continues at coordinate 3,388,395 of OU612034.1, read as the reverse complement.
AGCTGAAAGCTGAAAGAAGTTATTATAAGTCTACTAATGTCTGCTCTACGCGTTGGCGAACAGTGTCAAACGCGCCAACACCCCCAATATCTAGGACCGAAGGAACCTATTCTAAAACAAATCATACCGTATTCAGATGCGGATCTTTTTTAAGATAGATAGATAGATAATTCTTCTCTTCACCAATATATTTACAGTAAGACAAGTAAGAAGCAGGACGTAAGTAAAAGACCCGGGACTGTACGAAGAAGGAAATTTAAAATGCCTTCGATCTGAGTGACAAAACGTATGTCTATGTCGACTCCTACGTCTAGCTTAATAATGCTTCAAAATTTCATAAATTAAGATTAGTCAGACCCAGGATCTAGAGAAACTTCAACTGTAATTAATAATTTTATTGCAATGCAGCGTTAATTTAATTTAATTAGTTAGTGGTTTCTATCAGTCAGTGTTGCCAACCGCCATATATATCACGACTAATCATGACTACGAGACATCCCAGACGCTGACGGCACAGAATCTCTCTGTTCTTAAAGGGTCGGCAGCACGAGTGTGACTCCCCTGGTGTTACACTCGTCTATAAGTCACGGTAACCACTCTCCATCAGGTGGGCTGTGCGACCTAAGTAGTATTAAAAAACGTCGCGTGTTTTTATTAAATTTCCTAGCATGCCATTGGCCGGGACATGTCCTGATAATAGAGAGAGACAGACGGTAGACACTCTCGTAAAAGTCAACAAGTTAATCATATTATGCGAACTACAAGCTACGAAGTGTAAAGTTTGGATCAGAAAATCGCTATGACAATGAAGAAAGAAAAAGGAAAAATTTACTTTTTATTTTATTATCCGTTTCATGTTGAAAAGGACAGCGTTCACGCTTCATACATTTTTGGTATAAAATTGAAAGAGCAGGCCAAAGATTCAAAAAAAAGTAAAACCCCTTTATACGCGCTGGGCATTTTGAGAACAAGATGGGATAAAACCATTGAACTCGCGATACCGAGAGCAGCGCCATCTAGCGGAATGAGGCTGAACTACGTTGAAACTTATAATTCTATTATCCGTTTCCTATGGAAAAGATCATCATTTTTGGTCTACAATTGAAAGTGCAAGCCAAAGATTTTTTTAAATAAAAACCTTTTTAGGCGAGCTGGGCATTTTGAGTGCGAGATGGGATAAAACCATTGAACTCGCGATATAATTACCGAGAGCAGCGCCATCTAGCGGAAGAAGGCTGAACTACGTTGAAACTTATAATTCTATTATCCGTTTCCTATGGAAAAGATCATCATTTTTGGTCCACAATTGAAAGTGCAAGTCAAAGATTTTTTTAAATAAAAACCTTTTTAGGCGAGCTGGGCATTTTGAGTGCGAGATGGGATAAAACCATTGAACTCGCGAAACAATTACCTAGAGCAGTGCCATCTAGCGGAATGAGGCTGAACTATGTCGATACTACTAATTGTATTATCCGTTTCCTGTTGACAATATTGATGTTGAAAAGGACATCATTTTTGGTCTACAATTAAAAGTGTAGGCCAAAGAATTTTTGAAATGAAAACCTCTTTAGACGCGCTGGGGATTTTGAGAGCGAGATGGGATAAAACCATGGCACTCGCGATATAATTACCGAGAGCAGCGCCATCTAGCGGAATGAGGCTGAACTACGTCGAAACTACAAATTCTATTATCTGTTTTAGGTTGAAAATATTGATGATGAAAAGGACATCGTTCCCGCTTCATAAATTTTTCGTCAAAAATTTAAAGTGCAGGCCAAAGATTTTTTTAAATGAAAATATCTTTAAGCGCACTGAGCATTTTATTCTTATGAGAGCAAGATGGGATAAAACCACTGAACTCGTGATACAATTACCAAGAGCAGAGCCATCTAGCGAAATGAGGTTGAACTACGTCGAAATTACTAATTCTATTATCCATTTTCTGTTGAAAATATTGTTGTTGAAAAGGACATCGTTCATACTTCATACATTTTTGGTCCAAGAAAAAAAAAATTTTTTTAATGAAAACTGTTTTAGGCGCGCTGACATTTTTAGTAGAACATTTTTTGAGATAGGAAAAAGCCATTGAACTTGCAACACCGTTACCGACAGCTACGAAAGACTTTTAAGGAGTTTTGAAACCAACACGAATAATGAAAATTCACGGTAATATGCCACTTTTTTACTCTTATCTGCATGGTCTAAATCGTTATACCTAAAATTTCACCAATTTTACATAAATAGCAACTCGAATTTACATCAATTTCAGAAAATAAAATAACGCCGCAGTGCGCCTTTTTCCGCGTTTGGCGCCAAAACCATTTTTGGCCATAATGATACTCTTTTATAAGTTTCTATCACAGCATTTAAAAAATAAAACTGGCCGCATGCAACAAATGACACTGACAGTTCAGAACAGCTGATTTTCGTGACAAGCAACACAAATACAAACAACAAGCATAGTAACACAAAAAAATAGTAAAAATAGTAATAAAAACAAAAAAAAAGAAACTAAGTTATAAGCTGTAAATAGAATAATATAAAGGTATGAGTTTTTAACCTTTACTATATTATCTAGCTTTAGGCAGCTATTCACACATTACACACAAGGTTTTGTCTCAAAACATTCAAGTAGAAAAACAACTTCCAATGAGTAAATCATAATTTTTTGGCTAGTTTGGGCTTTTGTGACTGCCATCTGTCCTCCCAATCCCAGGAGGAAAGCCTGTGCTAAAGCCATGATTGCAAAATATGGTGCAATGTGGTGCCAAAATATTCTTATCTCATAAGGTCCAAATAAACTTTAAAGGGACAGAGTACATTCCTTCTTAAGGACTTCAGGCATACCCATGACAAATTGCCTGCTTGAAGCTGTCTATGTTATTCTTTTAGTCTGAGTTATTATCATTATATAGGTAATACACTTTTATGGAACTATATGTAAAATTGTGTGTATGGAAATAAACAAATATTATTACACTTATGCCGAAAGCTTAGTATTATAATTTTTAATGACAATAAAAGTAGAGGATTGGAAGTTTAAATATCCTCCATTATAGCAATAACATGCTTCTCAATCAGCCCAAATGCAGAAGAAATAATGTCCCTAATACAAAAAAGAAACAAATAACTCTTGTACAATTTATATGATAGATTGAACTTAAGTTGCATATAAGCACATTAGGCCTTTAAGTAGGGCGCGAAAAAGCATCTGATGAGGTCAAGCTAAGTGCCTGTGCCAACATTGTAACATGGTACAAGTCTGTAGTGGTCACCCTCTTTCCTGAGACTTTCGTATTCAGCTTACCAGCAGACAAGATGAAGTGAAATCAAAAAATATGATAAAAAAAAAATATATTCACTAAAAAGAGTCATCTGTGTTTATCCACAACACACATACAGTATTCATTATCAGACTCTTATCAAATTCTTTAGGAACCCCAGCTACCCCCACCTGCAAGTGGGTACACCTGCTAATAGACAAGACTTTGGTATAGGTTTTCTTCTAGGGGTTAGGAGATAAGACGACAGTTATTACTCCAAAATTAAGGTAAGCCAAATCAAGGGAAAAGATTGAAAGTGGACCCTGGGCTCAAATTTAAAGCTTTGAATGCAACCTTTCCATCAGGTGGGCCGTGTGCTTGTCTGCCACCTAAGTGGTATAAAAAAAAAAAAGGCGATTTGTGAAAATTTTCAAAAAGGAAGCCGTTTGAAAACTTTCTCACTTTGAACATTCGGTAGGTAAGGTAAAGCGACTTTTTATAAAAAGACACCACACAAAACATAATTAAATTAAACTAGGCTGACTAACTAGTGATTCAATTGTTGTTTCTAGTCTTTGAAATGAGTTTAGTATGTATAAAATAAATATAGTATACATATTGTAATGTATTAATATCATTACATGTTCTAATAGTGTGAACTGCATCCGCTGCATTGTTTATTTAGTGATTTTTCCACTCGTTTCAGAAATAGTATCTAGTTTTTGAACGAATATTTTTATGATGTTGGTCAATTTTTGTCTCGCGATTGGCAACACCCAAGAAGGTACTTGGCTTTTCTATTCTGTAATGGCGCCGTTAAGACGTTCACTATTTTGAATTAAGATTTTGGAAGGATAAAATGATATTTCCTTAATTATTTGTATTCGCGTAGTGTGGTCGCTGCTGTGCCGAACCTAAGATGACGTATTTCACCTTTTTGGTAAGCTCTGTTTCGATCATTGCATTTTCGCCACCGCGTGTTTTTCGACATTTTGGTAAAACTATTTTATAATTGTTCTAGAATGTTTGGTACGCATCGGCGATGACCTCGCGTCGATCCATTTTGGCGTTTCGGTGAGTATTCTCGTAAAATTCCCATTAAAAAATACTCCAATTGGTTAAGAATATTTTTATTAACCAATTTATTCTTTTTCTTAGGGCCGCGCGATAGAGGGCTCGGGTTTTTCATCGGGTTTTTCTCCGGTTTTTCATCGGTTTTCATCGTTTCTCGTTGCCGTGTTCCCCGGATTTTTCTTATATTTTGGTATCTTACTGGACGGTAACATGTGCAGATTATAACCTCACTTTACTAAAGTAATGTAAACTATTAGGTATCTTGGATATATTGGACTCGGATGCAGATGAGCTATATATATAGAATCACTAGAAACCATTTGTTATTCTCTTTATTTTGGCATGGTGCCGTTTTGCACCATGAGTAGGTAGACAAGCCTAGGTGAATAATGGTCACCCCCGGCTCTGAGATTAGAAGCTAATGTTCTATCCTATTTAACTATCCGAACTTATTTCCTGGGTATCCCCCAGGTGGCGCCCGAATTAGAATAAGTATTATTTGGAGAATGAATAAAACTCAATCTTTCTTATTAAATTTTTTTATTTGCATTTGGATTCCCTACACATACACCTAAATACATTACAATATACAATCACGCCTTCACCCCCAGAGGGTTAGGCAGAGGGGAATAGAGTATAGACTGTCAAATTTAAACAGAACTGTAAAGGGAAGTCGGCAGGAATCAGGTTATGTCCTTACAGTGTCGGCAGCACGAGTGTGACTCCCCTGGTGATGCACTCGTCCATAGGCCACAGTAACCGCTTACCATCAGGAGGGCCGTGTGCTTGTCTGTGACCTAAGTAGTATAAAAAAAGGAATCGGGTTAAAGGGCCCCTCGCCACTGCTTGTTGACATTTTTGCATCATATTGTGACATTCTACCATTGCTGCAATTTTTTTTTGTCAATTTTTTATCAATAACTTTTTGTTGTGACCTTGAGGTTCAATGAGTAAACAATAGAAACCTAGGCCTGAAATAATAGGCATTTCTTTTAATTGGTACTTAAATGACAATTAAGGTAACTTAGAAGGAACTGGAAATAATAAGGAAATTGAACATTTTCTAAGGAAATAATTTCTAAAGGACCTACATTAATTATTATTATTATAGAAAAACTGATGGCATTTAATAATGTCAGTTTAAAAATCAGTTTAATATCAGTTTTTTTTTCTTAGTACTGCCAATTGACTGCTTCTTACCAGATGGACATTAGGATGAAGTTCAGAAATTGCTTGTGCTAGAACTAAATCATACACACTCATTGATCCTTTTGATCGTTGAATCTTATAATGTTACCCAAGAATAATAATTTCGTGTGAAGGCTTAAAAAATGAGGGTTGGTATAATAATGTCAAGAAAATAAAAATATTCAAAAAATAATAATGTACAAAAATAATAATGTCGAAAATAACAATGTACAAAAATAATAATGTAGAAAAATAAGTGTACAATAAAGAATTATCTATCTATCTACAAAATAGTAATGTCCAAAATATGCCCCTGGTATGCATGTTTTCTCGTAATGTTTTCCTTAATTACTACACCAAACAATAAATTATAGTAAGTATTTATTAATATTCATGTTTGGCAATAGAATAAACATAAGTTTCCATAATATTATAATATGAGTCACATGAATAAATTAAGATCTCGCCAGCCTCTGTTTTGGTGCAAAGTTTAAAGATGCGAAACGGTCCGTTTGAAAACTGACATAAAGAGGTTAATGAACTTATTAATTGCACAATGAGCGAGACAAAGACTGGCAATTACTATGAAATTACTGTAACATTCAACTTATAAACAATGGTGTTTTAGTTTTTAAAATAGGATTTAAGTTTGACGATTGCAGAATAACTGTTTACTCTATTTGGGGATGTCCAATCACGTGAGGCTCGAACTGTCGCAAAAAAAAAAAAACGAAATATGACCAGGGTGGAGGTAGGGGTATTATATAGTAAAGATATCATGTGTATTTATTTTTTTACTAGCTTTTGCCCGCGGCTCCGCCCGCGTGGATGTCGGTTATCGCGACCAAACATAGCCTATGTCCTTTCTCGACGTCTAATCTACCCCTATACCAAATTTCATCAAAATCGGTTCAGTGGTTTGGGCGTGAAAGCGAGACACAGAGTTACTTTCACATTTATAATATTAGTAGGGATAACGCGCGATTTATATCACAATTTTCTAGCATTAAATCCATATCTATAGGGGCTGTCCATTAATCACATGATGTTTTTTTAGCAATTTTCTAACCCCCCCCCCCCCCCTCCCTCATGGTGACACGTGGTGAGGTTTTAGAGTACCCCCTCCCTCCCTAGCCAAAATCACGTGTATTTTTTTTATTAATTATTTAATGCTAGAAAACTAAAAATCGCGAGTTATAAGAAAAAATAAATACATGTGATATCTCAATATACCCCTCCCTCCCCCTGGTGATATTTCGTGATTTTTCCAAACCCCACTTGTTGAGCCTCACGTGAATAATGGACAGCCCCATACTAATATTATAAATGCGAAAATTCTATCTGTCTGTCTGTCTGTTACGCTTTCATGACTAAACCATTGAACCGATTTTGATGAAATTTGGCATAGGGGTAGTTTAGACCTTGAGAAAGGACATAGGCTATGTTTGGTCGCGATAAACGACAACCACGCGGGCGGTGCCGCGGGCAAAAGCTAGTAATAAATAAAAAATACACATGGCTAGGATGGAGGGATAGTCTAACTAAAACCTCAACACATATGACCATGGGGGAGGTGGGGTTTAAAAATTGCTAAAAATCATCACGTGATTAATGGACCGCCACTTCTAATGGTTGCACATTTACATACAACTTTATATGTAACTAGCTGACCCAGCGAACTTCGTACCGCCATATTTTCCGGCCGCGTGGTATACTGATCCCGATTTATCAGTGTTTCCCTACAATATTATGCATGTATTATACATATAAACCTTCCTCTTGAATCACACTATCTATTAAAAAACCTGCTTCAAAATCCGTTGCGTAGTTTTGAAGATATAAGCATACATAGGGACGGACAGACAGCAACAGCGACTTTGTTTTATAATAGAGCTGTTTTACATAAAATAAAACAGTTATTATGGCCGAAAGAAAGACGGTATTAGTTTGAAGAAGCTGTCTGTGATTTTTCCCTTTTTTAAGCGTTAACATTGTTAAAATCTTACCTCTAGTCCTCTTTCGTCTATAGTTACCCGTTTAAATCACCGCTAGGGGCGCCACTGTTTCCAGTCGCACATCTTTATGTCAATCATAGATCATAGTGTCTTCTCGCCAGCAAGGACCTTGCTCTAATACCGTCTTTCTTTCGGCCATAATAACTGTTTTATTTTATGTAAAACAGCTCTATTATGACCTCCGAAAGACGGTATTAGTTTGAAGACCTGTTTGGTTTCTGCTGGTGATGGTAACTATAACAACGCTATGTGATAATATAGAAAACAGTATTATTTAGCATATGAATTAAAATAATGCATTATTATAATTATTAATCATAATAGAATGTTTATATAAAACATGCAACTAAGATGTATATCATATTCATAACATCAAACATTAATTAAAATTTATTACCAAATTGAGACTTCCAATTTCCTCAACATAAAACCTATGCCATGGGCATAATTATTACAAGTCAACCTTTGAAGGCAACTGCGGATCTGAAGCTACCTTGAGCCGCATCAACATGTACTGCATAAAAATAGATCTTATCCATTCTCCTAGGAGTGTCGTGGTAGCTGCTCTAATTGAGATAAATCAACTAGTTACATCAGTAACATAGACCGCAAGGTTGAGTGTACTGAAGTACACAACTAGGCATTTTGGTGTTTGACAATTAGCACCGATTGCCTATGCTAGCTACAATCAGTTTTAGAATATTATAATGTATTCTGGCTTTCACTTAATTTTATCTTCGACTTATAAATGCACAATGGGCGGCCTTATCGCTAACAGCGATTTCTTCCAGGCAACCTGTCTGAAGCTAGAGACAGAATAATGGCAACTCTTCTAGAAATGTCTAAAATAAACTGTTATATGGTACTGAAAATAGTCAGTTAGATATTATTTGGGTATCCCATCACTTCTCGTGGTATGGGTTACCAAGGAATAGGGCTATTCCCCATCCGACAGTAGACATTAGTGATTAGTCATGACTCATGACCATGACAAAGCGTTTATCTGACTGCAATAGGTCTGGCCCCCGTCATGTGAACTCATAACTATCTGGCCAAATGTGGGTGTCAAATATTACACCTCTGCCCCATGGAGAGGTTCACAGGCGTGAATGTATGTATCCCATTCAGGATAATTAATGGCCTGGGCTTTCCGTAGAAAAACTGTCTACATTTGTAGCACAGTACGGAAACACTGCAGATCGTGTAGATCTGCAGGCCCTGCAGATGTTAATTATTAAATCAATTGAAATGTAAGCTCAAAATAAAATTATGTTTAAAATGGGGATATGCAAAATACATTCCTGCCGTATGACATAAAAGATTGCCATTGAATATGCAATATGTAACCCATAGTTGTATGGGTAGGTATCCCGTACACTTAGACTATACACAATCTATACAGACCCAGTAAATGGCCATTACCGTCACGACGTAAAAATAGCTACTACTTTGGAACAAGTTTGAGATATACTATAATCTCATAATATGCAAATTTGACATGCAACTGATACTTTGTCAATACAGTGTATAGTCAAAGCATTGATCAAGAGTGGTTGTCCGCTAACTACAACTTGATAACTCCAGTTTTCCTCTTTTTCAATTATTATTTCTCACCCCCCCCCCCTTTTTTTAGGAGGATAGCAACTCTCTACTGAGGGGTCAATTAGGATCTCCCGGAGATCTTTTATCGGCAAGGGATCGATTAGGGCTCTCAATCAGCCCAAAGTACTGATCCCACTATGGGACTATATTTAGAATTTGTGTTCCCTTGGCATTGTATAGAAGGGCCAGCCACTGAAGTATTAAAATAGGTGGGAGAAAACATCCATCCCAATTCCCAACTGATTTATTAGGATCTTCCGCAGATCCTTTATTTGTCAGGGGCCGTTAGGGCTGTCAATCTAAGATTAATCAGCCCAAAGTACTGATCCCACTATGTGGCTATACTTAGAATTATTAAAATAGGTGGGGGAAAAAACCTCCATCCTAACTGATCTATTAGGATCTTCCGCAGATCCTTTATTAGTCAGGGCCGTTAGGGCTGTCAATCTGAGATCAATCAGCCTAAAGTACTGATAGGTATGATGTAGTTCAGGTTAAACTGAAAGCCTTACATGTGGTCACTGAACCACCTTTGAGTCCCGCGTCATGCACTGGGGAACGACGGGTGAGTCCCTTTGATATGAAAGGGTTGATATTGCATATGTCCTGATCTTTGATCGAGGCCATTGCGACTCCTAGCAGAAGTTCACATTGATGAACGAATCAGCCTCTTGAGACGAGGTCAAAGAATCCGTTTAACTTCTCAGGGAGATAACCATCAGTATTATATTGAACTGCTCGGTTGATTGGTCAGCTCTAGAGGGGTTAAGGGGCAAGTGCGCCCATCATTTCAGTTGGCTGTCCGACTGAACCAGTAGTGCATTTTGTACATAAGCAATAATGCTGCATGCACTGCACACAACTCCCTCACATTGGAATGCCGTTTTTTGTAGGCTCAACTCCATTTGCTTGACAACATAAAGTTGTTCAACTTCAGTCCCCAGCCCGCGTCCGCCGCGTTCTGTAGTGAGAAAGTGAGTCACATTTTGCTTGTGTATCACTTGTGCACTGTGGTACCCATTCCTGAGCCGCCACTGCAATTTGCACCTCACTAAGGGATCCAGAGCCCATCTTCCTCTTAGCCTACCTTGTTTGAAGCAAGCAAAAATAAAATTGCATCCTGAGACAATGATATTGATCATCCTAGTCGTCAGGTTAACTTCAAGTGTCTTGCAACTATAGTACAGTCAACGACAAAAGTAGATTAATTAGTAGTACTATGTAGTTACTTTGTTTTCTAAATATTATACAACTACTTATACATCAACTTAATTGACACATTATTAAGCAATGTAATGTAGATTTTTTTTTTATTTTATTTTTTTTATTTATTGAAAAATTGATTTTATGGACTTTTGATGTTGACTGTATCGCTTGGAGGCAAGTCATAGTTTTTCAATTTTTTGGTAAATATACCAATTACCTAGTTTAGTTACTTTGTGGGCAAAGGCATCAAGTTGAAATCTGTGTTTCAAGTGACTCTAGGTGAATTGATTGGATTATCTACCGATCCAACTTTAACAATGTGACTATATGTTATACTTTAGATATGTTCACGGATAAAAACATTAATATGGCATCATTAAGTGGGTATTAACCAAAGGCCCAAAACAAAAATTGTGAAGGAATTGTTTAGCAAATGAACCATGACCATGACTTGTTTCCAAAGGATTTCCGCAATCCAATTAGTCGCAGTTACAATGGTATAAGGTGAAGATGAGGCTGAAAGAGTGGGCTCTTAGAGAGACAATTTCTTTTCCATATTAGGTATTACTCGCAAGAGCTTCCTGTGAAATTACTTTATGCATAGATGAAGAAATACCTGGTGCAAGTCTTGTCATCCAATCTACCTGTTGTAAGAACTGAATCCCAAATAATTGGAATTTCAACTGACATGTTAAGTTCAAACATGTTAATTTAGGCTTTTAAGTTTAAAAAGGGGTATAATGTCCCATCTGAACTTTTATTAAAGATGTTTATGAACAAGAAAGAGCTGTTCCTCAACATTTGATTTAATTATTTTTTAACTACTTATGTGGGTATGTGTAAATTAGTAGTTATAAAAAAATGTTAAATTCTTTGCATCCTAAGATAACATGCATTTATGCCTACTACTTTCTTACAATATAGATTAGTATTTTTATAGATATTCTTGTTTTAACGTATGAATATCACGCCAACTAGGACACCCTCAAGAATTCAACTTGGAATAAACTTGGAATAAACTTGGAATAAGACTTAAAATGCAGTCATTGGGTACTGGGTTGTTACAAGTCATTGGGCCTATTGTTTAATGGTATAAAAAGACTTGGAATGTTATAATATTGCTATTTTGTAAGCCAGATTTTAGAAGTTCCTGATCCTGCAATACTATGTATATAAGTACGCCATTGACTGTTCAGTGCTGGGAACATAATCATACCTTTTATTAAGGTGATACATCATATAACTTTTTTATTTTTATTGGGCCGGTAAATCCAAGTGACACTACACTCATTATAATAGTCCATAAATCAAGTACCTCTCCAGGTTTCCAAGGAACGATCTTATTGTTTTCGTAACAAATATAATAATTTTATATTTTCCAATAAAAAAATTAAAGTACCTACATCAGTAACTAACGAATGTAAATGATTAAATATAATTTTAACAGGTTGATTTTTTGTAAAAAACCTTACCATATTGCGGAATGAGTTCCGAGCGTGAGACCGAACTCTCAAACACATTTCGAAATGACTTGGTTAAACCACTTATTTATTCGAGGATGGCGAGGCAAAGTCGTTCTGATCTTCCGAAGATGAGAACTATTTTTGGACTTATTAGTGCTTCGCTCTTCGCTCTCCCTCGGGAGCAACGATTCCTCAGCGGTATTCATTAATTAGTATGGTACAATCTACTTACCGAAGCTCACGCTCACGGAAAGAAACTTCACTAAATAAGATACCTTGTACTTATTTATGCACTGTACACATACATACGGTAAAAACAATGTAATTACTATTTAATTAGTTATTTAATAACTTTTTTCTTGACTTGAAAATTTTTTCACCTTTACGCGGTAAAATCACAAAACGCTATGATCTATGATTGACATAAAGATGTGCGACTGGAAACAGTGGCGCCCCTAGCGGTGATTTAAACGGGTAACTATAGACGAAAGAGGACTAGAGGTAAGATTTTAACAATGTTAACGCTTAAAAAAGGGAAAAATCACAGACAGCTTCTTCAAACTAATACCGTCTTTCGGAGGTCATAATATGTAGTGATAGTGAAGGTGCAACCCTTTTGTCGACTGTACATGTAATATTTAAGATTTTATTATGTTAGTAACTGTTTAGGTGGTATTAACTGTTGACAATATGTCAATTAATCATCATCCTCCTGTTCTCATCCCAAATTTATTTGGGGTTGGTGCAACATGTGTGTTCCTTTAACTTTCAAAGTTAATGCCTTTTGTATGACCTATTGACTGAATAAATATGAGCCTAGCAAAGTATACAAATTCATACTCCATACTAATATTATAAATGCAGGAGTAACTATATCTGTCTGTCTGATACTCTTTCATGCCTAAACTACTGAACCAATTTTGATGAAATTTGATGTATTAGGATGTTTGGTCACGATAACCAACATCCATGCCGGTGGAGCCACAGGCAACAGCTGTTGCCTAAGAATATGGACCTAAGATCTTCAACTGTAAAAATACCCCATTGATGTTGAAATATAGGTACTTCTTCAGAAATCATAACCTCTATTATGTGTGGGGTTTAACAGGTCAGATCAGCATCCAAAATCTACAAGACATACATATTGTAGGGCTAACAATACCTAATTTATTCCTAGGTTTCTTATAATGCAGCCAAATGATGTATTGTTATCATAGGTCATAGGTTTTCAAACAGATCTGACGACTTTATCAATCTTTTGTGTAGGCCCCGAGATGTAGATTATGTATTTAGATTTTATGTTAATTCGCGCCAAATGTATACATAGTTATTCAGTATTTGCTATAATTTTATTCATTCTGTGTTGTATAGTTAGCCTAAAATATTTACTTGTAAATTAAGATGTGTTATCAATAGAGCAATGTGACTAATGTGTGTGTTCAAATATCATTGTTTACATGTGCATAACAATGATAGAAAATACATCATTATCATTATATTACAGATAAATAATACGTATCTATGAAATTGACGCCCATTTGGATTTTATCGTAACCGGCGATAAGGACCAAAATAATTTTGTACAACTGACAAACCATGTGTGAAACCGAAACATTTTCACGTGACCTGCACCGCAATGTACGGAAAAAGAACAACCTACATCTCCACTCGACTGCCATTAGCCACAATAACACGCGCGCACGACCGACATAACGGTTAATACATCGTATTGCTGTACTTGCAAAAAAACTGCACCAAATATTCCGCCGTTTTTAGGTTAGGTTTACGGCAACAGATTTTAGAGTCTGCAAACGCTCTTGCAACTATTACATACTTGGATAATGACTTTTTAATAGATCTTTAATGAATGTTCTCATGTTTACGATTAATAATTGAGAAATAAACAAGGATTACGTTAGATGAATCGCCCGCGCGAACCTAACCTTGATCACGGCATTCGATAGATTTCTAGTTCAAGGTCTTATCAAAAATCTGAAAAGTCACATGAAGGCGTTACACAAACAAAACTGAAATATCATTGCGACCCGCACAGAAATCTATTTTAAGACAAACAACAGATGAAAAAAGCACTAACCTTTACAACCTCAGGTGACGGCTTTACCCATGTAACGTTGATTGCGGCATTCGGACACAGTTTACACAATTCACACAGCACCATACACAGAACCGAATGTTTTTTAACACTTTCAAGAATTTTAATATACACCACTGAATTTAAAAAAGGTTTTTCGTAAAAAAATTAGCACTTCATGAAACATCACATGTTACGAACTTCACGACAGCAGAACTACTTTGTGTTGCCATTAAAAATGTGCGCCATGCCATCGTCAATCGCTATCGCTGACAACAGACAATACAAAACTATTATCGATTATTATTTTGAGTAAGTTTTCGAATATTCGAGTTATCGATACATGTAATATTATCGATATTTTATATCTAGCAAAACCTGAGTTTTGTAGTGAGGGCTCGTGTAGTAAAAGTTGAGTATAGTAATAGTTCTTTTGCAGCGTTGTTGACTCTCTTTGGTTTTGTAACTGATGGCCTTAGGCCTCCCCCACATTAGGCGTGCGCGTTCCTTGGGGGTGTGAGCGATGCGAGCGCCACGTACGCGCCGCGTTCACGCCGCGAGCGCGCCGCGTGAGCGTCGCGTGTTGCCACCGTGTAACCTGTATGTAGAAAGCGCGACGTGAACGCCGCGTTCGCACCGTGTGCGCGCGGCGTACGCGCCGCGTGCACTTTTCACACACGCCGCAGGGCAACTCGCTCATACGCCCGAGGAACGCGCTCGCCTAATGTGGGGTCAGCCTTAGTAGAACAATAGCGTTCTATCTAATGAACACAAAATTGTTAAAGTTTATTTTTTAACGTTATTAGGTATATTCAAATTAAATATAGCACAAATCTATAGGCGTGCTAGTTATTCAGTAACGTGTTGGTACCACAAAATGCTTATATTGTCGGATAGTGTTAGGGCTTGCTTCGCTCATCCTGAATATTTTCATTTTTTTAAATGATTGAGTGTATTACAAATAATTATTTATTTACAGATGCCGTCAATCCAAGAAAATAGTGAAGAGCTAGAAATTATTAAAGAAGAACAAAATTCCCCCGTTCCTTCCATGAAATTACGTTCAAGTAAACAAAAGTTAACTTGTTCTGCGGATAAAAAATGTAAATGCTCTGCATCGCAAGCTGTAAGTTGCATTATTAAAATGATCACAAGTTTGAGAAGTTTTGATTTTAAAATATATCAATCAGCAAAGACCTACTTTGTTGATTTTTTGTTGTGGTGGTTTTTTTTTCTAGGAGAGCCAAACACAAGCTGTTAGCGTTGAAACTAAGGGTACTAAATCTGTAGACCAAGATTTAAAAGAAAAAGAAAATATACTTCGAGTTGAATATGATATACTTTTAGAGAAAAAAATTGCATTAGCCAGAGAAAGATTCAATTATATATTACAGTAAGTATGGTATTCCTGTTACGTTACTTGAAAATACTGTTACCAAAATAAAAGCAAACCAAAAAAAAACAATCTAAAAAATTACTAACTGTAGAGTCACTCTTTTTTGTGGTAATCCCACGGATAACCTCTTTTTCATGCGGGAATCGCCTCAGAAACCCCAGTCATACTCGAACCGACTAAAACTACATTCCATCTTGAGTCTTCAGATGTCAGAGCCACAGAGCCTAAACATAATGCGTCGTGATCTCCGGTTTTGATATGGCACCCCACAGATATAGGGACCCCGCTGTCCCCATCTTACCCAGCCTACTTCATGTTAGAATGACAGGGTCAGTTTACCTGTCACTCCCAGGTGCATCATAGAGGACAGAGGTCTCAGCTGTAGTCTATGCTAATAGTAGTCCTCGAAAGGTTTATAAACATGAAAAAGACATGGTGATGATCAGAAACGAATGACGAAACGAAAAATAGGTGAATGAGTGCGTTATAGGGTAGTGTCCTGGGTCATCAGATCCTTACCAATAAGCAGTATTGGTAAGGATCTGATGACCCAGGATATCATAGTTTTTTCTCAAAAAATAATAATTATGCAAAGTAAACTAAGATAGTGCAAGACATAATATATTCAAAAATTTGCAACACTGTCCTTAGTAAATTTAGAAATACGACAGTTGACAGCAAATAATGTAACTCCGTGAACATGGTCGTGTTATTTCTTAAGATTTTTGCCAAGGGTACTGATTTTTTATAGGTGTGATTTTTTACTAAACTAAAACTATGACTTTTCATTATTTTAAATTTCCAAAATACTAATTCAGTCAAAAGGGGGTTGGGTAATGTTGGCGTCGTGTTGGAATTGAGCGGCCATCAATGAAATTGGTATAATATGAAAGTACAGTATAAAGTGATCAAAAGTTACTATGGACAAACTTCTCTAAACTATATCGGGACTTAGCTATACAGGGTGGTATTTTTCAACTTTACTTAGATGGAAGTACTCTAAATTCTGGAGATAGCGAATTCCACTGAAAGGAAACATACCCTTATTTTTTTAAAGAAACACAACTGCATTCAAAGTTTTCTGAAAATGCCACACCCGGTAGTCGAACCGACTAAAATCTTCCTAAACCTTCTATTTCATGAATTTCCTTTTATTAAATTTACCAAGTTTGTTAGAGAGATTTGATCCTTATGATCAACCCTATCGTTTGATGCAATAAAAATACAGGGTGTTATTTTTTCGAATTGTTGTCGGTTCGATTATAAGGCGTGGCAAACGATTTTTCAGCATTCCTTAAATGCAGTTCTGTTTCTTTTTTATAAACATACTAAACTGTATTCAAAGTTTTCTGAAAAGCCACACCCGGTAGTCGAACCGACTGAAATCTTTCTAAATCTTCTATTACATGAATTTCCTTTTATTTAATTTACCAAGTTTGTGAGAGAGATTTGATCCTAATGATCGACCCTATCGATTGATGCAATAAAAATATAGGGTGTTATTTTTTCGAATTGTTCGACTATAGGGCGGGGCAAACGATTTTTCGGCATTCCTTAAATGCAGTTCTGTTTGTTTTTTAAAAACGTACTAAACTGTATTCAAAGTTATCTCAAAATGCCACACCCGGTAGTCGAACCGACTAAAATCTTTCTAAATCTTCTATTTCATGGATTTCCTTTTATTTAATATACCAAGTTTGTTAAAGAGATTTGATCCTCATGATTGACCCTATCGATTGATGCAATAAAAATATAGAGTGTTATTTTTTCGAATTTTAGTCGGTTCGATTACAGGGTGTGGCAAGCGATTTTTCGGCATTCCTTAAATGCAGTTCTGTTTCTTTTTTTAAATAAGGAAACATTTCCTTTGAATGAAATTCGCTATCTCCAGTATTTAGAGTACTATTCCTAGCGAGAAGGAAAACGGAAAGTAGGCCCCCCCCCTCCCCCCTAGCCAGATGGACTGAAATGGCGCACATTGGTAGAGGCCTATGTCTAGCAGTAGTCTGCAATAGGCTAATTGATTACAATAATTACTTCTTGGATGTTAATATGTAGGAAAAGTAGGTACACACGGCGTCAGACTTCGGTTTACAGGCCACACCAACATAAAGGAAGTGTGCGTGACAGCAATACTATTAATACATTGCTTAAAGATGTGTGTCTCAGGGCCCTTGACGCACTCACACATTCGCTATTTTACTTACATGAAATATAGGTATTGATGATAGCCACTGCACCAAGTTATAATAGCATATTTTGCGAAAAACGAATAAGTAGATATAGCTGAATGGTTTAAATATGCAGCTGAACCAATAGAATCAATACCGGGTTCGGTCCTCGAGCGAGGTGCACTTTTTGTTCCTCAATATATTGAAGTCCTATTGGTCTAGTTTATTTACAGGAAACTAAGTGTATAAAATTCATATATATTATAATTTAATATATTTTTTGTATATTTCCTTGATGATTAATAATTAATTAAGTATCAGATAAAAATATTTGATCTTTAATAAAAAATATAAAAAAAACATAAGTATAATTATTATAAACTTCTAAAAAGATATTGGAACATAAAATAAAATGTTATGTCTATTAAATTGACTGACATAAAGATGCACGAATGACAAAAAGAGAATTCCGTTGTTAAGTTCCGAACCAACGACCGGCGACAACGGTGAGGTCCAAACTTACTTACTTGCATTCTTATCCATCTCGACTATGAGAACAGATAGCACAGTGACTAAATTTGATAACTCCTATTAGTTATAGAAACAAAATGCTGCATACATTTCATAAAATTAGTTTAGAATATGATATTATAACCTTGGTGCATTTTATGTAAGTAAAATAGCAATTGTGTGAGTGCGTCAAAGGCCCTGATTGGTTTACTTGTTATGACACACATCTTTAAGCAATGTATTAATAGTATTGCTGTCACGCACACTTCCTTTATGTTGGTGTGGCCTGTAAACCGAGGTCTGACGCCGTGTGTACCTACTCTTACTACCGGAAATAGCTAATTTCATTCAAGGGAAACACTCTCTTATTTAAAAAAATACAAAGCTACATTTAAGGAATTTCGAATAATCGCTTGCCACGCCCTGTAAATCGAACCGACTAAAATTATAAAAAATAACACCCTGTATTTTTATTGCATCAATCGATAGGATCGATCTTAAGGATCAAATCTCTCCAACAAACTTTGTAAATTAAATAAAAGGAAATCCATGAAATAGAAGATTTAGAAAGATTTTAGTCTGTTCGACTACCGGGTGTGGTATTTTCAGAAAACTTTGAATACAGTTTAGTATGCTTTAAAAAAGAAACAGAACTGCATTTAAGAAATGCTGAAAAATCGTTTGCCACGTCTCACAATCGAACAATTCGAAAAAATAACAACCTGTATTTTTATTGCATCAATCGATAGAGTCGATCACAACGATAAGATGTCTTTAACAAACTTGGTAAATTAAATAAAAGGAAATCCATGCAATAGTTTAGTGTGTTTTAAAAAAAGAAACAGCACTGCATTTAAGGGATGCTGAAAAATCGTTTGCCACGCCTTATAATCGAACCGACTACAATTCGAAAAAATAACACCCTGTATTTTTATTGCATCAATTGATAGGGTCGATCATAAGGATCAAATCTCTCTAAAACATGGTAAATTAAATAAAAGGAAATCCATGAAAGAGAAGGTTTTGTAAGATATTAGTCGGTTCGACTACCGGGTGTGGCATTTTCAAAAGTCTTTGAATGCAGTTTTGTTTCTTTTTAAAAATAAGGTAATGTTTCCTTTAAGCAAAATTCGCTGTCTTTAGTATGAGGGTACTTTCCTTCAAGGTAAAGTCGAAATGTTGCACCCTGTATATCGCAGCTCCGATATTACTTACAATGAAAATAATGACATTTATACGTGTGTTTAACACAGTACAATGAAGTGTTATCAAAATTATTGATGGCCGCTGAAAAAATTAAGGACGCCACTGTCCATATTAGATTACCCAATCCCCTTTATAACTTTTTAGACTCCTTATTAAATTTCAAATCGATCTTATTATCCGTTGTACACGTGTAAACGCAATGTGGACCGAGATAAATGCGATATTCTCTTGCACCCCATACATTTTGCACTACGCATTAACACGCTGTGACGTCATCACGTGGTACGATTTTGTATGGAGCATTTTTGGGCGGCTCGAGAAATTGTATTTTCAAAATTAAATATACAGGGCGTCCCACGGCGATGCCACATGGAGGGAAAGTACCTTAAATGTACAGTTTACGATGATAAAAAAAAATAGGACACAACCCTAATTAATATACCCCTGAAGAATTGCCCCCGAGTTGACGCCTGAATAATACCATAATTATGGTACAAATTTAATGATCTTGAATTATGTGTCACCACACCATCTCCCGGTCTATATGAAACCGGCAAGAGCTACCATTGGCTACAATTTAATAATTATTTAAATTTAATTTAACACCAAGGAATGAGCAGTTGCGTGCATGTTACATGCTTCGGGAAGCATATCGAGAAAGACAGGAAAAAGTTAAAGCTTTAGAAAGTCAACTGGAATGCAAAAATTTAGCAGCTTTGATGTATGTTGTATGTTCAGAAAGGCAGACAAGTAAATTGGAAAAATTAAGGCTTATTGAAGGTATTTATTTAGAATCTATCAATTTATTTTAGTTGTTTTTTATGATCATTAATACATTACAAAACTACAGAAATTAAAGTAATTATGTTACGTTAAGTAATAACGATTATAAAACCTAAAATAATTAATAATTATGTAAGATTTCGACTTGCTTTAATTTTGATTAGATTGACATAATGGGCCATAGCCAGCAGCTCAATTTAAACACTTTTTAATTTGAAATTTATGTTATACTGTAAAATCAAGCTATTCTAAAGATGTCTCAAAAATGTATTTCTCTACTATTTATATAACTTGTGTGTAAGAATTTTTAGTAGTACCTATAAAATATATATAATCGAAAAGAAAATCGATACTCGTCCAACTTTTTAAATCTGGCAATATTTACACCACGCAGGTTTTAATGCGTGAAACGAAGCAAAATTCTCGCGCACAAAATATCATCATCACTGAGCCAAGTCAGCCGAGTCAGCCAAGCCACGCTATGAATTTATGACGATGACTTTCCATTCCATTGCACTTATCTAGTAGACAAGACTCGATACGTAGTAGGTATAGTTATCGGCATATATCTTGACCCCAAATCACGAGAAAATCGAAGACAGGCGCGCGGATCGGATTTATAAATAATCTATGATTAGTGAATTTGAGCTCCTTCCTGGAGTCTCCGTTTACGTGGACGTAGATGGAGACTTCCTCTAAGTTCCTCCAACCTTCCTATACGTATATAGAGTATTCTATCTACATTTTGTGACGTGATTCGGGTCAAGATATAATGTTGATAACTATGCCTTTCATCATCAGAAGTTCAGAACGTACTTTGGTTGGAGTAGTTAGACTGGGATCGCCTCTCATATAAACTTTCTCATCCTGTAATGGCTTAGCTTGCCCCCCCCCCCCCTCCCCAACAGGCGCGGTCCGAGGGGGGGGGGGGTCACAGGGGACATGAAAAAAACCATGCACGTCATATTGAAAAGTCCCAGTACGAGGAGAGGGGGGGCTAAATTTCTCAAGGAATTTCCGAAGTGACCCCCCCCAAAACTTCAAGCTGCGACCGCGCCTGCTCCCCAATTACAATTGCATTCACTGAGTAGTTAGTATAATGTAACTTACTCATATTGCAGTCAAGCTAGTGTTAAAGTACCTAGACTAATTAGACTAATTTTGAGTGTCTGCACCTCTTTTAAGCACCTCTGGCCAGGTTCTTCTACCTCTTTTTTTAATATAATTATTTTCTGCAATCAGATTATACAACTTACATAAATGGGCTTCAAGAGATATTGACTGATGCACAAAAACTGATACTTCATCTCTCAAGAGGGTACAAAACAGCGGCGAGAGTAAACTTCGAATGGCGGGAAAAAATGACGTCAATTATCGGGGAGGTTAGTAAATACAGGAGAGTCAGACGACTTTCGTCGGGCGGCAGCCTGGGTTGACAGGTAGAACCGGCTGTCGTCCTACAGCCTAGCAGAAGTAGGGTGGGGCGGCCGGGGCAAGATGGGGTCACACTAGTTCCGAGAGGGAGCAATCTTGAAACCGGAGATGACCAGGACCAGCTGACCCAGGAGTCAGCCGGGGTGTAAAGGAAGTGCTTTACGGGCAAACCTGACGCTCCGGCATCTGAATATCCAAGACGGCCTAGGTACGGTTCGAGTCCGATGTAACTCTCAGGCTCGTACCATGGCAACTCCGTTCTTTCGAGCAGGTGCACCTGTGTAGATCAGTTTGTGGCCATTCCTAATCTACCAGGATCTTTCGCCTTTTCACCGAATTTCCTGCAGGAAGGCCACTAGTTTTGTTTCTTTGACTCATCACTCGCGGAAGTGGCTGCTGTTTGTGTCCGAAAAGTCTGGATAAGAGCCTGGCCTTTCAGTCAACAGGTGGACTAGCTTCCAAGTGAGGTTGATTTGTCCTTTTTATACCACACAGTGAAATGGCAGACAAGATGGAAAGTGGTTACCGTGGCCTATGGACGTATGCAATACTAAGGGCGTTACACTCGTGCTGCCAGAAGAAACCTGCTAATGAACTTCTTGAAGAACCCCATACTGTAGTCACTTGGAACACCACAGTGGTTAATTTCCACAGCTTAAACGTGCGTGAGATGAGGTTCCTTTCATACCGTACAGTAGAAAAAGAAAGAAAAGAAAGAAAAAGAAAAGAATTTCCGATCGCAATGTGTGAGGATGAATTCCCTGCCTATGGCGAGCAGTGCAATGATAGAATGTAGCTGTGGGCATCATGTCAAACAATTCATCTGACATTTGTCTTCGAAGACCTTGGTTGAGCTCCTTATGCCCAAAAGAAACGTAGTATATTATAAATACAGGAACTTATCTCAACCGTAGTTCATGAAGTTTATTTACAACTTCGCGGGCGGTCCCCGGGAGATGAATCAGTACTTCATAGATATGCCAAAGTTGATGCAGACAGAAGCCTCATTGGTCGATGACCCCGAGGAAGACCCTTGTGAGTCTGAGGAAGTCGAGGAAGAAGAAATTATTGAGGAACCAGGTACAATTCATCTGATTTTTTAAAA
This sequence comes from Eilema depressum, assembly GCA_914767945.1. Lineage (NCBI taxonomy): Eukaryota > Metazoa > Arthropoda > Insecta > Lepidoptera > Erebidae > Eilema > Eilema depressum. The sequence continues at coordinate 3,365,887 of OU612034.1, read as the reverse complement.
CGGATCGGTCAAGCACGACTCGGCTCGCATGGTTCATTTTGACTGAATACGATTAAATTAGGATCGAGTGAGGAACAGAGAGATAAGGGAACGCCTTATCTTGTCTCGTTGTTCCTCACTCGGTCCACCAACAACACTAGCAGCAGCTATCCTTCATATTTTCAGAGGATGAGGAAAAAAAGCCCTGGTGGGAAATGATGGACAGTGAAAATAGACCATTTGTGATGTTCGGCGATATGGCTGAATTCAAGCCCCCACAGAGAAGACAAGTACTGAACACTATAAAAGCCGTCAAAGCTGCAAAGACTGCGCCCCCGATTTGGAAGAAATATGGTGAGTATTTAAACTTTCATGGTCGTTCACATTAATATTAGAACTATCGGGATATTTACCATGTATTGTTTGGAGTTTCCGATATTTCGGCGCTGTTGCAAGCACCATGATCACGGAGGAACTGTAGTACTGGCGGTAAACGGTGAAAAAGTTTTTAGGAGAACATATATATCGATCTACCCTCTTTCGAGTTCTTTTGTTACGCGTATGGACACTACCACTGGTTTCACTCTCACTACAGACTCGAACTCGAACTCGAGTAAGCATAGTGTGTATGTCGTGAACGTGATCGAGATCGAGTTCGAGTGACACTGACATTGAGACACCAGCACAAGCAAAACTACAAATAGTAAATCTGCCGCCAAAGGCAAATCTACCGCCAAATGTATCGACCATTGTCCGCAAAATATGATACCGTGTTAACTAACTTTTGTAATTATGCATGAAGAAATACGGGAGGATCTCGTTCAAGGCTCAATTTTGGCGGCAGATTTATTACTATTTTGCTGACGGATCCTATTATTTTGGCGTTTTGGCGATAGTTAAATAACGCCCTAAAAAATGGTTCTTTTTATAACGTGATCTTTTTAAAATCATAGTCTTCAATGAGATGAAACTGAAGAGATCCTGCGAAAATGCAGATGAGATAAAGGACACGTATCCGACCCTCAAGCGATTGTCTATGATATCTGAGCACACTCCGGATTCTGTTACCGCTAACGACGAGAATAAGAACGTGCAATCCAGGCTGGTCAGTAACTTCTTCTTCATCCTAGCGTTAATCCCAGTTGTATCCGAACTATCCGAAACTTTCACCTCGGAGTCTGGGGTCCGCTTTACCAGTCTTACCGCGGATTTGGCTGGACTTCGATATTTTTCGTGAAGCCACTGCCAATCTAACCTCCACAACCCAATGGAATTGAGCGATATCGAAGCATTGCAGCTAGACTAGACCAGCTGTTGAACTTTTTAGGGCTCCAACTACCTGTATCGACTGTAACTCCGGACACGTATCTTGGACCTAAATCGCAAGACAAACGAGGCTCTGGCGACCGCGGATTGCTTCGTAATAATCTATGCTTGGTGAATTTGAGTTCGTCCACCGCAGTAGCACCCCGTGCTATCCTCAAAAGACACCCAAGAAATGTGTACTGCGTGTATAAGGCACATTTTGAGCACATTTTAGGTCCAAGATACGTGTCCGGGGTTATACCATAGATGTTCGTATGCCAACCGGGACCGACGACGACTTAACGTGCTCTCCGAGACACGACCAGACCAATGCAAATACCCATATTCATGCATACAAATATTTGTACTGAGTGGGGATCGAACCCGCGTCTCCTGTGCGTAGCTGGGGGATTGAAAATCGGGGTTCAGCACACGTGTTTCCCTCTACCTATAGTGCCGGGTCCCGGGTCAAGCTGAGGGCACAATTGTAACATTTGCGTGGTCTGCAATGGCCATCATTTCCTGAGACTTTGCATTTAGCTTACCATCCGGTGAAGTGAAGTCATATTGAAGTGTCATGTATAAAAAAATGAATGCGGGCAGTGGTCCAACTGCTCTAAATACTTAAAAAAATGTTTTTAATTTCTAAGATGGCTAGGTTTTTTTTTGTATATAGGACACGTCAATTTGACCTCGCCTCGCCTGATGGTAAGCTTAAGGCAAAGTCTCTTTTCTTCAGGCCTGGACAAATACGGAAAGTGAAGTGCTCCTTTTGTTTTTAAATAGCAATAATTTGTGGTATTACGAATGCTATGATAATTTCGGTGTGGGTATAGAAAAAATAGGTTGGTTTTTTTTTCAAATGGCACTTGACTTATATTTTACTCAAATGATTTTCATTGAGGGACCCACTTTACTCTAAATCGAATCTAACTCTTATTATTATTATTGCAGTCGGTGGCAATTCGAAATTAACTCTTGTTATTTTATTATTTCAGTCAGTGGCAAGTCGAAGAGTCACGCTGTCTGGTAACAATGACATGGGATCTTTATTGAAGATAATGTGAGTATTGCCGACTCAAAAGTCCCGGGTTCGATTCCTGGCCATTCCTCCTAACACTCATACCCAAGCAATTTTGCTTAGTTGAAGGGGTTAGCAGGAATAGGTATCTACTAGTAATTTCGGTTTTTTATACCACTTAAGTGACAGACAAGCACACGAATGATTGTATTTAGACTAAGTAGACTAAGCATTTTTTGTAAATAGACCAAAAAAAAAAGCCCGCTGATTTTCTTGCCGGAGTCTTCTAAGGCCGGGGCCGTGTTTCGAACCGGTGTGGTCCATTTGCTAAGCTAGTCTTTAGGCAGTACGTATATATTTTTGATGTTTTGTAAGTGCCGTTTTGATAGTCTATCCCTACTAATATTATAAATGCGAAAGTAACTCTGTCTGTCTGTCTGTCTGTCTCACTTTTACGACTAAACCGCTGAACCGATTTTGATGAAATTTGGTATAGAGGTAGATTAGACCTTGAGAAAGGACATAGGCTATGTTTGGTCGCGATAACCGACATCCACGCGGGCGGAGCCGCGGGCAAAAGCTAGTACAGAATAAATGATTTTTGACTTTGACTTTGACTTTGATGGAAAGTGGTTCCAGTGGCATAAGGAAGTGTGCAAAACCTTAGAGTATACATTGCTATAGAGCGCGCCTTACAAGTATGAACTGCTATCACGGGTATGAACAGTACCGAGGCTCCTGACTCAACCTCAATCAGTAGCAAAACAATACCCGTCAAAATGACTTCGCAAATAATATTTAATTCGATATGTTAAATCAAAATTTTATACAACATCGTATATTTGTAGTAATAATGACGCAAAGATAACGCAAAACGACGCCATTTTTTTGTATTTTTGCTTAAATTTTATCCATGCATATCAAATCGAACAAAACACTTCAAAACAACAAACTACATTAATAAGTGCATCTATTGATATTTTTGGTAATGCCTGAAACGTCACTATAGGTGCGCTATACCATCGCAAAGTATCTGCTAACACTCGGCGCCAAAGACCTGAGTGTTAGGCGCGCTCTATATTTATAATGTATACTCTAAGGTGCAAAACTAAGTGCGTTACACTCGTGCTGCTGACTCTGTATGAATTTTCTAATGCCCTTCTTGAAGAATGCAAATACTGTAGTCGCTTGGCAAAACCGTTAGGTATTTAAACTTTTATGGTCGTTCACATTACTATTAGAACTATCGGGATATTTACCATGTATTGTTTGGAGTTTCCGATATTTCGGCGCTGTTTCAAGCATCATGATCACGGAGGAACTGTAGTACTGGCGGTAAACGGTGAAAAAGTTTTTAGGAGTACATAATTATATCGATCTACCCTCTTTCGAGTTCTTTTGCTACGCAACAGCGCCGAAATATCGGAAACTCCAAACAATACATGGTAAATATCCCGATAGTTCTAATAGTAATACCGTTAGGATTTTAGCTTTCCATACATACATAGTCATACATACACTCATGCCTATTTCCCTTCAGGGTAGGCAGAGACAACAGCCCGCCATTTGACTCTATCCTTACACACTTCACGAGCTTCCTCTATTGTCAATAATCCTTTCATGCAAGCCCGCCGGTTTCAAGTAGGTACTTCTGACCTGCCCTTTTTTCAAAATGTTATTAATTTGGCCAATGTGTGTACTGCGTGGAAGGCCCCGGCTGTTTTCTAGCTTTTAAAAAAAAAGTGCTAGTAACTGACGAGCATGGTATAAAAATAATTATGAAAGTTTAAAGTAGAAGAATCGTAAAGGTGCTGATAAACTTGAGCATTCACTTGTAATGAGTATTCTTACGAATGTTAAACTACAGAAAAATACGAGAACATTTTAGCGAGTATTCTATCGAGCATTCTAGCGAACATTCTGGCCGAGCATGCTTGCAAAACGACTAAAGGACATCATTCACGCTCCATACAAAAAGTACCCAAAAATAGAAGTGCCGGCCAACGAAAAAAAATGGTTTTATCGGTTAGAGAATGAAATTCTAAGATTTTTTTCTTTAGACGGCTAAGAGCTAAGACCGATTACTTATGAGTTATATGACTTAGAAATAATGAAAAAATGCATTTTTACGAGCTCGTCTGAACAATTTTTACTTCATTACTATAGCAAAAATCAAAAAATGATGATAAAGAATAACTTAATCTCGCTTAATAATAATATAATATGACAAAAAGCCTAATCATCATCCGCATATAGACATTTTCTCCTGATTGCATCCGTGGCCAAGATGACCTCGGAGCTCAGGGTCCGCCTTCCGGCTCTTCCTCCTCCACTTCGCACGATCTTGCGCGTCCATAGTAGTGAGACCATTTGCACGCATGTCACCCTCCACGACCTCAAGCCAGGACTTCTTTGGCCTACCCCTTTTATCTGGACCCGGCGGGGGCGCCATTGCCAGGCATTTGTTCCCCACGTAGCCTGGCGGTTGCCGCAAGACGTGGCCGCCCCAGCGAAGGCGGCTCTCTTGCATTTTATCCGCGATCCCACGGACATGGAGGCTGCCGCGGATGCGAGAGTTCCATACGCGATCTTTACGCGTGACGCCGCACATCCACCGCAACATTTTCATCTCCGTGACACGCCGCTCTTGCTTGTGTCGCTCCAGCAGCGGCCACGCCTCACAACCGTACAAGAGGACAGGCCTAATGATCGTCTTATAGACCTGCCCCTTCAACCTGACTGGCATTTTGGGATCACATGTGACGCCAGTCATTTCTCGCCATTTGGTCGTGGTCGATTTCACCGGTCACATGAAGTACAGATCCCAGGTACTTAACCTGGTCCGTGCGCTCGACCAAATCATCGCCTATGCGAACGGGTGTGGGATCTGTGGAGTTTAGCGCTAAGTATTCTGTCTTCGCTACATTCAGCTTCAGACCGCCGTTCTCAAGCGCTTCCTTCCACCCTTTCACGCGTCGCACTTATCTGGTCCTGTCCGCGTTCATCAGCGCAATATCATCAGCATACATGAGCAACCACGGAGGCTGCTCATGTGAGTTTCTGATGCTGTCCGACAAAACGTCTAATACCACGCTGAACAGGTCTAAGGACGGATCCATGGTGTACCCCGACGGTGATGGAGAAGGCTTTCGAGTCGCCAACAGCAGTCCTAACCACGGAACCGGAATCGTAGTACATGTCTCGGATAGTGTCAATGTAAGTCTCTGGAACTCCCTTGGACCGCAGTGCCCACCAGATCACCGCGCGAGGCACACAGTCGAAGGACTTCTGCATATCTAAGAATAGGCAGTGCAGGGGCGTGTTCTTCGCCCTGTATTTCCCCGCCACAATCCTTAGGGCGAACACCGGGTCCATGGTCCCGTGCCCGGGACGAAACCCGTACTGACAATACGAGAGTGTACTTTCCTGTCGGATCCGGGAGTCGATTATCCGCTCATAGAGCTTCATGGAGTGGGACATTATCTTTATACTGCGGTAACTGCCACACTCCTGCACCGATCCCTTGCCTTTTAAGACTGGCGTGATGATGCTCAGCCTCCACTGACTTGGGATCTCACTGGTGAGGAGTACGCGGTTGTAAAGATTTGCTAGAATGCTCACACCACGGGCACCCATTGCCTTCCAAGCCTCGATGGGGACTTCGTCGGGGCCGACAGCTTTCCGGTTCTTCATGCGGCGAATGGCTGTCTGGACTTCTGCAGGCGTTATCGGTAGCACTAGTCCGTGGGTCGGAGGGAGATCAGGTGGCTGCACCTCTTTATGCTACTCTCCTTCACTGCGACTTTCTCGTACAGCAGATTACCCCCAGGGTGTTTAATGCAGTGGCACTTGGATAGACCCTGCGCCGCTTTGGCCCTGGAATGCACCAACTTATATATGAGCTTTTGCCCCTCAGACGATTCCAACTTTGTATATAGCGGTTGCAAGTGGTCTCGTTTGGCCCTGGCTATGGCTCTCATGGTGGTGCGTTTTGCATCTTTGTACACATCGTGGTCTTCGGAAGATTTGGACGCTTGCCACTTTTTAATGAGGGCTTGCTTCGCCCTGATCTCTCTCTGGACTGTGTCGTTCCACCACCAAGTGTCACCCAGCACCCTCACAACCATAAGCCGGGCGCTATAGCCCTTCACCTCCAAGATGTCATCCTGCAACGCCCGCTGTGTAAATCAGCTGGTAGCCGTCCCCAATTTGCATGGAGCTACTGCCACCCCACCGAGTCTCCTGCAGGAACACCACGGCCACTCTCCGCCTGCAGACTGCGTCAGTCAACTCCCTCGTGCGACCGGTCAACGTGCCGATGTTCCACGTTGCGAAGCGGAGTTTTTGGGAACCAAGATGTTGGCCTAACGTCTTTAGCCGTGCCCGGCTCAGGCACGGTAGCCCGAACGAACGCCATTTCATAGTGATTTGGCAATTTTTGGCTTTTCCGGGGGCGACTGCCGTCCGACCCCCCAACCCCGAAGGGAAAGCCAGCGCCAGAGCCTCGTCCGTTGTTCAGCAGGTGCACCGGCTTGCAGGTGAGGTTGGCTTGGGGCCCAAGATCTAGTGGACCCCCATACACCCTCTAGTGGACCCCCATACACCCTAATATGACAAAAAGCCTAATTATATACAATCATTATTAGGTACCTAAGTACCTACGTAGGTATTTATGTGTAAGTATTAATGTTATAAAATATAATTATGTAAATGTAAATGCTCATTTTATGATTTTCGGAGATCCATTTTGGGTCTAAAAGTTGGTCGTAGACGTTTGTTGTAATAATAAAAAATGCTTATAAGATCATTTGCCGTAAGATCACACAGTTTTTTTTTACTGGCCGGCACTTTAATTTTTGGGTACGTTTTGAATGATGTCCTTTGCTTCGACTAGAGCGTTCGCTAGAAAGATCGTGTAAATGTTCGTAGCACTATTTGGCTCCACGCTCGGCTCGGCTCGTTGTTCGGTTCGACAAATTTAAAAGCGGCGATTGCTCGATGTTCTGTTACAAGTGAATGCTTAAGTCTATCAGCACTTTAAGATGTATGCCAGGATCGTATCGGGTGGAAACATGTTTGTCTCTGCCTACCTCACTGGGAAAGAGCTGTGAATGTATGAATGCATGTATCTAAAAAAGTTTAACTTTGCAGCACTTCAGCAAATATGCAGGCAAAGAAGCCAAACGAACCAACGGCACTGCTTGGAGTCAGGGACTCCATAGAGATCTGCTCTAACACCAAACTGGTAAACTTGTCATATCCTATTCCCAGCCCCCAACCCCTAGGAAGTGGTTACCGTGGCCTATGGACGTATATACAACACCAGGGTCTCGATTCTGCTAAAGCACAACCACTGTCGCACCACGGAGACTGCGAGAAAATTCCATTTGATTTTAGCATTTAAGGCAATGCAGTTAAAGTTTAAAATTAAATGGCTTTTTGTAGAGTGAACGAAAGCGTGTAGAAAATATTGTCATTTAATTTTGGACTTTAATTCTATAGGAATAAAGTCTAGAATCTAATGCCAATTTTTGCAGAGACTGTGGCACGACAGTGGTTTTGATTTAGCAGAATCAAGGGCCAGGGGCGTCACACTCGCGCTGCCGACCCTGAAAAAACCTTCTAATGTTCTTCTTAAAGAACCCCATATTGTAGTCGCTTGGGAAAAGCACCGCAGGGAGTTCATTCCACAGCTTGAGTGTGCGTGGGATGGAGTTCCTTTCATACCGCACAGTGGCAGGCGTAGCTCGGTGGCTTAGTGGTCAGAGCATTCCCCCTGCAAGGGAAAGATCACGGGATCGAGTCCCACCTAAGCTGATTCCCTTTTTCCGATCTTATTCAATTTGAATAGTTAGCATAGGTACTAAATACTTTAAATTTCATTAAAATATATTTTTTTTATACCACATAGTTGGCAGACAAGCACACGGCCCACCTGATGGGAAGCGGACACCGTGGCCTATGGACGTATGCAACACCAGGGGCGTCACACTCGCGGTGCCGACCCTGAAGAAACCTGTAAATTTGCTTGGACTAGAGCGTTCGCTAGAAAGATCGTGTAAATGTACTAAAGAAGAAGAAAATATACTAAAATTGTCTATTTTCTTGTACAGAGACATCCAAGTAATAAACCTGATACTGCAAAAGGAAGTGGCAAAGAGCCTGTCACCCTCGAAATTGGAAAGAGACATGTAAGTTTTTACATAATATGTAAGCACGCGTAATATCCCTGTAGGGGTAGGCAGAAGATCTCAACACTCACTTTAGGCCAACTGTTTATGGTTTCGTCAAACCCCGTCCTGTGGGATGAGCACGAACAACTATCGTAATCGTATCGTGAACGTAACGAGAGCACGGAGCATTGCGATTGGCCGCCTGCCTGAAGCCTGCCAATCCCAATGCTCCGTGCTATCGTTACGTTCGAGTGACTGAAGTTGATATGAAAAGTTGATCTGCTATTAACATTTTTATGTTAGTCCTGGCTCCGAAGCCTTACTTTTCCAGTGTAGCTGCGACGCGGCTGAATTTCGATATTTTCCAAGAAGCAACTGCCACCTGACTCCTCAAACCATTGGCGATATTGAAGTTCTGTACCAGTTGTCGGATTTTTTAGGGCTCCAACTACCCGTAACGGCTGCCATAGAAATTTGTATGGCAACCGGGACCGACGACGACTTAACGTGCTCCTCCGACTGCCTCCGAGGCACGGTTGGCTCTCAATGTCTTGAATGGTCACCCATCCGAAGACTGACTTGACTAGTGTTGCTTAACCTTGTTCACTTTGCTAGCATGCTAATTGCTTCAAAAATTAGTTTAATTAAATGCCATTTTAAGTATTTCTCTTCTCGTTGGGTGAGCCCATACGTGTTGAGAGTAGTATAGTAGACCGGTATCATCTCCTATGGTATTTTTCAGTCAATTGGTTTACTACACGAAGAAGAGCTGCTAGATGAACAGCCTGCGACGGATAGCAATGTGTAAGTTGTATATTATGCACCACATGGTGTGATAGAAACCTAGAGTAGCTGGCACACCCCCACTTCATTTCAGAAAAAGGAGAAAGAAAGAAAAATACGTTTATTCTGGCTATCTCCAGCTCATTATACAGTTAAAGCAAACATATTGCACATTACAGAAACCATTCAATCATTTATTACAAAAAAAAAACACATAATTATTTAATTATCTGTGCATGTACCCATAGACATAGAGTATGGTGTGTATTATCCATATCCGTACTAATAATACGGAAGTAACTCTGTCTCTGTTACGATTTCACGCCTAAACCACTGAACCGATTTTGATGAAATTTTGGTACAAGGGTAGATTAGTCCTTGGGAAAGAATATAGGCTATGTTTAGTCGTAATAACCGACATCCACGCGGGCGCGGGCGGAGCCGCGGACAACAGCTAGTAAGTATTACCGCAGTACCACCGTCCACCAGTACTACCCTCACATATTGACTGAAAAATAAGATACTTATCCTGCAGTCCTCAGACAAGTGGCAATTTCTTGGCCAGCGTATAATGTAGGATGAAATAACGAATGACCCATACATTGGCGTTTCTTATGATAGACGTTGACGACCAAAACCATACATTCATCATTATGTTCTATTCTACAATACGTTTCCAACCAATTGTCACTTGTCTAGGTGGCTGGTTAGGTTATAATCTGTTATAATGTTATCTTTTTTTTATGTAAGTAAGTATACCTATTAATTTTCTTGCCCTACAGTTACAATGAAGGTGGCAGAGACACTGAATTGGAGCCATCTACGCCAACAGGACTTGGGTATGAATGTGTATAACCTTAGCATTTCATTCTAAGTGCGTTTGTCAGTAATTAAATGGGTATCTAACATTCTAACACCAACACAACCTGTGAAATTTCACTACAACAGACGGCTGTCATAGTACCAACAGAACTGCAAAGGTACCTTTGTAATCCTTTCTTTATCCTAACGTTAATTCCCAGTCACATCCGAAGCTTTTCAGCTCGGAGTCTGGGGTCCGCTTTACCAGTCTTAGCTACGGATTTGGCAAGACCTCGATATTTTCCGTGAAGCGATTGCCTTCTGACCTCCACAACCCAATGGTAACATTAGACGATATCGAAGCTTTGCAGCTAGACCGTTGTTTTTGGACTTTAACTACCCGTAACGGCTGCCATAGAATGTTCTTATGGCATAAATGTTCGTAATCCTATATTATTTATTTTTGTCTTCTTCATCCTAGCGCTAATCTAGGTAAGGTTAGGTGAGGTTAGGTAGGCCTGCAAGACCTGGTCCTCCAATCAGCAGGCGTATCGACTTACAGGAGCCTTGGGCCCTTTGGGACCCAGCTATGTTTGCTACCAACAATGTTAAAGGGAACCTATATCTTTGCCTCTTCGTATTGCAGAAGCGCCCACCACGACAGTATGGAAGTCATACCAACTCACAAACCAGGGAAAGATCATATTAACTACGAAAGGGTATATTTTTTATTCTATGTATTATAGAACCCCTGAAACTAGCAATATACGCTTTACTTACTACGATCTAGATAGCGCTTCTTCTTCATCCCAGTGTTACTCCCAGTCTCATCTGAAACTTTCACCCCGGAGTCTGGGGGACAGGTCAAGTCAGGACAAGGACGAGCCTTGCCTTTGGTCTTCCCACTAACAGCACAAAACCTCTCCAGTGAGCTCTGGCTTCCTTACTCACCGCCGGGAACACAACACGAGGTTATTTAGCCGCAATCTTCTGTAGAGCGGAGGTACTTCCCCAGTCGAACCTGTCGAACTGCTCGATTGGGACGGAATTGACGGAAATACCGTTGTATCCTATCACCTCCAAATACAGCTATATAGGGTGTATGAAAGAGGGGAAGAGGCGTAACTGTATGTATGTATAGGGTGTATAGCTCTATCCCTCTTTCTGGGCCGGATCACGAACGCTTTAGCACGTCAAGGTAGGCTAATAGTTTCGTTTCTCGTACAGTACTGCCCGGTGGACAGATGTCGGCTGCTGCAAGTGGACTCTTTCACCAGGAGCCTACCCCCCTACATGAAGGCTAGCCCATTTATGCAGTTCCAGCAAACGTATGAAGACTATGAGACTTGCTCACCAGGTATCCTTCTATACTAGCTAACCCGCCCGGCTTCATCCGAGGCATATTTCGAGCCCAGTAGATGACTACTGGGCTCGAAATAATATGTAGTGGTTTTGCTTTAGCAGAATCGAGGCCCTGGCCATTACACTACCGACGTGAACCCACTCCTAGCACAAGCAATTTAGCTTAGTTGGAGGGGTTAAAGGGAATATTATCTAGTAACTAGCTTTTGCCCGCGGCTCTGCCGGCGTGGATGTCGGATATCGCGACCAAACATAGCCTATGTCCTTTCAAATTCATTTATTTGCGTGTAATGTGGTACAATAAAAGATGGTAATATAATATCAAGTCCGGGTACATTCCGCCATACAATTGGCATGCAAACACAATTATACACAGCAATATCTACTTAATAAATATTACAGTCACAATAAGAGCGCAGTGTCTGCTATAGTGCATTTCTGCAGTGGTACGAACGACATGCATACTTCTTTAAGAAATCTTCCACTGTATAAAAGGTCTCGTCCACCAACCACTTATGTAATGCAGCACAAAATTTTTTATAAGGCAGGTCTATAATCGACGCTGGCAATGAGTTGTAAATTAGTGGAGCCATATAAACACAACTACGTCTAAATATTTCTAACCTAGGTGCCGGCATCTCAAGCTGCATGTGTGTAACCTTCCTTTTATTAAAATTGTCCTTTTTATTAAATAGTGATATATTATTTTTCACAAATATGGCACTTTCATATATATAAATACATGGTACAGTTAAAAGTTTATTGGCTTTGAACACATGTAAACAAGAATCAGTCCAAGCCATACCAAATATAGCTCTAATGCACCTTTTTTGCGCTATAAAGACCCGTGAAATTTCTGAAGAGTTACCCCAAACAACAATACCGTACCTGATAATGGAACAGACATAGGCATGATATACCATTATGGCTGTAGATTTGGATATCATGTCTTTAACTTTTCTTAGAGCAAACACAAATCTATGGATTTTCAAGCTTAGGGCATCAATATGTTCTTTCCACGTTAAATGCTCATCTATGAATATGCCGAGAAACTTAGTATTATGTATTTGTTCAACCTGTTGATCCCTATATACTATGTTAAGTTGTAAAGGCTTACTCTGGTGAGTTTTAAAATTAACAATTTTAGTTTTGTCAATGTTAATTTTTAAAGAATTTTGATTCAACCAGGTAGCTATGTCGTCCAAGGTGTTATTTATATTTGTTTCATACGTCTCCGTATTCTCACAACCCATTACTATCGTAGTGTCATCGGCAAACAGCACACAATCATATTTAACCACCTGGGGAAGGTCATTAATGTATAAAAGAAACAATATTGGTCCCAGTATACTTCCCTGTGGGACACCAAAATGATTGCATTTAGGCTCTGAATCAAAAGTAGCTATACTATTTGTGTTTTTATCAAATTGAACAACTCTAGTAATTTGCATTCTATCTAACAGGAAAGATTTGATCCATTCAATGGCTGGACCTCTGATACCATATCTATCCAGTTTAACTAGTAAGGTGGGGTGATGAACAAAATCAAATGCCTTGCTTAAGTCTAGAAACAACGCTGTAGTTGGTATTTTAGCATTAATGTTACATACTATAGATTTAACTAAATTATATGCTGCCATTGAGCACGACTTGTTTTTTCTAAAACCAAACTGTTCCCCAGCAAATACCTCAAATCTGTCCAGAAAACTCTCCATTCTCTTGTACAAGATTTTTTCAAAGACCTTGGATAAAGTTGGAGTCAATGAAATGGGTCGATAATTGTTTTTATCCATTTTTGAGCCTTTTTTATGTAAAGGTTTTATGATAGACAATTTGAGTCTATCCGGAAAACATCCGTGCTCCAGGGACAAATTAATAATATATGCCAAGGGAGCTGCAATATGATGTGAGATTTGCTTCAGGAGGATAGAACTGATATTATCGTATCCCGATGACTTAGAATTACTTAAAGTTTTAATTGTACTAAAAATTTCATTGGGATCGGTAGGTTCTAGAAATATGCTATTGTCAACAGTCTTAATATTAAAATTATAATTGTGATTGTCAGGTGAAGTAAAATTATTTTCAACAATGTCAATAAAATAGTTATTAAATATGTCTGCAATGTCCTGTCCAGATGCAATCGTAGCACTATTGTCAATCAATTGATCAATATATTCCCTTGCTGGTTCGTTACCTACATTACCCTTTACTATGTCCCAAGTGGCTTTACCTTTATTACTTGAGTGAGCAATATGCCTTAGATTACTTAAGGAATTGCAATTCTGTATACATTTTTTAAGTCTATTTGAGTATGTTTTGAATTTTGTTTTATTTTCATATGTTCTATTCATATAGTATTTATATCTCAATGTTCTTTTAGTTTTAGTACTAACTATAATGCCCCTAGTTATCCACTTGGTCTTATTAGTTTTATAATGTTTTTTTATCGTGATAAGTGGGAAACACAGACTATAGAAAAGGGTTAATGTGTCATGGAAAGTGTTGAAAGCTATATTAGTATCTGAAATCTCGTAAATCTCAGAGAAGCTTAAGCTACCTATGCACTCAACAAACCTATTGATATTATTTCTGTTCATATCATATAATGTCGAGAGGTAGTACCCTGTCATATTTTCATTCTTATATTTGAATATAACAACCTGAGCTGTGTTATGATCCGACAAGTTTAGATTATAATTTTTCCCCATAGCATTCGGAATATTACTAATGATGTTGTCTATACATCTATTTATTCTAGTGGCCTCCTGAATATGATGACGCATGCCATAATTAGCAATAAGTTCTTTAAATTTTGTGCAGTCTTTATTGTTGTCTAAAAAATTAATGTTAAAATCTCCACTTATTATAATTCTCCTCATTTTGTGTTGTAATTTTGTTAGGGTTTTACTAAATTTTTCAAAAAATATATCAACATTGGAATCAGGGGTTCTATATAGACACAATACTATGAGGTTCATACTTTTGATTTCAACCCCGCAAATCTCATAATGGCTTTTTATGCAGAAATCTTTAAGTTCCTTCAACTCATTGCATTGGATATAATTCTTACACAATATACATGTACCACCCCGCCGTTGATTTCGTCGAGAATACATGGCAGACAAGTTGAAGTCACTTATTTTTAGGTAGTGCTCCTCGCCCTCGATTACGAAATGTTCTGTCAAACATATCACATCGAAATTCAAATTATTTGATTCAGACATATCTTTTAAGGCTATTTCTATGTCGGCAATTTTATTGATAGCACCTGCAATATTTTGGTGTAATACCGAAAAACTGCTCTCTCTATTAACTTTTTTATTAGTCACGAAAAAATGTACTAGCTTTAACCTTTGCAGTGTTTGCTTGAGCAATTTTTCTATCAACTTTGGGAAAATAAAAGGGAATGGTTCCCTTAATTGGCTGAGGCTTTTTAAGTAAAGCAGGTTTTATAGTATATGCCTCACAATTATAAAACTTTGTCAAATGCTTTTTAAACGAAAGATACTTATGTTTGTATTGTCTAAGGTTAATATTATAAATAATTTTATTAATGATATCATTGTAATTAATAGTGTCAATAAATTGGCAATTGTCATAGTTTCGTGCTAAAAGCTTAATTTTTTTGTTTAGTTGATACTCGTTTAAAAATGCATTGTACTGTACATTTACAATAAAAACATTACAATTTTTTAGCAATCTTATCGCACAAGCCATTTCTGTCATACATTTAACTGGATTTGAATCATTACTACCTGCCATAATAATAACGCTGTCTTTTTTGGTCAAATTTGTTAGGGTATTACAGTTTGCGAGAACTTCTTCTGTTGGTGCTTCTGGTTTTCTTATACTTGTTATGGTGTAGTTATTGATGATCAGATGCTTTTTATGTTTAAGTAAGCCTTGCACTACTCCTTTTCCTTGGTTATCTGATAATAAAACAATTTTTCCTCCTTCAATTTCTTGTTGTGTATTTTGTAAATTTGTGGTTGGCTTGACAATACATTCATTTGCACTGACAGATTCTGTACTATCTATTCTATTTCTCTCACCAATAGCTGTATTTTGTGGGATTTCATTACTGTCATTACCATGTAAGCCGAGTCTATTTCTGGTTGATGTTTTCGGTGTCTGAGACTCCATACTTAAATCTAATTTACGTGCAGAGAGATGTGTAGTATGTCCTGTATATCTTATAGGGATCCTGGTTCGACCTGTTCTCTTCTTGCTGGGTGTACTCAGACTTGTTATGTACATTTTTCTAAATTGCTCATGTTTTTGCTGTTCCTCCGATAATTTTTGTTGCAATAACATGTTATCCATACTTAGGGTTTCTATCTCTCGATGCGCACTCTTAATTTGCTCTCTTAGATCTTCTATTGTATTTGTCAACTTTATTATTTCGTCATTTTTCACATGCGTAGATAAATCCATCATACTTCTGGCAATTTGGTCTGAGGATGAGGCCAGACTATCTATGGATTCAGCAGAAGAATGTAATGATTGTCTTCTTTGTCTTCTTAGAGTAATATTGTTGTAAGACTCCATATTGGTGTATGTGTACTATGCAAATAAGAAACCGGAAAATCCAAGCAGCAAACAATACAAGTATAATAATAATAATAAAATAAGAAATCCTCAATATTTTCAAATTATTCATAAAAAATATATAAGTCCATCATCTGTTACGCTTAGCAATTCCAAAAAAAGCAACAAAAAATATTTCCCGTCTCAAGGTCCGAACCCTGTTCATAGTGATCGTAGATCTGTTACGCTTCGCATTCGTCCACATAAACAACTATGCAATTTAATGAAATAGCTGTTTATACTTGAAGTAACTGTTACTTATTTACGGAATGGAATGTTTTGTTATTATTCCATTACACATAGTACAGTCACAGAGTGATTCAATTTATTGTACCCACACTCAAATAAAGTAAACAGTTTACACTTCACTTCATATAATTTTAAAGTTTTGTTGCTTTTCCAGTCCGATCACTATATATAATATCTAGTAATTATCTTGGATATTAGCATTGAGATAACTGCTCATTACGGATTCAATTTTCTGACTTTAAAATTCCAGTAGTCTTTACACTTTTTTTTTTTCCTTAACACTGTTTCGTTTCTTCTGCCAACGTTTGATGTTGATTATTAGGTACTAAACTACTAGTAAATAACACTCACGGACACTTATATCGGTAATTACTATTTTAAATAAAATAAAAGTACGGAGCTGATGTTTATACGGCTACTAGCGCCATCTATCCTTTCTCAAGGTCTAACCTACCTCTATACCAAATTTCATCAAAATCGGTTCTGCGGTTTAGTCGTAAAAGTGAGACAGACAGACAGACAGACAGACAGAGTTACTTTCGCATTTAGATTATTAGTAGGGATTTCGGTTAAAAAATAAACTACAAAAAATAATCAAAATACCCTAAAAAACTTAACACTGCTATTTCATGACCAGAGCAACTGGAAATACTGAAGCAACGTCTTGAAGCGAAGAGAGCGGCAGCACCCGAGGACTCGTACCAAGAGAGTGTGTCGTCTGACAAGGAATGGGCGGCAGAAGGCGGCATTGCCACGCAGACCTCGTTAGAGTCCATGCTGCCGCCGTGCACGTGCACGGACGACCAGTTCTCGCCTGTCGACAGCAAATTTGTTTTTGACAGTACGTGTTTATAAACCTAAGCCTTTAGTTCCTTATTCCCGCCGCGTGGTTCCCGGCAGAGTAGAATTTGGGCCATCCCATCCCATCTCTTTCCATGCGGTGTCGTACAAGGCGACTAAGGGATAGGGCTGTTTAAAATCAGAAAGATATTACAGTCCAGACTCAGCCTATACATGGCTCGAGTCCACAATAGTGCCCGGAAAACGGCAATAGGCTCACCCCTCTAACGTGGGACCGAATACAATGATTGGTGAAATGTGGGTGTTAATTCACCTCTGCATAACCCTCCGGAGATAAAGACGTGATTTTATGTATGTTTATTTCATGTATATCTAGTTACCGGCATATAATCTTGACTCTAATCAAGTAGGCGGTACGCGCCTCCCCATACCCGGGATACAGATGGGAATACTGGCCCCTTCGAGTGTGGTCACCACACTCGAAGGGGGCCAGCTCGAAAGAGATGACCCAGTGTCGGCCGGGGTGCAAGAAACGCCTCATGTGAGATTATGCTTCGTGCTTCGGAGAGCACACTTAACCGCCACTCGGTTCCTGGGCCATTCAAATATCTGTGACATTCATTACGGGTACTTTGTTCTTCGAAAAATCTGACAACCGGAACAGAACTCAGAAACATCTCCAGTGCACTGTGGTAATTGGTAGTTAGACTGCAATCTCTTCCGTAATAGAAGAAATAGCCAGTACAAGAATTAATACATTTCCTATATTTTCAGTACGCGATCTGATACCGGTGAAGCAAGCATTAGACGAGATCAAGAAGGAATGCATGTACGACGACACTATAAACTTCGATCGCTTCAAAGTCATTGGACAGGAGAGTGATCAGATCATGTGAGATTGTCACCTTGTTTCTATAGTAATAGCCCTACCATCATCTCTATTTATTGCAAGAACCCCCGTTTTCGATTCCCTTCGAAATTTTCTGCCATCTAATAGCGTAAATAAAACGGTATCTTTAAACTGAAGTTCGAGAGAACGGGGCAATCGCGATTAACCCAAAATATCGAAGAAAAGTTCTCATGTTTATGCCTTCTATTTACAGACCGAATAATATTATAGCGAAGAACTTCAACACAGCCAGGAAGCTCTCCATCACCAAGATTCTGCACAAGCATCCCAGTCTGTTGGATATATTCCAAGCAAACACACGCTGTTGATCAAAGTCTGTTGTTCGAAGTCGACAGTATGTTCCCGTTGTTGATCGAAGTCAACCGTATGATCACGTTGTTAATCGAAGTCAAGAATATGATCGAAGTGAATCAAAGTCCCAGTATCGTGTATATTTTTATTTAAAAATTACAAGTAACAAACAAACTAAAACCTAATAAAAAATATTGAAATAATCAAACCGTTTTTATCAGTACCCACTATAAAATTACGACTAGAAAATTTCTAAACAATCTATCAACTAAGGGACGAGACTGAAATAAATATTACATTATTTAATTCGTAACAAAGTCATGGACGCAGTATACACCCTGTTTTTGATTCAGTATACTATCGATTTCTTGTTGTACAGTCTCTTCTATAGTTATCACATCACCCTGTTCACTGTCTATAAACTCTTCTTCATCATGAGGCAGGGCATTCAATTCACTTCTATCAATAACCTCAGGGTCTTTAAAAACATCATATTTCATATTATTCACTGCAACGTTAAGGTTTTTGTTAGTGATAGGTGCTTCAATTATGTTATGAACATCATTCAGTGGTTTGGAATTACTTTTCAGAACGGGTATCCTGGATTCAATTTTTGTCTCAACAGCTTTTATAGGTTCTTCCATTTTAGTTTTTGAATCTACGGTTCTGAAATTAGATTCGTCAATCCTGGTTTTGGATTCAGGGTTTCTGATAGATTCATCAACTTTAGTCTTAGATTCGGTAGTTCTAACATTAGATTCTTCAACTTTCGTTTTTGAGACAACAGGTCTTAGTAGCTCATCTAGTCTAGTTTTGGATGAAATGGGTCTTGCTTCTTCAATTCTCGGTTTAGAATCTAAGGCCAAAATGTTGGGCTCGTCATCGCGCGGTTTTATTTCTTCTATCTTTAATTTTGATTCTTCAGCCTTAGTTTTTGAGTCTAATGTCTTCAGAGAAGGTGTTCTCATTGGAGAATTGATGAGAACATCGGTGGACATGTAAGCACTATCGTAAGGGACGGATAAGTTATTCTGTAATGCTTCGACCTCCTTTCTCCTAGCTTGTTTCCTTTCTAATTGAATTTGGAGCTCATTTATCCTGTCATCTTTCAGTTTCAATAGACTGTCCAGATGTTCAACCTGTTGAAAATATTGAGACTTTAAAGATCAGATGACAGTCAGGGTCTTATAAATCAAGGAAGTAAATAAGCGGACTCTGGACTCTGAAGGTGTGGGCCTCGGATGCGACCAAGATCAACTCAAAGATGATGATGATGATGATGATGATGATGACTAAATAAGAGGAGTAGGAATATGGACGTCTAGCTCCAAAGGGCATGCTTGGATGCAACTGGTATTGGTGCTCGAATGATAATGAAAATAAACCCTAGACTACAAAATAGAAGCTGCCGAGCTTTCGCTAAGAGGTTCATGGTATACCTTCTGTTTAAGAACTTCGGTGGCGCCACTGGCATCTCTCAACTCCTCCTTCACAGAGCAGTAGGATTCGTAGCTTACGACCTTCTGTTGTAGCGTCTCCAGCACTCCGTTGATCCTAGTCTTGACTGGCACCACCAAGATGTGTTCTGTAAGCAGGACGTTTTAAGATAATGGGTACCTGTATTCAAAGATTTTCGAAAAGGAGCTTGCTACGCTTATATTTAAAGGATTCCGGCTGTACGTTTTTGGCATGAATAGATAGGGTGAATCTTAAAGATTAAATCTCTTTTACAAACATAACTAGTTAATGTAATTAAAGGATACCCATTAAATCTGAACATGTGTGGTGAGTGAGAATTCTTCAATATCACTCAGTCCAGATCCTTTCCACGCCTCACCGTATTTCTAAGTTTATGTAAGTCACCATATTATTATTACATACCATCATCCCCACAAGCTTCGTAGTAACTGCCACCACTGGACGCATTCGTGGCTTCGTCCTTCGACGCTTTATTCGCTTCTTCATCACGACGGATTTTGTCTCGAACTGGAATCGGTAACAATAAAATAAGTACGTCTTGTAAATCTCATAATATCAAATAGGATTACAGTTGCGGTATGAAAGGAACTTCATCCAACGCACGCTCAATGAACTCCAGGCGGTGGTTTTCCCAAGCGAATACAATATGGGGTTCTTCAAGAGGGGTATTAGAAGGTTTCTTCAGGGTCGCCAGCGCGAGTGTGACGTCCCTGGTGTTGCATACCTCCATATGCCACAGTAACCACTTTCCATCAGGTGGGCCGTGTGATTGTCTCCCACATAAGAGGCAAAAAAATTAAAAAAGAAAATTATGAGTATTCGATCAGACCCGTAGTCCATCTGACTGGGACACCTCAAGGGCTCTTTAGCTCCAGCAAACATCAGTCCTTCGGCAGGTACGACCAGCCCATTAGCATTTCAGTTTCCTTAGTTTGCAAGCCATGTCGGTCATCATCATGATCTTAGCGTTGTTCTCGATTGCATCCATGGTTTTCACTCTTCTCCTTTTCGCTTGCCTAGAGGTGCTGATAGAATTGCCTGATTTGATTCGGACGAACTGAACAACGAACGCCAAGCATAGAGACAAACATTGCTATGAACATTTTCATGATCTTTCGAGCGAAGGCTCTAGTCAAATGATGCAAATTTGTTGTTTTTTCGCGAGAATGCTCGCCAGAACGCTCGAACGAATGCCCGCTAAAATGCTCTCGTTTTATTTTTCTGTAATGCAATGTTCATTGTGTCACCTTTATACGACTTCTGTTTGTCCACCCAACTTCAAGAGGAAACCCTGCTCAAGACTCTTCAGCTATTAGTATTACTGCACTCACCCATCACGAGAACCCTCTCGACAACTCCTGGCGCAGAATTAGACAGCTGTTCCATCGTATTCAGGCAGAGGTTCAGCTTCAACTTCTTCAGCACTTTCCTGTTGAGGGTCATCCAGTTGTTGAGCTTCAGGGAGTGGCTGTTCCTCGGAGGGTAGTTGTGCATCTCCACCAGCTTCGGATAGTGGACGTTGAGGATTTCTGCTAGAAGAACTAAAGAGACAATCGGATTAATGTACTTTTCAAATGGAGGTAGATTTTTTCAAATAGGTGCCGTAGTTACGGCGCTATTTATTGTTATTGCTCTGGATACTAGATATGTATTTTGGACCTAAAATGTGCTCAAAATGTGCTCTATAAGCGAAGTATACGTTTCTTGGGTTGTCTTTTGAAGATAGCACGGGGTGCTACTGCGGTGGACGAGCTCAAATTCACCAAGCATAGATTATTACAAAACAATCTGTGCGCGCCAGGGCCTCGTTAGTCTTGCGATTTTGGTTCAAGATACGTGTCCTGAGGTATATCGTTGATAGGCTCGCATCAAGATCAATATCTGATGATAAATGATGATGTGGCCTCATCAACATCACGTACATATGTAAGTATATACTTAGACGGAAATAATGTCCAGTCAAATTGGTTCAAAAAAAGTTATATTGGGTCAAAAAATTCAAATTGGTTGGAGTCTGTGAGAAAATTAAGGCAATAAAACTTACGCCTGTTTTAATAATTTATTACTTCTGCAGCAGGCTTTGAAATACATACATATACATACAGTCACGCCTCTTTCCCAGTGGGGTAGGCAGAGACCACAGCTTTCCACATGCTACGATCCTGGCATACTTCTTTCGCTTCTTCTACGTTCAATCGATCAATCAATTAGCCTACTGCAGTCCACTGCTGGACATAGGCCTCCCCCAATGTGCGCCACGTTTGCCGATCCTCAGCCTTCTACGTTCATATGTAAGTAATTGCTTTCATGCATGCTCTCCGGTTTCGGGTGCTCTTGACATGTCCTTTCTTTAAAAAGTCTTCGATCTACTGACATACGTAGGTATGTCTAGGTCAATCCCGGTTGGCTTTGAAATACACAACCGATTAGCTGAGGTGTACAAAAAGAGCTTACCACCATCAGAAAAATCCCTGTTAATCTTCTTAGTAGGTCTAGAAAGGTTGAAAGTATCAACCCAAGTCAAAACAGATTCAATCTCCGACAAGGGTATCGGGGAATCGAATTGAGACATCTTGGACAAACTAATTTAAAAAAATAAACGTTTTTTTAATTATTTTTTCGGTACTGATTAATTGACAATGATAATTTACCGTGTTTGTTGTCACAATGTCAGTGAATTACGCGTCAAGCTTCGAAGATATGTCAGGGCCAGTAAGATTGGGACAATGTAAGGAGGTTAGTTGATTGTTGACACCTAAAACAATTCTATGAAGTGTTGCATAATTTATATTATTTAGGTTGGATTGCATCAGTACAATCATTGAATGTCAAGTCGACCTGCAAGCCGGTAAACCTGCTGATTAAGCTGCGAACTGGTCGCCGAGCGCAAGTCTGGGGGTGACCCACCTTCACCCCCCCACGGTGCAACTGTACGATGCTCTCCTTTTGCAGGGTTTGATGGGGACACCGTGCTTTCAACACCCGGGGAGTCCATCTCAAAACCGTAGAGGGTCCAAGGTCAGCCGGTGCACCGATAACATAATGCTAAAGTACCTGAGCCGATATGCGGTTTTAGTCGGTCCGACATAACTGTCGCATATGGGCTAGGTTCAGCTAACAGGGTTGGTTACACCCCTAAACCTGCTGTGCATACAGCGTCAAGCGCAGCGCTGCGACAGTCTTGATAGGGATTGTCATTGATCGCGCAGGGTGACGTCACTGGAGACCAACCAATGGCAGTTTCTATCAAGGTTGTCTCAGCGCTATGCTCGAGTACGAGTTTTTTATATTTCGGGAAGAAGCGAGAACAATAATGTTTATACAATATCGTCTTAATGATTTTGGAGGGGAATCAGTAAAAGGGGGAATTGAGAATAACCCGAGGGCCGATGGGGATGGTACCTGTGAGGATTATCGCACGAAAAAGATACATACATACGTACAATCACGCCTTTATCCCTGGAGGGTTAGGCAGAGGTGAATTAACACCCACATTTCACCAATCATTATATTAGGTCCCACGAAATAGGGGTGAGCCTATTGCCGTTTCCCGGGCACTATTGTTGACTCGAGCCATGTACAGGCTGAGTCTGAGCTGTATACATCTGTCTGATGTTAAACAACCCTATCCCTTAGTCGCCTTGTACGACACCGCATGGGAGGAGATGGGGTGGTCCAAATTCTACTCTGCCGGGAACCACGCGGCGGGAACACACGAAAAAGATGGTTCAAATAAAAGCTAGGCAGTTGATTCAATAGCTTATTAAGTTAGTATGCAGTGACATGTACATAAGTAACATTATATTAAGTGAGATGGCCAAGAATTTCTCCGTAGACGAGAGATAATAAACGTTAACGACCATCAAACAAAATACACCGCATTTACAATATAAGTATCTATAGTACGTGACAATTTTATATAGACCCGCGAATATTTTCATCGCAAACAGGTTTTCAGAGTTCGTTGCATGCGGAGAGGTCGAGATATAATGGTCGAGAGTAATGACGGGGTAACCGTACAATTTCTATAGAAATCGCACTTTCTGTAATGTTGCTTGAACGATGAGATTGTTCTAGAGATGAAATAAGACATTCTGGGATATTTTTGATAGAGCATATTCCATTACTTGGAATTATTATAGGTAGTTTGTAACGGAGGTAATATGTTCTTGATGTGTTATTTGCTGCACCATTAAGACCTGGAATTCTTTACCAGCTCACGTGTTTCCCTCCTCCTACAGTCCCGGGTCCTTTAAGCGGGGCGTGAAAAAGGATCTGATGAGGCCGTCAAGCTGAGTACCATTGTAGCATGGTACGTGTCTGTAATGGTGACCCTCTTTCCAAGACTTTGCCCTCAGCTTACCATCAGGCAAGGCGAAGTCAAATTGACGTGTCCTATATAAAAAAAAAAAGGATCGAATCAAATTATAAAAATCGAATATATTTTGCTCGACGTGTACCCCTAGCACGAAGAACTATCGCAATCGTAACGTAAATGTATCAAGAGAATGGAACATTGCGATTGACCGTCTGCCAATCGCAATGCGCCTTTCTATCGATACCTTTCGTTAACTATCTGACTGATGTTTTAAACAGTCCTATAACCCTTACTCGCCTTTTAGGACACCGCATGGAAAGAGAATATGGGATGGCAGAGAATCTACACTGTCGGGAACTAGGCAGCCGCCCAGTGCAAAAAAAAATTCAATCAATATAAATAGCCATTTACCTATATTGATTGAATTAAGTTTTTTTTTGCACTGGTCAAAGCCTTATTTCCACAAATACAATATACCTACTAAATTCCACAATATTATTTCATACAAATCTTAGAGTATCCATTACAGGTAAGATAGATACTCTAAGATACAAATGGCCTACGTGCTTTTCTCTCTGCGCCTATGAGCCGGTTCGAGCTAGAATGGACAGTCAACGACAAAATATCTTGGTAAATAATATATTCCAAGATAACAATGTATTAAAACCTCGACATGAGGATTATAAAAGGCTCTAGTGAAAAATATATTAAAAAATGCTATGAAAAACCGTAGGTAGAGCTGTAAATTTCTATATAATTGGTTGCGTGTTTTTAGTGAAAATTTCGTGAAAAACATGACCTATCTACGAACTTTTAGGCATCCCAGACCAAGGAATATTATCAATTTTCATTATTATGTAAAAACATTCTTAACTAGACAATTATCTCTAAAAAATGAAAGCCTTTTCTTCTCACCTGTACATGTAAAACAAGTTACATGCCTGCAAGCCCTGACAAATCAATATTTACGTAAGACTTGACGACTCAACTCAACGCTTACGACGGGGCTAAGGAAATACAATGTTTACAAGGAAACAATATAAGTGTTTTCAACAAATGGTTAGTGTAAAATAAACATTTCTTGAAACATAACATAATCGGGGTCCAAGCTAACCACAGAGTATGAAAGCCAAACTTAACTGAACCTCGATT
Source organism: Eilema depressum (assembly GCA_914767945.1). Taxonomy (NCBI): domain Eukaryota; kingdom Metazoa; phylum Arthropoda; class Insecta; order Lepidoptera; family Erebidae; genus Eilema; species Eilema depressum. The sequence continues at coordinate 3,340,673 of OU612034.1, read as the reverse complement.
CAACAACCACTGTCATCCACAGACACTGCAAAAATGGCCTTAAATTTTAGAATTTATTTGCATAGAAAGACCAAAATGAACATAAAAAGAGTGCATTAGTTATATGTGCAGTATATGCTGTTGCACTCTACACGCCTCTTTGAAAGTGCTACAGCTTTCCAGTTACTACGATCCTGGAATACCTACATCTTTCGCTCTTTCTACTTTCATAATTGTTTTCATGCCGTGACTTTGAACTCATGATTGCCGCACAACCACTAAAGAGACCTAAAAAGCGTTTTCTACGCAGCTATATTATCAAAATGTTTGGCGATCACTACGCAATGCATCCACCTCAGTCTATTAAGCTCGGTCTAGACCAGACTGCAGTAACAAAGTTTCCAAGCAATTAGCTATACAAAAGTCCGTTAGTTGAACACCCGGTCACGATTCATGAACACAAAATTTTATTTCATTCAATTTTACCGTTCAACATGTATTACGTATACAGTTACAAAGATACATATATAGATGCTGAGTGGTGAGTGGCATATATAGATGGAATATGGTGACGGAGAAAGAATACATGTATCACCACCCCATCTCATCCGAAGGGTGTCGTTAGAGGCGACTAACGGAAAAATACGCAGACGATATCACTGCGAGAGAAGGAAAACTCGAAATGAAACCCCTTACCAATCCGTCTGGCCAGTGCAGAAATAGTAGGCCAAAACCTCTCAAGATTGGGAGAGGCCAGGGGTGGACTGCGATAGGCTAATTGATAGATGTATGTGGGCTCCCTTAAGGATGTTCAACTTCCCTTCAAGATGGCTCTTCAAGGCTTTGGTCACAAAGAGAGCGATGCTTCGAGTACTGTCCATTGAAAATTTAAATTGGATTGCAAAAGTCAAATTGCCGGGAAACACGGGCAGTGTAGAATTTGGGCCACCCCATCTGTTCTCATGCGGTGTCGTACAAGGCGACTAAGGGATAGGGCTGTTTAACATCAGACAGATATACAGCCCAGACTCAGTGTTAAGGCCTCTACACACCAAACCCGCCGGCCCGCCGGCATTGCCCGGCGGGTCAGGCCGCCGGCCTTGTTTTGCGATAATCGCGAGCAAACATGAAGTGCCGGCATGCCCCGCCGGGCAATGCCGGCGGGCCGGCGGGTTTGGTGTGTAGAGGCCTTTAGATGCATGGCTCGAGTCAACAATAGTACTCGGAAAACGGGAATAGACTCACCCCCTATTTAAGGAGATCCACAATGATTAGTGAAATGTGTGTGTTCATTCAAATCTGCCTAACCATCCGGGGTTGAAGGCGTGATTATATGCATGTACTAGCCTTCCGCCCGCGGCTCCGCCCGCGTGCATCTCGGTTAACGCGACCTTTGCTCATATCTTCGGTTCTACTCAACTGATTGCGATCAAACAAACGTTTAAGATTTTAAGTCTGACCAAGCCCTTCCTAACAAAAAAACCGCATCAAAATCCGTCCAGTAGATTTTGCGTCCATCGCGGACAAACAGACAAACAGACAGGAAATGAAAAAAATATATTTTCGTGTTCAGTATCGCTAATATAACATAACCCAAGTATTTTTTTTTAAATATCTCCAATGTACAGACACGACCACTTTACAATTTTATAATAGTACTTATAGAAATGAATGCGGCCATATCAAGATACCTACCTAAACAGGGCCATTCCTACCTGCAAGCCGATACGTACGGATAAGGGTCTAGCGCAAGCTTTCCTCTAGGGTTTGAAAGTTCAGACGAAGTCGCTCTTGTAAGAACCCGGAGCCTCCGGGTTCTTACCTTACCGTACCGAGTAGTTACCTTCGTGTCCTACCTCCGGGCCGGAGGTAGGTAGGACACGAAGGTAACTACCTACTCTATTCTTAAATCATCTATAGGAACGTCATTTGTTTAGGTAGGTACTTAATTAAAGTAAACCATTAAAAGGTTTCTAAACAGAATAATATTAATAAACTGAGTTTTTACATAAAACATATTAAAAAGACACATCAAGATTGATTACGTTTAGTTAAGTAGGTACCAACCTACCTAACCAAAATGGAGTGAGTAAGTATAGTATTAGTAGTATTTAATAAAACATAAAAATGAATTAAATACCATCGTAAATAAATAATTTACCTAACTACTTTTGAAACTAAAATAACATACGAATTTCGTATTCATTTTTTTTATTTTTGTCTGTCATTATATGTAATTATATTCTCATTCTGAAGGATAGGCGTTGGTCACATAAAGAGCGATTTTTCGGTCCGCTTTTACTTTTTGCATCTTCTTTTTAACGAGTGTTAAACCCTTTACTAATTCTGTCTATACTGTCTATTAATTGAAGAACGAGGATCTGGCGCGGACGGACAGGTCGAGAGATATGGCCCTGGGTCGGCCGGGGTGCGAGGGATATGGCTACGACAATCTCACCTCCGGCAACCGATGGCCCACAGACGGCATGCGTTTTAGTCAGTTCGAGTCCGACATAACCTCCTCCTCCGGCTCCGGCGGGGGAGGTATCCGTGGTGATTTTACGCACGATAAAAAAAAAGGCTCTGACGCGGGCGTTCTACTAGAGAGGTCGGCAACCAAATAATGAAGAGGACGTGGAGAAGGAGAGCGGACCGCGCTCGCTGGTGCTTGGATTATGATGGTCTATTTAATAATAGGTGTTGCCCATCATAGTGTTTCATATAGCCTATATATTCCAGACTGTAATCCATTCCTGTATTACTCGGGATTTATTTCTTGGACCTAAAGTGTGCTCAAAATGTGCTCTATACGCGTCTTTATCTTATTTTTCTTATATTAGCAATTTTTGTAATTGTAAATCGCTAATCGCTCGCTATTCCACATAATCCTGACTTAGCATCTTGGTAAATGGTATGCGCAAACAAAAAGAAAGCTGTAAGCTTATCCCCAGTGTAGTCACAACTGTCGGCGCATACGCACGTATCGCCAGTGCCGTGCCTATATTATTATACTCAGTGTTGTGATCGCGAGAGAAAAAAAAATAGGTGAGTTTTTTTTATTGGTACTTATTTTTAAAGTAAGAAATTCTTTTCAATCAGCGTCGATAGCTTAGTGGTTAAAGAGTCGGCTTTATGATCGACAGGTCCCGGGTTCGAATCCTGGCTATTACACTACCGAACCCATGCACTTACTGGACACTTCACGATTGCCCTTGTAGTAGGGGCATCAGGATATGGGTGTCCCGGTGCGTTCGCTTTTTTTAAGTGCAGAAATTCCTTTTTAGAAGACTTTTCAATTAGACGTGTATTATTTTGTAGGGGGGAGGGGGTCATATCCCCTGTGACTCATTCTCGGACCACGCATGACTTAAGCCCCCGAGACCTTCGTGGACCCCATAGATTCTAACCATAACATTACATTAGCCAAGGGAGAGCCGCAAGCCAAATAAAAGTAACGTTTTTATTCATCTTGCGGAACTCCCCACGGATAGGAAACCCCCACCCTCCCCAATGGTTATGTCGGACTCGAACCGACTAAAACCGCACACCGTCTTAGGTCTTCAGATGGTGTTAGGTGGCCTAAGCCATTTCTCTCGCACCCCGACTGAACTAGGGCCATCTCCGGTTTCAAAATGCCCCCTCAGTACAGGTAGGTAGCCCCCTCAAGAAGATGGCCCCCTCGGATAGCCAACTAACCTACCAACACAAAATTACCTTAAAGCTATGTTAGCGTCACAAACACCATAGGACTGCGACCTTCATGTTTCAATTATCACCTACGTGGTAATTGAAACTACTACTTATAATAATATATTACATGCTAGTGCTAAAGATCCGTACCTACTATAGATGTAGAGAGGTGTAGATGTGGAGAGGTCTACATGTGGAGGAAAAGGAGCAGACAAGCGGACAGATCTCCACAGCAAAAACTTTGGATACAACTGGAAAATAACACTGGGTTGAGGATAGGTGTTTGGGGGTCTCACTTAGATCTTCCGAATTAAGATTTACCGGAGACGACGACGGTATTTCCGTCCTAATTGAGCAGTCCGACTGGGGAAGTACCTCCGCCCTACAGAATACCGCGGCCATAGTAACCTCGTGTTGTGTTTCCGGCGGTGTGTTCACTGTAGAGTTTTTGTACTGTCAGTGGGAAGACCAAAGGCTTGTCCTGCTTTGTCTTCTGCACTGAAAGCAGAGAAACTCTCTGTTCTTACAGGGTCGGTAGCACGAGTGTGTCTCCCCTGGTGTTGAACACATCCATTGGCCACGGTAACCACTTTCTATCAGGTGGTCCGTCTGCTTGTCTGCCACCTACTAAGTGGTATAAACAAAGATCTTGAGATCACGCTCCCCTAGCTCTGAGGCCTCGTCTCTACCGCAAATCGCATCATTATTGATGAACCTCTTGGCTTCGTTTCTCAATCGACTGCGCCTCAAGTTGGTTTATACCTAACTGAGCGGTCACAGAGCTGCGAGCAGAGACAGCTTATCTAACATGCTCTAAATCTGTGGTCACACAAAAACCGCATCGCCTCGCATGATGGACATGCGTGCTAATGTTCCCAAATTGGGGTTCAGTGAACTCTTAACTAGTGCTACACACGGATTTGTATGAGTTAAAAATCATTCGGACTTTCACTGAAGACTTCTAGACTAGTTATGATATTTTCGTCACGGTAGTGATAAAAGTGATAAAATAACACTTTATATCGCTTTCCCTCAATGTGTAGCGGAAATTCTAATCTACATTTGAAGTACCTACATACCTACATTACATTTGAAGATCTTGTTGAGGTACCTACCTAGTAAACAGAATTTCACCCATTGAAATAAAATCACTTTTTAACGGATTCTATCGCGATTTAGGAACTTGTTATTATTCCGACGTTTCCGGTACTATACTATAAGTTAACTTACACTTCAAACTATGTGACAAGACAACAAGAACCGGGTTCTTCGAGTAGGGCGTGTAAAGCATCTATCAAGGTATTTAAGTTATGGACCACCATTTTAAGGTTAACAGAATCTGGACTGCATCTCAGCTTTTTCCCATCAAGCTGGGTGCAGTACATTGAAGGGCTAAATATATTTAAAAAAAACATATTCACCATCAGGCGACCCACCATAAAAAATCGATTTAAATCAGGTAGGTAGACTTATCGTCACTTGATTAGTAGAGTAGTGGGCACTCAGTATAAATGGTAGTAGGTGTTGCATTGCAAATACTTAGAATTGCATACAAACAAAAGCGACTGCAAATATGGGGTTCTTCAAGATGGGTCTTCAAGATGGATATTAGGGTCGGCAGCGCGAGTGTGACGCCCCTAGTGTTGCACACGTCCAAAGGTCACGGTAACCACTGTCCATCAGGTGGGTCGTATGCTTGTTTGCCACCTAAGTTGTATAAAAAAATGCTGCTATAATATTTAATTGATGGAATTCGAAATTCATCAAAAAACAATGTAGCAGGCAGTCATAATCTAATTATGCAATTACATAACAAGAATCGGATTACTCATTCTGCATGTTATGTAATATTGCACGTTGAGTATTATAAATTCTACTGCAGATATTGCAAACTGAGACATATCCCACTTCTGCCACTCTAGACACGTGGCAATGCGTTTGTATACCTCGGGAAACATATACAAGACAAACGAAACGACACGTCTTCTTCTACGTCACCGTATATAATGATTGATGTATAAGAATAACTAATTACAAATAAGAAGAAGTTTCTCGATATACCTATGTATCATTATATTTTAACAAGAAATTACACATAAAAACACGACAGCTGATTTTATAATCGGCTTAACACAGAACTCGAACCCGAAACCACTTTTCTTTTAACGACAATAATGTGGTATCCACTTACCTACGTTCAGTTTTAAATGGCCATTGACTCTTGAAGTTTCGTTTCCGAAAATGTGAAAGTTACCCCTCACATCGCGCCACTTGCTTATAAGAACATGGCACTTTCGAGAAATTAATTCATTTGTAATTAATTACAATATAATTAATATGATAAATACTACGAGATAATAAATCTCGGGTCTCGGTGCTTTCGAGGCGTATTCAATATGCATTTCATCCAAGCAAATTTTTCTATGGAAAATGGAAAATCATCTAGCGGGTGCGGGATGCAGTCAATTGACGGACCGAATATAAAAAAAATGTTCTCCAGCCGGCGCCGCCGCGCCGTTAGGGCACAGATTAATAAATAGTTACTACGTAGGGGTTGTTTGGTTATATTTTCGGACTCGAACGGACTAAAATGCACACCGTCTATCTGTGCGTCGGTCGTAGGTTGCCGGAGCTGAGATTGGCTGAGAGTCAGCCTGAGAAATAATATGTCTGATAATTATTATCTCTTGCACCCCGGCCGAACCTGTAGATACACCCTAGAGCGAGAATATATTTGATTTGTACCATATAGAATAACTCTACAGCTGAAGGAGCAGCTGTGCCTGCTGAATGCCTTTACATTTTCCATTTCTCAAAGACTAGCAAAGAGAAGAAATCAAATCTACCGCTCACCATAAATACTGTGTGCCAGTTTCCTATTCAATACAATAAAAAATACAGCCATGTACCAAATGTACCCTTTAGATACGAGTACGTCGCCATCTTTGCAATTCGCGATTCTCGCATTCAAAAGCGTTCATTGTTTTCACTCGGGTCAGGTTATTGTAGATATTGCCAACTTTCACCACACATAGCTACGTAATAATATCGAGAATACTCTTCGAAGGAATAATAAAGGTTCATAATAGACAGACAGACAGATGGAGTTACTTAAATCCAGCGGCATTGGATACCATTTGGGACCAAGGACCAAGCTCTGTGGCGTGGCGGTAGTGAACGCGGCCGCTATACAGGAGGCGCGGGTTCGATCCCCGCTCAGTACAAATATTTAAATGCATGACTATGGGTGTAAGCCGTAAGTACCGGTTGCCATACGAACATCTATGGCAGTCGTTACTGGTAGTTGGAGCCCTAACAAGTTCAACAACTGTTTTAGCTGCAATGCATCGAAGTTCAGTCAAATCCGCAGTTAGACTGGTAAATGAGGACTACGAGGTGAAACTTGAAAGCTTCGGATCCGACTCACGACTGGGATTAACGCTCTCACTTGGTTTTTATAAGTTCGATTCCCGTCTGCGGTCTGACTCGCCCAAACTCGAAAAAATACCAGCACCAGAGCCTAGTCTTTCTAGGTAGTCCAGCAAAATAGGTTTCTCTACTATACCATTTCGTTGGCAGACAAGCACGCGGCCCAACTGATGGAAAATGGTTACCATGGTTATGGATGCACCACCATTGGCATTGTATTATTGTAACAAGGTACGTGTTAATAATGGTGAACCTCTTTTCCGAGACTTTGCCTTTAGCTTACCTTCAGGCGAGATGAAGTCAAATTGACGTCCTAGCTGGTAGGGTAGAAGGGAAAGAAATTTCACTACGACACTACTGGTAGAGTATTTTGGTAGTGCGGTATCTCATAGAAGTGTCGACAGTCGATGGGAACGAAGTGCTTTTAGAAATTACCCACGACTAGGTACTAGCTGTCAGTGTAAAAGGGAAATAAATTTCCCCACGACACTACCGGTAGTGTGGTGGGTAAAAGGGAACCTATGTGTACAATAGCAGCGGCGTCAAACTCTTGCTGTTGACTCTAGAGATGAGGTTAGCTTGGTCTCCTCTCATTAATCGTTAGTGAATACAAATATGAAACACAAACAAAAAATATTAAGTTATTAAATCAAGCTTTTAGAAAGTTGACGAGCTCTTACCGCAGAACGTGACATTTCATATAATATATAGAAATATGTACACCGATTTATCATACATACCTATATGCTATGCATGACTTATTAATGACAATAGATTTTGTGGAAAGTTAGTGCGAATAGCCTAGAGCGCCAAGGAATAGCGTTTTCTCCATCGCATCGTGTACATCTGATTGATAGTATAACTAATACCTGTATAGAGTACCTAGGTAGTTAAAACCGTTGATGTTTATTGAATATTAAAGCTATATCAAACATACATACATACAGATATACACGTCTGTAAATACCCTAGCGGTAGGCAGAGGTATATTAACACGGAACACCTACTTTTCACCAACTTATTTAGGTATATATTCAGTCCCACGTAATACGGGGCAAACTTATTGTCGTCTATCGTCAAAAGCCTAGTCCCACATGAATAGATTACACCATTGATTACACCCGTCAGTAGGTACTACAATCTATTCTGTGCTGATACTCTTCGCGCATCACGAAATGGCTTGAAAGAATTCAATTAAGTAAATTCAATTTTAAAATAAAATTGTAGGTAAGCTTATATAAATTTTATTATAATTTTGGAGATATTTTATAATTAAAATCAAAATATAATTGAAACTAATTAATTACGTGGGTATTATTATTAGAAATTTTAAATCTAAAATTAATTTTAATAGACCGGCTCAACTGGGGATGTACAGTCACCGCCAAAAGTTGTTGAATGCTAAAAAAATTACAATCAACTTTTAAAATTGAAATAAAACGTTAAATAATATTGATTTATAAATATTATTTTCAAATTCAAGTAATTTAACATCTCAATTCATCATCATTATGACGTAAAGTACAGCGTACAGTCAACACTAGATACAAAATTAACTTAACATATCTAATTTATTGATCACTGTGCTAAGTCTCTCGTAAAATAATCAAATAACTTAATGTATTCCTTATTAAAAAAAGGGTTTGTAAAATATTTTTGTGTTAATCGACTTATGTCGTTGACTGTACAATAAATAAAATGACACATGATTGCATAATCTGCAGAGACGCGACGCCCAGCACCTACGAAAACGATATGTTACTTAATCATCAAAACAAGTTTTCACTGTTACATAGCCGGAGAAAAGTTAACGTGAATGAACGACGAGTAACTTCTCTAATGATGACCATTGACAAAAGAGAATACCACAGATGACAAGTGAAAGCTTCGGATGCGACTGGGATTAACGCTAGAATGAAGAGTCCCGATGTATTACATCAAATGGTCCTGCTGAGGCTCGGTATTACGGTGTTATATAAGTACTTTTGGAGTCCGGGATTCGCTTGTTAGAGCGTCGTCAGTTCATACATGAGAGATAGTTTGCATTCTATCCTCAGTGAGGTCGCAACTCGCATCTAATTTGGTTAAGCGACACAATAGGATTACGAAATTTATTTCATTACGCATTTTGGCCCTGATTAGTAATTAATTTTCCTCGTAAGTTTAAAGAGGTTATTGGATTGTGTGCTAAGGTCATTGCCGACCTCTGTGGGGATAGCTTGGCGATAGAACGTACAACGGCTAAGTCAGAGGTCGCCAGTTCGATTACCGCCCATTTCCCGGGCCCCGGTTTCACCGGGGAATAAATTTGCACGAAACCTAGAAACAGAGGAGACAGAGGAGGTAGGATACGACGGTATATCCGTCCCAATGAGCAGTCCAACTGGGGAAGTAGGTACCTCCGCCCTACAGAAGACCACGGCTTTATAACCTCGTGTTGTGTTTCCGACAGTGAGCAGGGTAGCCAGAGCTCACTAGAGGGATTTTGTACTGTCAGTGGGAAAACCAAAGGCTTTGACCTACTTATCTTTTGCACTGACGGCACAGAATCTCTCTGTTCTTACAGGGTCGACAGCACGAGTGTGACTCCCCGTGTTGCACTCGCCCATAGGCCACGGTTACCTCTTACCATTAGGAGGGCCGTGTGCTTGTCTGCGACCTCATTAGTATAAAAAATAAGAAACGTAACCATTAGACGACCATAGGCCCACTTTAATTAAGTGGTGTCGTGTAATGTTTGCAGTGAAAGAGTCTATAATACACGTTTGCCCTACCTCTTCAGAGATATAAAGTTGTGAATATAATGAGAACCTTATAAACCTTAGTGCGAAAATCTTCACTAAAACGCGGCCATGCACCAGGGATGTCTATGTCGGACTAGAATCCACTTAATCCGCACGACCACTTGGATCTCAGTAACCAGGGTGTAAGGCTACCCAATAAGCTGAATAAGGTATATGCCTCGCACCTCGGTTCACCCTGAACCATCTACGGTTTTAAGCGTTAGTCGCGATTGCCCCAAAAATATACACACAAATAGGTACGTTATTTATGAACCGAAAATTTTTCTCAATTTCGTTCACAATTCGATTGGTTTTTTTTTTTAGAAAGCCTAATTCTAATCTTATTATTTCTTTTTTTCCAGCCATGATTGTCGCAGAGGCTTGGAAAGCGAGCTACCTGTACTGGGTGTTCCCAGTGCTAATCGTCATAACAGTTTTGGCGTTTCTCGGCATTTTCGGCGCTTTGCTAGCCCTGCGGCTCTTCGCGCAGTACACCTGCGGGCAGTACCGCAAGCCCATCAGGATGGATGGGAAGACTGTGATCGTCACCGGCTGCACCAGTGGGATTGGGAAGGAGACTGCCAAAGACCTGGCTAATAGGGGCGCTAGAGTCATCATGGCGTGCAGGAATGTGGATGCTGCTAATAAGATTAAAGGTACCTATTTAGGCTGCTTATTTATTAATTTATATTTAGATCGAATTATCTTCCCCTTTCAGGGGTAACCTTACACCCGGTAATTCAGATTTTAGATGGTGTGTGGTTTTAGTCGGTTCGAGTCCGAATGTCCGATACATTCAGTGGCCAGTGAGGGTGGTATTCATGTTTGTATTTACAAAAACAATGTCTATGCGAAACCACTCGAAATAATTATGTTAAAGAGGATATGGCAAGGAAGGGAGTGAGGAAATATCATCTGACACAAATGTATGGATGATATGATGAGAATAAAAATGTGGCGTCGTCGCCCCGAAACTCTTAATATGATAGAGAGATAGTAACGATATTGAAATAAAAAACTTACTTGACATTTTTTGATTTCCAGATCATATCGTCGACGTAACAAAAAACACAAAAGTCTTCGTCAAAAAACTGGACCTCAGCTCTTTCGCCTCCATCCGAGAGTTCGCAGCTGACATCAACAAAACTGAACAAAAACTGGACGTCTTGGTCCACAACGCTGGTTACGCAGAAACATTCACAAAGAAGCGATCCGTCGACGACATCGAAATGACAATGGGAACAAACCATTACGGACCATTCTTACTAACACATCTTCTTATTGACCTTCTGAAGAAAAGCGCGCCATCTCGAGTCGTCGTAGTGGCATCTTCCTTATACCGTCTAGGTTCAGTTAACTTAGAAAATCCTAACCCAGTCGATACCTTCCCCGGATATTTATACTACGCCTCAAAAGAGGCCAATATACTTTTCACAAGGGAATTGGCGCGAAGATTAGAAGGCACAGGCGTCACTGTCAACTGTCTCCATCCAGGTTTAATCGATACAGGCATTTGGAGATCTGTTCCCGTGCCGTTGAGTTGGGGTCTCTTTTTAATTAATAGATTATTCTTTAAAACACCGCGCCAAGGATGTCAGACGACTTTGATGCTGGCGGTTGATGATAAATTAGAAAAGACATCTGGTAAATATTATTCTGATTGTAGGGAAAGCTCGTTGTCCAGTGCGGCTAGTGATATGAATAGGGCGAAGAAACTTTGGGAGATTTCTGAACGGATTGTCAAGTTGGAAGAAAATGATCCTAAACTTTAAGATGTTTTTTTCTCTGTTCCAAATTCAAAATTATTTTACTGTAAAAATGTAAACAATTTTTTGGCGCCGATTCTGTTGTACATAATATATCACTAAAATACTGCAAAATTTATCTCTAAAATGCAGTGCTGCTGAAACGTTTTTGAGTTAAAGGTTGGTTGTATCAGCACAGTCGGGTGCAATGTTTCGTTGTTTTACAGACAGTACCTTTACAATTAGGTACTTTTTTGTTTTTGCTATTTCCGACAAAATTTATAAAAAATTAGACTACCACAGAAAGTTAAATTTGTTTGAACGAGAGATACGCGGTATACCTATTAACTACTAACACAATAATTTTTATTTATTACTTTAGTGACTTTTCGTCGTATAAGAAAAAATGCTTGACGCTTTATAGGTCAAAATAGCAATTAAGTACCTAGGTATACAATGTGGATGTTGTAAGTTCATGTCACAGTACTCTATATGCTAATGATCTGCGAAATAATTTATACAATAAAGGTTTTATAAAAAGGATGTTTATTTCTTTTAACCCCCCTTTGACCCTATTGTACTCCCCAACCTTGAAAGTATGTACCAGAGCCTCTTCCGCCAATCAGCAGGTTTATCGGCTTGCAATGAGGTTAGCTTGGGCACCTAAGATCGTGGTGGAACTCGATACACCTAAATATCCCTATATTTTGGGGGCTAGCATGAATCTTACATTGGAAACCAGGACCCCGGATTCTACCAGACACTGCAAAAAATGCAACTTTTTTCATTTTTTCAAAAAATGCAACTTTTTTTCATTTTTTCAAAAAAGTCTCAACTTTTTTGCAAAATGAAGAAAAAGAGTAAACTTTTTTTTAGTCATTCTATTTTTTCATTAGCTCTTAAAGATGTCATTATTACTCATTATACTCAGACTTTAACAGCATAAGAGTAAAGTCTAAAATTAAATGTGGATGTGGTTGACAATTAGCAGAATCGCGGTCCATAACAAAAGTTGTAACATCTGGGTGCCATGAAATTGCTTCTTTCTTCCATAGGGTTAAATGCTAGTCTTCGGGCCCGATTGTTGTATTAATGCGATTTACGGTATCAATTTCCCGAAGATTTCGGTCCGAAACTTCGCCTGTACCTTCCATAATAGAGTACAGAAAAGTAAATGAAAACAATGCTTCAAATTACTTTTTTATTATAAAACAGTTAATTACAGTTAAATACTATTATGTTAAAGTAAAGCTTTCGATAGTAAGGACATAGAAATAAATAAAATGATCCCAATAAGCTTAAATATTTAAAGCCGCTGTTTAAAGACAAAAATGATGATATAAGTCTTAATTTTCTACCACACCGTGATGGCTTCGACGCAGAATGTGCACTTTGCATAAGAAGCACTGAGCAAAAAACGCACAGTTCGCATTTGGTGCACTTTTAGTAAAGGGCACTAGCCAAAAGGACCACTTTGCAAAAAGTGCACTTTATGAATAATTATTATACATTTTTTTTTTGTTTTAATGGCTATTTAATATTTATTTTGTAAAATGCTCGTTCCGCAAAATGCTACGTTTGCAAAAAGCTAGGTTTGCAAAATGCTCTATTTGCAAAATGCTCCTTTTAAGAAGTGCTCTTAAGAAGAAGAGCACCAAAAGCGCAATGCGTGTTTTTTGTCTAGCGCATATTTCGCAAGTGCACATTCTACATGGAAGCCGTTTCGATGTATTAGTTTTTAGCCAAATCCAAACAAGGGGTCATTGAAGGCAACTCATGGTTCAGTACCTTTTACTCAATTTACACAAGGAGTTTCAATCACTCCATTACCTTACATTTTTCAGTAGGTACTCTTCTTATCCTAACTTACATAAATCCTAATCTATTAAATCAAACTGATCTAAGAATGTGTGGTCCACACCCAGTGCAGTACCAAGACTCTCCCGTGGTTTCCTCTTTACAACTTCATCTGTATCTAGCCACATAGGGTCCGTACAGTGCGTAGATTTCTTCACATTTGATATCACACTGTAACTAGGACTTAAAAGATCTGGTAATAAGATTCTATTTGCGTTAATCATTTCCATATTTTCCTTCTCTTCAACAATAGTTCTGAACTCATCTTCTTGTTCAGCTGGTGGCACAATAGTAGCCCTAACTTTTTTAAACCTATTAATGATCTTTTCTAACGAGCTAGTTTTACGTATCAACTGTGAGTTATTTTTGGGAGTTTCAGTCTTAGAGTTTTCTTTTTCTACAAGATTCTCCTGTAATTTTGATAAATTTACATCTGCGAAATTTAATGGCGTTAAATTATTTTCTATTACTTCATCGGGAACGTTCTTTTTTTCTTGCACAGGAGTTAAAGCTATAGCAGGTAGGCTTGTGCCGTCAAAGAGCTTTCTTGCTTTACCCAAACAAACAACACCTTCAGGCGGTGTGCCGTAGCTATTATCTTTTTCTAATGCTGCTATTCCAGAAACTTCTGCGAGCGAATATTCTTGCATTATAGATAATTTTCTATCAGTCCTTGATCTTTTCTCGCGGTTCTCAAAAAGATTTGGCGACGAATAACTTCTGGTTAAGCCATTGCTCTCAGTAGACGTGTGCGATTCATTGAATAGCCCACCTTTCTTGATGTTTTTGTTACTAGGCCTTTCAGTTTTATATTTAAACTTTTTAGAGCTACTGCTCTTTTTTGTTGATAGTAACCTCATAATTTGTTGCTTTGTGAATCCCGATGAGCATTCGGCAATTGTTTCATTGCTTCTAAAGGTTTGAGACATTATTGACATGTTTAAGTTCTGAGTTGTGTTCATACGGTTGTAGGAACTGACACGGCATGAAATGAGACTTTTTAGGAAATCATCCCTCGGACCCTGGTGGAACGGTGCAACGAGGAGAGGTCGAGACTGTGGTTTCGCAAACATTGATTTGCTTTTTCTTTGTAGGTTAAATTGATGTCTTGATATGTTCAGTGGAGTAAAAGTATCGTAAGTATTTTGAGACTGCAATTCCTTGCCCATCTTGAGATCTGAGAGGTCAGGTAATGGCGATATTTCAATGAAATCCTTCAGTGGTCTTGCTTGACTGTTTGTGAGTTGTCTTGGCTGGAAATAACAAATAACTGATTAATTATTTTAATAGGGTTAATACATATAATCAAAAAAAAAATTAAGAGTTAAGTTCTGGTCAATAGCATTCCTTGCTGTTACATCCAGCAAGGAATGCTATAGGGACTGATCAGTAAACCCGCGCGTTTCTTTGATGTTTCTTTAGAGGACTTTTGAAAAAAAAAAATTCTTCAAAAGTCTTCTAAAATGTCTAAACCATAATTATTTTCAGTTACTGTGAAAAAAGATTGAGCCAAAATGCACTTCTTGACTATACTCCTACTTCTTCTATCGTGGCGATGGCGCCTCGACTCCGATGGCACCTCGACTCCGATGGCGCCTCGACTCCGATGGCGCCTCGACTCCGATGGCGCCTCGACTCCGATGGCGCCTCGACTCTCAAATTATGTTCTCCCAGTGCTGACTGGTACTGCTAACTGGATGACATCTCTGGTGTACATGTTTATGGGCATATAGACCACTTCAGCAGGTGGGCCATTGTCTGTGGAGCAACTACACAACCTGAGAACCCCCACTAGCTTGGTATTTTTTTTACTTTGGTCGACTGTGTTTGAAATCTGTTCAAGGACTTCCATCTGATCCAGGGCAGATCATGTCCAGGTGGGAGATTCTAGAAATGGGGTCGGTAGCAAACCCTATGCTCTCCAGTGGTCTAATGTATAATATGACCATGGCTTACACTATACTAAAAAGAAAAGTATTATTCCATGTATGTACTCACCAACAATTTGGCTTCTGCTGCCATTATTCTGTCTAAAAGCATCTTCATGGCCGACACCATGTCGGAATACTGTCTCCGTCCACCATCCAAATAACCATTGAACTTATATATCTCATCACTATGCTCTGCATTTTTCTGTATATAAGATACTGCTACAAGAAAACCTCGGATGAGATTTGGAAAAATTAACTGATCGTTTCTTACAATATTTTTTAAAATATACTTTTGTTCACTATTCACTTCACTTTGTAAATCTTTTGTACAAATATCATCAGTTTTAGAGTTGAATTCTAAGATGTATGTACTCTTATCAGCTTCACCCGTTTGTCTAGCAATCAATGTTTCTGTATAGCATTGCGTGTCGGCTGTTAACTTCAAAAATGGGCTCGTTTTCTCGTTCCATTTATTTTCCATTTCTGATATTTTAAAATCAAAGTCTGAAAGCCATGCATCAAAAAATTTTGCTGGCTTGTTGACATTCTTTATGTTCAAAATTTCCTGTTTCGTAAAGTCATCTAATTTGTGTTTACTGATAAACCCATCAACTAGCTCATTTATTTTTTCTTGTGCGGCTAACGTAGACAGTTTTGACTCCATCTCAGTTATTCTCTTACGCATCATTTCAGCAATCTTCTTAATTTTCGCGCTCTTATTCATGTAGTTCGAAAACTTACTAGACATAGTTACAGTTGCTTTCTCAATACTTTCCATAAAACCTTCCTTAGTGCCAGACTTGTACATCTCTGTCATATCGTTGTACAGATTTTTCTGGTTTTCTTTAGTCATTTTAGTCAGCAATGTTCTTTGTAAAGCCAGTTGGGACATTTGAAAGAGGAGTAATGTAACTTTGTAGCAACCAGGATTGACCAGGTATGATGACATGACTGGTGACAACAAACCTTTATTGCTGTAGTCGAGAATAATGTTTGATATACCGTTCCTGAACGCTCGCTCCGTTTTCGTGTCATACAATGGCCAAGAAAGACCACTAGCGGCCTGACTATCAATGATCGAGATCAAGTAGTGTGAGAGGTGATTAAACAGGTATTGCGTGGGTTTCTCTAGCGCATTTTCCTTGAAGATGTCTCTACTCAACTCTACAGACATCGTGTGCAGCTTACTCAATGCGCCCACGGTCAAAATCGTCTCCTTTTTGAATGTCGCAACAAGATCCCTTTGGGACGATAAAGTCGCCATGGTTTGAATTTTGTTATCAAAATTTCACTTAGGAGTCTTCTGCAATATAGCCACAAACTATTTTTTAAGCACTCAATCTGTTAAAAAGTACATTTTTGTGTATAATCAGTTAATGAAACTAATAAACACATGAACACAACATCAACAACAAAATCCAAAGTGAATTCAAAAATTGAAATGTCAAAAGTTCCGTTGATGCCTTGGCAACTCAAGCCCACTCTTCTTTGCTCAAGCCAATCACGCACGCACGCCACGCATTGTTTTGTTATTTTGTGATCTGGTAACTTTTCATTAGTGATGTGATGAGCTGTTGTGCTTGTATCATGTATTCATGTATCATGTTATTCATGTTCATGATCATGCATGATATTACTTGATATTACTCATGTTAAGTAATGATGTTATACTTTTGCAGCATGCATTAAACTTCATACAGTACTAGCTGACCCGGCGAACTTCGTTCTTCTTATTTAATTTAAAATTTTCTTATCCCGTTCCCGCTGCATATCTCTAAATTTATCAGTGTTTCTCTACAATATTATGCATGTATTATACATACGAGTATAAACCTTCCTCTTGAATCACTCTATTAAAAAAAACCACTTCAAAATCCGTTGCGTAGTTTTGAAGATTTAAGCATACATAGGGACGGACAGACAGCAACAGCGACTTTATTTTATAATATGTAGTGAAGTGATGATGATGATGATTTAATATTGTAAATATTCTTTATGTACTTAGACCACATACTGTACTTTGTTGCCTGCGGCTCCACCGTAGGTGGATGTCGGTTATCGCGACTAAACATAGCTTATGTCTTATAATAATAAATTAATATAATAATAATCAGTAATACTAGTTGTTGCCCGCGGCTCCACCCGCGTGGAATTCTGATCCTGGTCATCACTGATTAACATTATAATCTCCATAAAGCCTATGTGTTATTCTGATGTATAAGCTATATTATTGTAAAGTTTCATTAAAATCCATTCAGTAGTTTTCCTCACATCATCATCATTCATCATCATTTCAGCCATAGGAAGTCCACTGCTGGACATAGGCCTCCCCTATAGATCTCCAATAAGACCGGTTGGAAGCGGCTCGCATCCAGCGCGTTCCCGCGGTCTTGATAAGGTCGTCCGTCCACCTTGTGGGTGGATGTCCTACGCTGCGTTTGCCGATACGTGGCCTCCACTCGAGAACTTTTCGACCCCATCGGTCATCAGTCCTCCGAGCTTTGTGCCCTGCCCTATGTTCCTCACATACATCTTCTCAAACTTCCGCTTTTATAATATTAGTACGATGTTAAGGATAAGGATAGACATAGCATTTTAATAGAACAAAATGTATCGTACAAAAGACTTGCAATGCAATGCAATGCGTTATGTTGTGTCAATATTGTTCTTTAAAATGTGAATATATGCTGCATACATTCGCATTTTAAATAGTTTGTGTGTGTTTGTTTAAGTGAATTATTAGAAATATACCTACATACATCCCACTTATGTACATGCATATAGTATGCATGTGAGTGGGATGTATGTATATTTCAACCTTTTTTTTATATATAGGACACGTCAATTTGACTTCGCCTCGCCTGATGGTAAGCTGAAGGCAAAGTCTCTGAAAAGAGCGTCACCATTACAGACACGTATTATGTTACAATGGTGGCACTCAGCTTGACGGCCTCATCAGATGCTTTTTCACGCCCCGCTTAAAGGACCCGGGACTGTAGGAGGAGGGAAACACGTGAACTGGTAAGGAATTCCAAGACAAGTAGTAGCTACCGAGCCACGCCTCGGGCGTTCCAAATTTTTCTATACTATAAAGGAGAATTTGGAATGCTCAAGGCGTGGCGCGGTAGTAAGAAGTAAGAGCACTCCCCCTTTAAGGGACTGGTCACAGGTTCAAGTCCCGTCTGAACATTTCACTTTTTTCTGATCTCGTATGTAGTTTAGGGTGCTTTAAGAGTTTCTATGTAGTTTATGGTAGGTATTAGTATTCTTATCATTTTCTTTGTGGGGGACACCGGAACCCGGACGGATGATCCACCCGTGACTACGAGCCATTTCATCCATTTCCCCAATTCATTCTTCCCTTGGGGAGGGTTTGGTTCATCCAGGTTTCAAGGCGCCCCTTCAAACTCAGATAGGTAAGCAAGTAATGATGAACTGTGAATATCATCTGTTAAGACTAGTAGCACATCACTATTTATTTACCAAGGCAAGGAGCCGTCGTCTGAGCTGATTTGTTTGAATTTATTTTCATAACATTGTCCAATCAATTATATTCTATATCTCATTAATTATATAGCGATAAATAATATTATAAACTATTATTTTATTATAATTTATTTAAATTTTATTGTTTCAACAAAGAAATTAAATATTAGGTACAGATTGACTTCAGAACGGATTTTATAGGAACATTCCATTAAACGTAAAGCACAATACTGTGTCAATATTGTTTCGCATTTAAATTGAGATAAGTTTTTTGAGTATAAATAATATACATAATATAAGAAACATATTATGGCAGACAAGCAAACAAGCACACGGCCCACCTGATGGAAAGTAGTTACCGTGGCCTATGGTACTTCAAAAACTTCAAAATATAAAACAACCGTAATTAGGAGCACACTTAGAACAAAGTAAAATTATGAAGTTTTGCAGCGATCTCTGGTGATTGGACCAGGTAATAAACGACGCCATTTGCCGAGTGACGTCTATGTCATATAAGTTTCATTCTCTCACAGACGTTAATAGATAAGATGGCGTTGTCACTAATTTTTCAGATCGCGTTTTGGTTTCATTCGCACTGTAGTATAAGAACTGAAATATTATTATCGTTATCGGGCTTAGCAATTTAGCATTGTGGTGCCCTCTGTATATATTCAAGTAGCTGTTTATCAACTTAAACGCATCTATTTTATTAATGCATTAAACTTTTGCATACATAATATTATGTACTTGTTGTTAGTTTTAGGTCCAATCCCGGGGCGGCAGCACTTTCCATACATGTAAGTTTTTGCATGGAGTTGCCACTCTTCTCCTATATATTTATTTTCAACTGCGCTGCGTGGTGCGTGCTACGGAATGCACTAACCTAAAATATTTTTGCTATTCGGTTTGAGTCGCAAACAAGATTCACGTGTTTAGTTCTCTCTAAAAATGAAATTTAGTGAGAGATAAAATAAATAAAAATGGTGCGTAGTTACACAAGTTCTTATATTTATGTGTTTGGCTAACAGTAGTGTTAATATAGTGATAATTGGTCTATTTCAGAGTAAGTTTTTCGCGTTGTACGAACACAGCGCGGGCTTCGCGTTGTTTCGTGTGGCGGAATTCGAGGAACTGGCTACGTTCCTGCCTCAAGTGGAGGATTCTGTTACTGATCTGCAACGGTTCAACTCTGTGGTGACGCTGGTTGCCTTCCAACCATTCAAGTCTGCTGTGGTAGCTTTGGAGAATATAAATGCCGTATCGGAAGGTTAGTATGTGACCGCATGTTATTATAATTCTTGATAAGTATGAATATACATCTTAAACTTTATTATGAGTTCTTCCAAACTTGAAAGTTATGTGCATATTGTAGGTAATATTTACTAGAATATAATAAACAACACGAGTTCTATATCGATGCTTAGCACCAAATGTAAACAAAAGAGAAAATGGTAAATTTTGTGGTATTTTTATTTGACATGCAATAAAAAAATAACATGACTTAAGTTTAAAAAAAAAATGTAAGAGTAAAATTATAATTAAACATTTTAGTCACAGTCCTCCACAATTATTCTCTTACTATTCTTTAATCACCTGTTTAAAGTCTATGCTTTGCTAGTTTGGGTGATAAATAGAGCAGTCCAATATTGTTTATTACCTTTCTAGAACCCATTATAAAACTTCTTAGTTAAGTCTAGAGCACTATGTAGTATGTCCCATGTTATTTCTGAAGTAAAATCTTCTTTAGTCTCATTGTACATTTTATATAAAAAAAAAATCTTGGAAAAAAAATGAGCAAAATCCTTGAACAAAAATGAGCAAAAATCTTTGAACAAAAATGAGCAAAAATGTTTATAACTTGTATCCTCACATTCTGTCACACTGACATCAGAATGAGCAGACCAGAAAATTCACGAGTTATTTTTTCATCTGTACAGGTATATTACCAGAAGATTTAAACTTGTTCCTGGAGGGGGCGTTACCTAAACGGAAGAAGCGTGGCAAGTGCACTTTGGGAGTGTTGGATCCTAAGTTAGGGGCGGCTATCAGCGAGGCTTTGGAGATACAATGTTCACATATAGGAGCTGTACCAGAGCTACTACGAGGTAAGTGGTTAATAAAAAGAGATGAGAAGTCTTCTCCATCCGAACACCAGTTCTAGTCTCACTTTGGAGGCTTAACGTTTACACTTGCTCGACTTCACTACAATTTTGTTTAAAATGTTTTTATGGAAATGCCATCAAACCCCCCAATCCCGAGACAGCCCTGTTAATCCAGCCATTGGAGTCCTGCAGATCTTGATAGAGCTGCAACCTACATCCAGTTAATGAAATGCTAAACATTGTATGTAAATCTTGTAACTCATTTTTAGTTGGTTTATATTTCTCCACCACAATTTAGGTCATGTTACGTCACTATATCCTATAACTTTCGATAAACAGACTATTTATATCCCTACAATGCATTAAAAAAATTATGCTTAATTAATACTCGAGGCTGATCGCAGATATAAATTAATACACAAAAAAAAAAATTAATACATGTTCAATTCAACAGGTATCCGTTATCACTTCCATGCCCTCATCAAAGGGTTAACCCAAAAAGCATGCAGCGTGGCTCAGCTGGGTCTCGGCCACTCGTACTCGCGGGCACGAGTCAAGTTCAACGTCCACCGAGTAGACAACATGATCATTCAGTCCATAGCTCTGTTGGACCAGCTTGATAAAGACGTTAATACTTTCTCTATGAGGATCAGGTGAGTTATTATTGCACTAATTGAATTACAGCTCGTTTCAAACTTAATGGCGGCTCTGAAGTTCGTGCGTATCGATGCGCAGAAGTCAAAAAGACGGCGAAAGTCATGGAACGAAGCGGGACGCGGCGGGAGCGGTGTACCCCGCACTCTCTCCGGTCCCCGCTATCGTCGCACGCGCTTGCTTGTGTTGGTGTTAGTGTCGTCCGTATACTACACAGACGTGCGCGTTAGTGATAAAGTACAGTCGAGTTCCTATTAATATTGTTTCGTTAAGTTTTGTTATTATTGTTGACTTTTTGTTACTGTTTTTGTTGAGTTATTGTTATTGTTAGTTGTTATAGTTATTGTTTGTTGTGCAACGTATATACACATATACAAAAATGCCTCGCGGGCGATTTAACGTGCTACGCAGACAGGCGAGAAAAATGGTGTATGACGTAATACAGTTTATGAAAAAAGAGAGTGAGGAAGGTATCCAAATTCCGTTGAAGTTGAGTTAGTCATACGGCCGGCCGTTCCCAATAACATACCTAACCTACCTACAGTACATCTTTGTCAAATCCTATTGTTATTGTGCTACTATTAATTGCGTTACCATAGGAGATTGATGACGTTTCTATCCATTCTTATGTCAAAACTGGCAGTAGATCTATTATTGGGAACGGCCGTTAGAAATAACCCTCGCACCCCGGCCGAATATTTTTGGTCTTGACTGTACCTGCGCAGTGAGCCACTTGTACGAAGTTCAGAGCCGCCATTAAGTTTTGAAACGATCTGTAATTTACTTGTATATGTGGCTCGTGTGGTAATCGAGAGTAGGGTAACACATTACAAGCAATACTTGGCAGGCAATCCCGATGAAAACATTATGCTGTCGGTCTGGGTCACCATACATTAGGGTTGCCATAAGTGTGGGGACCCAGACCGGGACATTTGAAGAAAAATTAGCAAAGGTAGAAAAATAGGAACTTTTATTACAACAACTTTTAACACTGCCATTAAACAAGCGTTAAACAAGCGGGCAGCGACCCGGGCTTCCTATGTTTTCAGAAAGGCGAAAAATTATCAGAATTAACTTCTGATAATTGTACAAAATTTGACGAAATCAACATTAAGTTAAACATCATCTTCATGTAGACGCTTTCTCCCGATTGCATCCCTGGCCAAGATGACCCCGGAGCTCAGGGTCCACCTTCCGGCTCTTTCTCCTCCACTTGACACGATCTTGGGCGTCCATGGTAGTGAGACCATTTGCACGCATATCACTCTCCACGACGTCAAGCCAGGACTTCTTGGGCCTACCCCTTCTACCTGGACCCGGCGGGGGTGCCATTGTCAGGCATTTGCTACCCACGTATCCTGGCGGTTGCCGCAAGACGTGGCCGCACCAGCGAAGGCGTCTCTCTTGCATTTTATCTGCGATGTCATGGACATGAAGGCTGCCGCGGCTGCAAGAGTTTCTCACGCAGCATTTTTATCTCCGTGACATGCAGCTCTTACGTGCTTACGCTCTTGCTCTCACAACCATGTAAGAGGACAGGCTTAATGATCGTCTTACAGACCTGCCCCTTCAACCTGACTGGCATTTTGGGATCACCCGTGACGCCAGTCATTTCTCAAAACCTGGCCCACGCGGAAGCAATGCGTGCCCTGATGTCGTAGTCGATTTCACTGGTCACATGAAGTACAGATCCCAGGTACTTAAACCGAATCATCGCCTATGCGGACCGGTGTGAAATCTGTCGAGTTTAACGCTAAACTTTCTGTCATCGCTACATTTAGCTTCATAACACCGTTCTCAAGCGCTTCCTTCCACACTTTCACGTGTTGCACCAATCTGCTCCTGTCCGCGTCCTTCAGCGCAATATCATCAGCATACATGAGCAACCACGGAGGCTGCTTATGTGGTTTTCTGATACTGTCCAACAAGACGTCTAATACCGAGCCGAACAAGTAAGGACTAAGGACGGATCCTTGGTGTACTCTGATGGTGATGGGGAAGGCTTTTGAGTCACCAAAAGCACGGAACCAGAATCATGATCATATCTTGGATGGTGTCAATGTAGGTCTCTGGAACTCCCTTAGCCCACAGTACCCACCAGATCACCGCGCGAGGAACACAGTCGAAGGCCTTCTGCATGTCTAAGAATAGGCAGTGCAGGGGCGTGTTCTTCGCCCTGTATTTCCCCACCACAATCCTTGGGGAGAACACCGGATCAATGATCCCCTGCCCGGGACGAAACCCATACTGACACTCCGAGAGTGTACTCTCCTGTCGGATCCGGGAGTCGATTATCTGCTCATAGAGCTTCATGGTGTGGGACATTATCTTTATACCGCGGTTACTACCACACTCCTGCACCGATCCCTTGCCTTTGAATACTGGCGTAATGAAGCTCAGTCTCCACTGGCTCAGGATCTCACGGTGAGAAGTATGCGGTTATACAGATTTGTTAGAATCGAGCACCCAATGCACCCATTGCCTTCTAAGCCTCGATGGGGATTTCGTCGAGGCCGAGTCTGTACTTCTGCAGGCGTTATCGGTGGCACTAGTCCTTGTTTCGGAAAGAGGTCTGGTGGATGCACCTCTTGCTGCTTATTCAGCATGTCGTTGGAAGTATGAGCGCCATCTGTCCTTCATCGCGTTTTTCTCGTAAAATCATTGGCCCCGGGGTCTTTATTACTCATTAACATATTCATGTATGGAAAAATATCAGCGCTTACGTCGTTCTATCTACGTATTAATAGCCTAGCTACTTAGTCGCGTTTATTGTAGGTAGGTATATTACTGTTTACCAACCAAGTCCAGGACTCTAATATAATACTAAAAATGTTTAACCGGGACAATTTGCTTATTGGCCGGGACGCCGGGACACCAGGCCACAAACGGGGACATGTCCCGGCGTACGGGGACGTATGGCAACCCTACCATACATTCATCTGTGGACATAGGTAGTTGGAGTCCTACAAAGTGACATCCTGGTCTAATTACAGAACTTCTATACATCTTGTATTTTTGAGACAGGGAGTAAGGGACATGTACTTTTTCATTTTTATGTCATTTGTCAATCAATCCTATTTCATATAGAGATCAAAAGCTTTCTGGGGCCATAAGTATGAGTACTGGAAACGACAGAAACCGCCAAAAACCATTCCAATATTTTATAAGAAAAACCAAAAAATCAACTCAAAAATTTTATTTATCATCAAAACTTAAATCTCTTTTATCACCCCACAGAGAATGGTACTCATACCACTTCCCGGAGCTCATCAACATCGTACCAGAGAACCAGTTATACACAAAGTGTGCCGAATTCATCAAAGACCGAAAAACGCTTAGCGAAGAGTCCGTGGAGCCTCTCACAGACATTCTGGGAGACTCGGAGAAGGCCCAGGCTATCATTGACGCTTCTAAAATGTCAATGGGCATGGACATATCTCCAGTTGATTTGATTAATATACAGATGTTTGCGGGACGAGTTGTGGCACTCAGCAATTATAGGTGAGTCCTTCATCTTTGTGTTAATCCCGTTCGAATCCGAGGCTTTCTCGCCGCTTATTTATTTTTGGGTTGTATTTAACGCGGCATTATTTATTTATTTTATTCAATTTATGGGTGTCAAAATTACTGAATGTGGCGTACAAAAATACTAAGTGAGCCACTATTTATAGGTGGTTATAAAAAAATAACCACGAAGGCTAAAGCGGGAGCTCTGCTCCCGCGTTAGCCTTCTAACCTAACCCATCCAAGTTGGGGCGTGCTATACTCGAATCCTCATAACTTCACAATTTAGCAACACACGGGTCACTCAGTATTTTAGTCGCCCACTCAGTATTTTAGTCGCCCACTCAGTATTTAAAGTAACTCATTATCAGTCGTCCATTTATTATTTTTGTCGCACGGTTTATTATATCCCTTTTGTTGTTTTGCTGTATTGGTTAATATTATAGTTAGTAATATAGGTTTAACATGTTGCTTGACCTGTGTAGCATCATCATCATTCTTGTCCTCTTTGCAATTTATCTTCTTACATGAGAATTTTCACTTTCATGTAGACTAGACTTTGCCGCTCATTGTATTGCAATTCCTCTGCACACTCTCGGGTTTGCTGGAGAATTTGCTGCACTTTGAGTTAAACTCGCCATTGTAAATTACATCTCATTATACTGTATAAATCACTATCACTATCATCACTATCACTTCACTATCATCACTTCACTTCATCACTACACTTCACTACATATTAAGAAACAAAGTCGCTGTCGCTGTCTGTCCGTCCCTATGTATGCTTAAATCTTCAAAACTACGCAACGGATTTTGAAGCGGGTTTTTTAATAGATAGAGTGATTCGAGAGGAAGGTTTATATGTATAATACATGCATAATATTATAGAGAAACACTGATAAATCGGGATCAGAATACCACGCGGGCGGAAAATATGGCGGTACGAAGTTCGCCGGGTCAGCTAGTGTTAAATAAAAAAATAAAGTAATAAACAATTTCCGAGTTGTGTCCAAGACAACAAACTGTATGAAAATAAATCTAGGAATTTTTAGATAAT
Source organism: Eilema depressum (assembly GCA_914767945.1). Lineage (NCBI taxonomy): Eukaryota > Metazoa > Arthropoda > Insecta > Lepidoptera > Erebidae > Eilema > Eilema depressum. The sequence continues at coordinate 3,314,456 of OU612034.1, read as the reverse complement.
AAGTGTACAATAAAAAGACAATGTTTTAGAAGATCTATTTAATTTCCACAGAAAGCAGATATCGGAATACCTCCACACAAAGATGCAGTCGGTAGCTCCCAACCTCACCACATTAGTCGGTGACCAAGTCGGTGCCAGGCTCATCTCCAAAGCCGGTTCTCTCACCAGTCTGGCTAAGTACCCTGCATCTACACTACAGATATTAGGTGAGTTCATTATTTCCCATTTAAAAAATATTTGACTACACCCTACTTCCTTTCTTTTATATTTTCTAGACAGCCTTTGTGGCGTGGCGGTAATGTATGCGACTGCCTTACAGGTGTTGCTGCGCTGGTTCGATTCCCGCTCAGTGCAAATATTTGTATGCATGAATAATGATTATTTCTATTGGTCAGGGTGTTTCCATGCCTCGGACAGCAGTCAACCCCCTCAGTCCCAGTTGTCATATAAACATTCGACTGCCTCTGTGGCGTAGCGGTAGTGAACGCGGCTGCTACGCAGGAGCGCCTCCTACGTAGCAGCCGCGTTATGTAAATAAAATTTATTCAAAACTCCTTTTTTTTTTCAATTAAGATTTTGAAAAAGAGAATCGACTTCGGGCAGGACTCGAACCCGCGAACTTTCCCTTACAGGGGGAATGCTCTGACCACTGAGCCACCGAGTCCCGCCCGAGGTCGATTATCTTTTATAAATCTCAATCGATTTGAATAGTTAGCATAATAAATGCTTTAAAATTTCATTCAACCGATTATTATTTGTTCGCGATTGATGCAAAAACTACGGAACAGATTTTGATGCGGTATGTTTTATTAATAAAGTCTCGGTCAGACTTAAAATCTTCCATACGCAATTGGTTATGTAGAACTGGAGACATGACCAAATATCGTAATCATCGGCATCTAAGCGAGTGCAGCCGCGGGCATCAGCTAGTACACAAATATACAGCTGCACTCATTGATCTATCGTTAGTATTCCAGTTTACTAGCGGTAATAACTGTAGTGACAGATAGTGCAGAGATATCCACACACTTTCATTATTATGTATTGTGTATGAAAACTCTGCTACATTTTTGGGATTTGTTTTATTTTATTTTATTTATTTCATTAGGCACATCAACAGATTATGTATATTACATTTCAAACTTAAATAACAGGTTCTGTGGACTTATATCTAGTACATAATCCAATTATAGATATGCACAGCGTTTGTAAGCCTTTGTTGACATTTATGATTACTGCTCCGCTAATTTTTCTCTGCGTAAGAACCATCCTCTTACTTCAAGGAATATTCTATTAAAAAATATAAGCGAAATCGGTTCAGCTGTTCTCGAGATTTGCGATCAGTAACACATTCAGCCATTCCTTTTTTATATTATAAAATACTAGCTTTCGCCCGCGGCTCCGCCCCCGTGGATGTCGGTAATCGCTACCAAACATAGCCTATGTACTTTCTCAAGGTCTAATCTACCCCTATACCAAATTTCTTCTAAATCGGGTCAGTGGTTTAGGCGTGAAAGCGTAACAGACAGACAGTTACTTTCACATTTATAATATAAAGTAAGTATGTAATGTACAGACAGTGGGTAGAACTAGATTTGGCAATAAACAAACTTATTTTTTTTTATTCGCAGGTGCTGAAAAAGCTCTGTTCCGAGCTCTAAAGACTCGCTCGAACACGCCCAAGTACGGTCTTCTGTATCACTCCACGTTCATTGGTCGAGCAGGCTTGAAGAACAAGGGCCGTATCAGCCGGTACCTCGCCAACAAATGCTCGATAGCCTCCAGGATCGATTGCTTCTCCGGTAAGAACACTTCATTTTTTACTTCTTGTCGAGTAATTTAGCTTAGCTATAAGAGTTAGTGGGAATACTAGTAATTTGGTTTAACTGTAGGGGTTAGTGGGAGTACTAGTAATTTAACTTAGTTGTAAGAGTTAGCAGGAATACTAGTAATTTAGCTTAGCTGTAAGGGTTAGTGGGAATACTAGTAATTTAGCTTAGTTATGAGGGTTAGCGGGAACACTAGTAATTTGGTTTAGCTGTAGGGGTTAGCGGGAATACTAGTAATTTGGTTTAGCTGTAGGGGTTATCGGTAATGCTAGTAATTTGGTTTAGTTTCAGGGGTTAGCCGGAATACTAGTAATTTGGTTTAGTTGTAGAGGTTAACGGTAATACTAGTAATTTGGATAAGCTGTAGGGGTTAGCGGGAAAACTAATAATTTAGCTTAGCTGTAGGAGTTAACGGGAATACTGGTAATTTGGTTTAGCTGTAGAGGTTAGCGGTAAGGAAGAGCGGGGCAATTACATCACGGGGTTATTACGTCAAAATGGTTTTTAGCCTGCAATTTAACTCTTACTCAAAAGTGATATCTATGTGCTTGTAGGAAAAAAAGTGTTATTTAATATAATTACTTGATGGTGTTGTTAGCGTGTATGCTGTTCGACCGACATGCATAATTGCATAGACGCCATATTTCTTGCATACAAGTGAGTAGACGCTCCACAAGTTTATTACTGTCTATAGTAGTGTTTCTGAATTTTGCGAAGTTTGAGCAAGATAAGAACGTTTGCTACATGTTATAGAGTATCTATAAACAATTACTTTTATTCTACGCTTTGATTTCACAATGTTATATAGTCTAACGTAATAGCCCCCTGAATTTGTGATGGCGGGGAAATTCAGTCAGATTTAATGACGTGATAACCCCGTCGTTTTTGTATGAAGTTGCAAAACAATAGTGATGTCCATAGTGTCGATATACAGATGACGATATTATTATCGTCTCTTCTTTTTTGGTCCACGAGAAATACTTTAAAAAAGAAATTGTTTTGCTTTGACTTCCAAACCAGGTCAATAGTATAATGGTGACAACTTAAAATTTAATTATTGTTTTAGATGGTCCGAAACTATAATCGGTTAAAAAATAAAGATTAAACTGAACTGCATTACATCCATTTGCAATAAGTTTTTTTTAAGTTTATTTGAAGATGTCTACTTTTTGATTGTATAAAAGATTTAAGTATCTGTACTACTTCTTTAAGTGTCACGACTTATGAGAAAAGAGCTTTAATTTCAATAGATAACACTTTTTTATAAACTTATTGACGTACAAAAAATGATTTTTTTATTTTTTTTATTTCATAAATCAATAGAGATAATTTTAAGGCATTTAGTATGCTAAACTAAACAAATTATAATGAATTGGAAAAAGCGAAATCAATGCTCAGGTGGGACTCGAACCCGCGATCTTTCCCTTACATAAATCAATAATTAATTATACCCTTTATGTACTTCTTTCATCTTATTTATCTCAGTAGGAGTGACGTCATCGGTCAGCCCATATCGATAATTATCAGCACATCCCTAAAATGATAGAAACTTGGCGGAATAACCCCACGAAAATTTAAAACTATATTTTCTCGGAACTGGACCTTATTACTGCAGTATAAAGTGCAGATTCTAATGCTCTCAGTCGTCAGTAGTGTCCAGCTCTAAGTCTTATCACAAATTATACATAGATGGCGTTTTTATTATACTTTGACGTAATAACCCGCCGCGGGGTTATTACATCAGTATTCAGTTTTCTCAACATGTTAGTTATTTTTTCAATTATGACACGCGTTTTCTGCTATACAGATATTACAGATAGAATATCAGATAATTATTTCATTAGATAGCTTTCTTAAATTTACTGTAGCTTTATGTTACACAAAATTACAGACGTGTGAAATTTTGACTTTCATATTTGTGATGGAATAGCCCTAGCCCCGCCCTTCCTTAATACTAGTAATTTGATTTCGCTGTAGGAGATAGCGGGAATACTAGTAATTTGGTATAGCTGTAGGGATTAACGGGAATACTAGTAATTTGGTTTAACTGTATGGATTAGCGGGAATGTTAGTAATTTGGTTTAGCTGTAGAGGTTAGTGAGAATACTAGTGATTTAGCTTAGCTGTAGGGGTTAGCGGAAATACAAGTAATTTAGCTTAGCTGTAGGGGTTAGCGGTAATACTAGTAATTTGGTTTAGCTGTAGGAGTTATACTAGTAATTTGGTAACCTGGAGGGGTTAGCGGGCATACTAGTAATTTTACTCGAGAATTGTACTTTTTAAGGTTAAGTTTAAGGTCCCCCTTAGAAGTGAGCGCACACTTTGATCTATCGCTAGTGATTTTCTTCACTAGTGGTAATAAAAGTAGTGCAAGATCAGTGCAGAAATATCCACACACATACATTAATATGTAATGTGTACTAAAAATCTGCTACAAACCTATTGAATCCATCTTCTAACTGTGGATACTTATTACACTTGACCGTACCATGTTAACTGTCAACCAATTAAAATACACCGTCGTCACGTTACGACTGAGTTTGAAACTCATTGTCAAGTAGAATAATGCGCCTGTTGTGAATGTTTAGCGGAAATAAAAAGTCCAAATTGACAGTTCATTAAATTTTTTCATTCACTCTACAAGATGTCATTTAATTTGAAACTTTAACTACATAACAGAAAAGTCGAAAATTAAATGGCATTTTTTGTAGTATCAGTGGTATGACAGAGCTTGACATATAGCAGTATCTGGGTCCTGGAGATCTGTACCTCTAGCACGAAAATCTATCCTAATCGTAACGTAAAAGTATTGAGAGAATGGAGCAATGCGATTGGCTGGCTTCACACACACACAGGTTCACAGTAGGGAGGCGGCCAATCGCAATACTCTGCTCTGTCGATACGTTTAGCTACTTTACGATTACGATAACACAAGGTATAAATGCTTAGTATGGGTCTAGATTGTGTTGTGTAGAATAATTTATTTTATTTGTTTTTCTAAAACAAAAAATAGTTACACTTAGGCTGCCATCAGACGGACTGCATCGCAGCGACTGCGCGCGGTCAATATATTTAACTGCATGCAGTTGTATGTTCAACTTCATACAGTCATGATATCAACTGCACGCAGTCGGCTGCAGTCGTGTGAAGTCAATGTCAACTGCATACAGTCGTGCCTTCAACTTCGTGCGGTCGGCTAAAGTCGTGTAGTGTCGCCGCATGCTGTCCACCGCTAACGCATACAGTTAGCAGCCTTAGACAAACTGCTATTGGGACGAATTGCCACTTGGACAAACTGCGATTATTATATTATTTTATTATCCGATATTATTATCCGAATTATAAATAAATTATTTTATTAATAAAATTTGCTTTCCAACAGAAATTCAATCGGCAGTCTTCGGAGAGAAACTACGCCAGCAAGTAGAAGACCGTCTGAAGTTCTATGAGACCGGAGACATTCCTAAAAAGAACATTGAGGTTATGAAGGAGGCTCTGGATGAACTCCAGCAGGCTGTAGAAGCCGAGGCCAGTGCCAAGAAGAAGAAGAAGAAGAAGAAGAAGGAGAAGGAGGTGCCCATGGATGAGGATTGAATGAGAAATGTGACAGTTGTATGACATAGAATACGTTTATATTGAAATAAAATTTCGTTATAATTTTACAAGAAGTTTTTTTTTTCATATCTTATTCGAGTGCCAATTTGTCACTAGCTGGGTAGAGAGCTGGCCAATAGAGATGTACTAGGCTCGAAGCCCCGTTTTTTTTTTAAATATTGGACACGTTAATTTGACTTCACCTCGTCTGATGGTATGCTGAAGGCAAAATATCAGGAAAAAGGATCACTATTATAGACACAAACACTGGACACGTATCTTGGACCTAAAATGTGTTCAAAATGTGCCCCTTCAGACCCACGGTACCCCTGGTCATACCCCTGGTGGTACCGTGGGTCTTTTAAAGTTAAACGGTACCACCAACTCGCAGTACACAATACATTACTTGGGTGTCTTTTGAGGATAGCACGGGGTGCTACTGCGGTGAAGGAACGCAAATTCACCAAGCATAGAATATAATTATTACGAAGCAATACGCGGGCGCCAGAGCCTCGTTTGTCTAGCGATTTAGGCCCAACACACAACACATGTCCCACCATTGTAACATGTTATAGCATGTTACAATGGTGGGACTCAGCTTCATCAGATGCATTTTCACGCCCGGGACTGTAGGAAGAATTAAACATGTGAGCTGGCCTTTATTTAATTGCGGTAAAGGAAAGAGTTACCGGACCGCTTGGTCCTTGATGGAATATTCTGCACCGTACGCGGGTGACATCTAAGCCTTGAACGTATTGGAACGTCCCATCCTCTCCTTTCGTACATAGGACATGTACGAAAGGAGAGGATGGGACTGATTGGAAGAGCTGATCAGGTTATATAATATACGTTCAGCGTCGAGCAGAGCAGTCGAGGCTGTCATTGGTCAGACAGGGTGATGTCACTGGAGATCGACCAATGACAATCTCGATCAAGGTTGTCCGTTGTCGCAACGTTGTGCTCGGTGCTAAACGCTTAGGGCTTGCGCAGACGAGGGATTTTTCTCCGTGGCGGAGAAAAAAGTACACTCCGCGAATAAAAAGTCCGCTGCGGAATTACCACGAACTCAATGCACACGGTGTGCGATCATTTGTTGTCCGGAAATGTAGAGAAGTGCACGCTGTGGAAGTAAATATTCAGAAGTTACGTTGTGTTGCAATTTACATGAAGTTTAAGAAAAAGAGAAGACATTTTAAAAGAAAATGCTGCTTTTATTGTTGTTTATCGTCGTGAATACGTACGTCACTCTCGAGCGCACAACGCAGACTAAATTCCGTCATGTGCGTTGCATCGCACAGTCACACGTGTTCTATTTTTTTCGGGGAATCCCCCGTACTTTTATCCGGTCCGCTCCCTGCATGTCCTCGCTTATTCGGGGGACTTTTTGTACGCGGTACTTTTAATCCTTCGTTTGCGTTACTCGATACAATAAAATTGTAAGCGATTTATTTTTGAGGACGAAAAAGTCCGCGGACAAAAATCCCTCGTCTGCACAAGCCCTTAGAGAATTGCACAGCAGTTTATCGGTGATAGTAGCGCGCGCGATATAGCCTATGGTGGTACCTGATAATGTATTGAGATAATTTTAAAGCATAAACAAATTATAACCTAATAATTGTAAGAATCTGCTGTAGACATAGACAAATATCCAAAAGGTTCAGTGTCTTGGAGGGAGAATATGTATTTAGTCTATGATTTGTGTTATGACAGATGTCAAAAAACGGGAAAATAGATGGGAGGGATTTGGATTCTCTCTTGGCACGTTCTTGGCGAATTATTGTTATTATTGGCAAACAGATTATATTAATAAAACGATTATTGATTACCAAGTCTTTCATCTCAGAAGTGGCAAAAGGACATTCACGAAGCCATTTACGCAATTATTACCTACATCCTGAAGTAAAATATTGGATAAATAATCATGAGTGATATTGAACGAGGAAAACGACGCCGACATCGGAAGATGGAGGTAGATGCTGGGCATAAACAGAAGAGAACAAAAGTTCGTACTCGAAGACGCAGTATAACACCACGTCGTGATTGTGATAGTAAGCGTCGCCGCCGTCGCAGTCGTAATGCTTCATCATCAACTGACAGAGACAGCTACGTGAGACGTTCCAGAGTTCGAGAGCGAAATAATAGCACTCAACGGCGCAGTCGTACTCGTACACCACAACGAAATCGTGAGCATCGTGATCGTTCCGTGAGTCGTTCTGATTTTAGAAGTACAGATAACAGCACTCAATTGTTATTGACAGAGTTAATCAAATCAATATCCTGTAGCCGCCCTGAAAGTAATAAATTTCCAATGTTGGGCAATGTCATACCAGAGTTTGATCCCATGTCCAAAGCCCAGACTATTCATACATGGTTAAACAAAGTAGAAGAATGTGGCCGATTGTATAAATGGGGTGAAGATCAAATCATCCATTACGCGCTGCCTAAACTCAGTGGAGTGGCCAAGACATGGTATCAAACTCTGCCATCAATGTCTTTTTCATGGCGTGAATGGAAAATAAAATTAACAGAATCCTTTCCATCAAGTGATGATTATGCAGAACTGTTAACAGAAATGTTGGCCAAAAAGGTGAAATATAATGAGTCATTAGAATTATATTTTTATGATAAGATAAACTTATTAAATAGGTGCGAAATTAAAGGTAAACGTGCCGTTGATTGTTTAATTTATGGTATAGAGGACAGGAGTTTGAGATTAGGCGCTAAGGCAACTAAATGTGAGGAGCCTGAACAGGTACTCCGATATTTTCAATCTATTAAACAGCAACCACGGGAGTCTGATAATAGGATTAAACCCCATTATGATAAACGGTTAAATACCAATGGAAATAATGCAAATAAACAGATATCTAACACACCCTACAAACATAACAGATCTCAAGAAAATGTAAAACTTATAACATGTTTTAATTGTAATGAAACAGGGCATTATAGTTTTAATTGTACAAAAAAAACTCTGAAGTGCAGTAATTGCAATAGACTAGGACACCTATCAAATATTTGTCCAAAATTACATAACACATCCAAATTAGATAAAGAAAATGAAAAATCAGTCATGGCATTAAATGCAATGCTTATCTCTAATAACGACAAATATTTTATTCCATTACAAGTCAATGGTCAAGGTTTATATGGGTATGTTGACCTTGGTAGCCAGTGCACATTACTACGCCATAGCACAGCACAGAGACTTGGTATTAGCTGGTCATCAGAGCAACTACCTACCATGCGTGGTATTGGTAACAATCTTGTTTTACCAATAGGGAAAGTGGTAATCAAAATCGAAATTCAAGGTATATTACGATCAGTAGATAGTTATATTGTTGAGGACAATGTAATTAAGTATGAGATTTTGATTGGACATAGCTTCACTGAGTTACCGGGTATAACTATAACAAAAACAACTGATGCACTGATTTTTGAACAACATTTAACTAATAAACTAAAACTTACACTTTGTAATGATGTATTGATTCTGCCACATGACATTTGTGTAATAAAAATAAGTACTGACATTGATTATACAGGTACAGTACAAGTTAACGGTTCTTTGCGAGGATTACCAGGCAAGGAATATTACCTGATGCCCGGTGAATATGATATAATACATGGAACCGGCGCACTATTAATACAAAATATATCAGTTAATAGTATAAAATTAAAGCATGGACTATTGATAACCCGGGCCTTGCGTTCTAATACTTCTTTGAACATAAACTTCTTTGATTTCAATGATACCTGTATTGATAAATCTCTTAATTATGATGACAAATTATCTGCTAATGAAATATTTAGATTAAAAAACACTTTACAAAAGTACAGAGAATGTTTTTCTGAAAATATGATGGAGCTAGGGTACACCAACGTGGAAAAGATGGAAATAGAATTGATTGATACAAAGCCTGTGGTCTATAGACCTTATAGGTTATCTTATCCAGAAAGAGAACTTGTTAAATCAATGGTAAAGGAAATGCTTGAGGCTGACATAATTTGTGAATCCAACTCTGCTTATGCCAGTCCAGTCCTTTTAGTTAAGAAAAAGACTGGGGATAAACGCCTCTGTGTTGATTACAGAGCGTTGAACAGAAAAACAAAAAGAGAACACTTTCCTCTACCATTGATAGATGATCAGTTAGATCGGTTGGCAGGCCATTCTCTTTTCATTAGCTTAGACTTAGCATCAGGCTATTACCAATTACCCATTGATGAAAAATCACAGGATAAGACGGCATTTGTGACCCAAGACGGCCAGTACCATTTTACAAGAATTCCCTTCGGATTAACCAACGCGCCCTCTGTATTCCAGAGGACGATGAATAAAATATTGTCTAATATAGCTTATACTATAGTTTTCATGGATGATATTTTAATACCAGCGCATACATTTGATGAAGGGCTAGAGCGTTTGGAAGAAGTTTTAAGTGTATTTCGCAATGCCAACCTTACTCTGAAGTTAGAAAAATGTTTCTTCTTTTATACACAAATTGATTTCCTAGGTTTTGAAGTAAGTGTATCAGGAATAAGACCTGGTTCACGTAAAATAACAGCAGTATCTAACTTCCCAACTCCCAAGAATGTTCATGACGTCAGACGTTTCATAGGGTTAGCTAGTTTCTTTAGACGTTTTATAAAAAATTTCTCCCTGATTGCACGTCCCTTAACCGATTTATTAAAAAAGCAATTTACTTGGAAATGGAATACAGGGCCGGTATAAGTATGTCACATGTTGATGCACTCAGTCGAGCTCCTGTCGATGAACCTTCTGATGTGACACATGTAATTGATGTGCTTACTTTGGACACACAGGATTGGATCGCCACAGTCCAAAGTGATGATGATGAGATTAAGAGAATAAAAGAAATTTTATCAAGTCATGATACTACATTCGTGATGGATGTTCATAAAAATTATCAATTAAAGGGAGACCATGTGTTTAGACAGATCGATGGTGGACTACGTTGGGTAGTTCCAAAGTCAGTCAGATGGCAGTTGTTAAAAATGAACCACGACGATGTGGGTCACTTTAGTTACAATAAAACATTGAAAAGACTTAAAGATTCATTTTGGTTCCCAAAAATGGGTAGATTTACAAAAAAATATGTAAAAGCATGTTTAGAATGCGCATATCACAAAACACCTGGAGGACCAAAAGAAGGCTTACTTCACCCTATTCCGAAACCAGACATTCCATTTCACACAGTACATGCTGACCATTTAGGCCCATTCGTTCGCTCGCGTAAAGGTAATATGTATATTTTGGTAGTTATAGACGCGTTTACCAAATTCATTAGCATAAAACCTGTTCGAGATACCAAGACTGCTACTGCTATTCGTGTCTTTCAAGATTATTTCAGTTATTTTGGCGCACCTACCAGATTGATAACTGATAGAGGTACATGTTTCACAAGTGCTAAGTTTAAGAGTTTTGTTCAAAACACTGGTATCAAACATATCCTAAATGCCGTAGCGACACCGCGAGCAAACGGACAAGTCGAAAGATTTAATCGTACAATTTCAGATGCTCTTAGTACCAAATGCCACAATAAAAACGACAACACTTGGGACGAGTATGTGAGTGAAGTTCAACTAGGACTAAATACGTCAGTCAATAAAACTACCGGTAAAAGCCCTTCTGCATTATTATTTGGATACAACGTCAAAAGTATATCGGAAAACATTTTAAGTGATGTTATAAATACAACAGTAGATCGGGTAAGTGGTGAGGACCTCATAAATCTAAGGAAAGAGTCTAGTCGTAAAATTGAGAAAGATCAAGAAATAGCGAAAGAGCGTTACGATAAGCATAGAAAGTCTATAACAGAATATAATGAGGGAGACCTTGTTAGACTAGAAAGAACAACATTTGATAAAGATAGAGTCGGTAAATCTAAGAAACTTGTTGCTAAATATCATGGCCCGTATAGAATTGTTAAAAAATTACCACACGATAGATATTTAGTGGAGGATACTCCTATTACAAAAAAAAAGGGTAAAAAGTACGAAAACGTTGTTTCCATTGATAAAATACATCCTTGGCTAAACTTTAAGGGGTTCGAAAGCGAAAACGATAGCGACGATAGTGACAAAAACAATGAGAACGATAAATGCTTGATAAATGAGTAGTTTTTTTTTTTGTTGATTTATATTAATCAAATATGTTTAATTGATTTGTTGTGATTTTATGACGATTAGTGTAAATGTTTAATTTGTTATTGGTGTTAGTCACACAGATCGCGACAGACTGTACTGATATAGGTTGCGAACGCACAGATGGCGTTGATCGTAGCAGACTATATTGGTATGGGTTGCGAGTGTCAGTACATTTACGCAGAGATAACGCAGATCACAACAGATATTGACATGGGTCGTAAGCGTCATCTTCATTGCCCAGAAGACGCAGATCGCGACAGACTGTGTCGACATGGGTCGTGAGCGTTAGTGCCGATTGCACAGATAACGCAGATTGCGGCAGACTGTGTCGGCATGGGTCATGAGCGTCAATATTGATTACACAGATGACGCAGATTACGACAGACTGTGTCAGTATAGGTTGTGAGCGTCAGTACAGTTCACACAGATGACGTAGATGGCGACAGACTATTCGGCATAGATTGTGAGCGCCAGTGCCGATTGCATAGATGACGTAGATCGCGATAGACTGTGCTGATATAGGTTGCAAGCGTCAGTGTCAATTTCAAAGATGATTTACCTATGTTTTATGATTATTTGACGAATTATATTTTATAGAACATAACTATAAGACAGATATTATAATACGTTGATTCATTGAAGTGTATGTTAATTTAATCGATATGGCAGATTGTGAGCGCCAGTGCCGATTGCATAAGTGACGCAGATCGCGATAGACAGTGCTGAATAGGTTGCAAGCGTCAGTGTCAATTTCAAAGATGATTTTTGTGATTATTTGACGGATTATATTTTATAGAACATAACTATAGGACAGATATTATATAAGATTGATTCGTTGATGTGTATGTTAACTTAATCGATATTGTTAATACTACATAGATGTAGATTGAGAGAGAGATTGTCAATAAGACTGATTGTAATGCTAAAAGAAGTTCCTCAACTTAATTCAAATTGTTAACACTGCATAGGGTGCATATTGTGAGAGAGATTGTTAAGAAGACTAAACATAGTATCAATAGCTTAATCGATATTGTTAATACTACATAGATGTAGATTGAGAGAGAGATTGTCAATAAGACTGATTGTAATGCTAAAAGAAGTTCCTCAACTTAATTCAAATTGTTAACACTGCATAGGGTGCATATTGTGAGAGAGATTGTTAAGAAGACTAAACATAGTATCAATAGAAGTTACATTACATAAATTAATCAATATGTACTGTTTAAATGTCATAATTTTATTACAACATACTTTGTTAGAGTTGGTGTGAGGACACACCATTACAATTGACAACATTTCAAAATTTCAGCATGATTATATTATTAACGCAATTGAAAGTAAATCTAAAATTACGAGACCCGTATTTTTTATTTTTCCTCAATATATTGATTTTCATTCAACTTTTTAACTTTGAATATCATATTATTTCAAAAAGACGTAAGTGCAATGTGACGTCATTCATACGGCTGAATAGGTTAGTTGCCTTTGCTACGTTCAAAAAAATATTATATCAAGTCAAGTCAGCTTAACGTCAGTTTTGACATTTCATTATTTATCATAATCATAACAAAAACAAACAAATACATATTTGCTAATTTTACTCACAGACTTATTCTATCTGTTTATTTTCTGCTTAATTTCTTGAACCATGAAAGTTTCCGAGGGTTATCGTATTGCAGACAGCAGAAATCTACCTAAAGTAGATTATTTGATGTTATTGGAGTACATGCACGAAAGCGACTGTTATAATGTTGCGGAAACTCGAAGTGCTAAGGCGTTGTTGGCATCACGTGAAGCTTACGTTGATACCGCGGTAGGTTACGTAGAAGTTCAGCGAGAAGCGACATTGTGTAACGTTAAGTGCCGAGTAACACCCGAACACAAAATTAAGGGGAAGTTGTACATTGTGATGGCTACTATTGACGAAACTTTAAATAAAATCGTCAAAGTGGAGTGCAAAGACTGTGCGTCATCTGCAGGTGGATGCAAACATGCCATCTGTTTCGCTATGTGGCTCATTAAGCGTTCCGATGAACCGTCAGTTACATCCACTATTTGTTACTGGAATAAACCAAAGTTAGCTGGGGCTATAAGTGACAAGAAGCATGTTATGGCTAAGAACATGGGCATACCAAAAAAGACCAGACCTACTAATGTGAATGTCCCTTCGTTGTCCATGTTCTTAGCAGAATGTACGCAGCAAAACATGTGTAAAGGCCTTATTTTAAGACAAAGCCAAGATCTTAATAAGCCTAATTTACAAGATCTCACCATTTTCAATTTAATGTTAAAATATATAGTTGAAACTAAGAATAATATAACTTGTTCTGGATTTAAGTTATTTGCAAAAAATATTGTGACTACTGCAATAATAAATGAAATTGCCACACAAACGAAGGAACAAGCAAATTCAAAGTTATGGCATGCTATGCGTCAAGGAAGAGTGACTGGTTCCAAAATATATGAAGCTGTTCATTGTAAAACACCTAATGGCGCTTTAGTTCAGAGTATTTTGGGAGGATACAAAGTGCCTGAGACATGTGCGATTAAAAGAGGCAAGCTTTTGGAACAAAGAGTGCTTAAAGAGCTTGAAAGTGAGTTTGGCAGCATAGAGAGAACTGGATTGATTTTAATATCACCCATCATAGGTGTGTCCCCTGACGGTATTACCGATGATTTTGTTGTGGAGGTGAAATGTCCCATAAGTGAAAGATCATTGAAAAACTATATAAAAGATGGACAACTGCAAGAAAAATTTAATGCTCAAATTATGGTCCAAATGCATGGTGCAAATAAGTCAAAAGGCCTCTTTTGTATAGCTGACCCTACTTTTGAGCAGTCAAAGTTGTTACACAAATACTGGGTGCATTATGATGAAGACTACGTCAAGAAATTATTAATTTCTGCTGAAGACTTTTGGGAAAATTATATATATCAAACAATTTTAGATAGTGCGAAATAAAAATACATAAGATTTTATTAAGTTTTTTATTCATTACTTATAATCGAATTTTGTAAATTTATTAAACCACTTGCAATAATAACTATCTCATCCGTATGTTGTATTAACTTGTTATTAATAACAGCATGTGGTTTTAACATTTTAAATAACCTTATTCTTCTTATTACTCTTTCCACATGGATACGTAGACTTGCAATCACTTTGCTTTTGATAGCGTCTTGTTTTGTCAATTTAATATCTTTTGCGACACTAGGAGGCCGCAAAAGCTTTATATTTTTTGTACTGAGTATGGATTCAATGTGCTTAAACCCTCTGTCTGCCAATACCGTACAACCAGACTGCAACACATCTAAAAAACCACTAACTTCCACTAGTCTAACGTCTGAAATACGGCCACCAAAGCCAGCTGACACAAAATTAATAAAACCATCAGGTGTGGTAGCCACTAAATACTTTAATGTATTGGCATTTTTATATTGCGACCATGTTAGAGACTGATTAATAGGATCTGCTGGTTTTTCTATTTCAATCTCGAAACAATCAATGATACAGTAAATATTTGTGTACTCCTTATTTGTTCTAAAACAAGATGGTAAATTCTTTTTAACAGTTAATAATGTAGGACAAAAAATTAATTGATTGAAAAACTTAGCCAGCGCACATAAAGTTTTGTAAAATAATCTCCACAATGTGGTGAGAGATATGCCAAACATATCAGATATTTGGTTAAAAGGAATATTATTTTTTATTTTATATAATGTTATGATTATATCGTTGGCCTTTACTCCTTCCAACTTGGACTCTAAAAAGCTAATTACCCAATAATAGGTTTTTGTCAATCCTATGTAATCTTGTGGCCTGCGTGCTATTAAATCTAACATAAAACTTTTATTTGTGGTCTTGTGTTTCTCTACTTCAAACATTTCAGATGGTTCTGACATATCCGCAGAGGTAACAGTTGTAGTACTTCCTTGTGTTGAAGGTAAAGCTTCTTCATCGGGTATAATTTCATTAATAAATGCATCTTCTACATTAGACTTATCCTTTTTGTAATTAGAAATACAACAATATGTAGTTCTGTCTGCTGTCTTGGGTTTTACTTGAACGGCTTTATTGCATATGTTAGGATTTTCATAATCCGTCCCCTTATCCATTTTCACAGGAAAAGATGAAGATGAAGATGATGATGTACTAGGCTCAGGTCCACTTGTGTGTTGTACTAGAGAAGCTGGTAATGAAGACCTTAGCTTAGGCCTAGCCTTCATAGTGGTCCAATATAAATAATTTTCAACATCTTCTTTCAACTGTAACAAATAATTTACACTTCAAATTATTATTAATAGAGACAGTAGGGTTAAGGTAGTAATGCAATGGATTTATACATCTGGTATGCATATAAAAACTAGAAAACTGTGAATTTATTCATATTTTATAAGCTGCTGTGTACCTACTGTTAATAAAATCGAGTTAAAACTTAGTCAGCTTATAGTTATAGGCATAGTACAATAAAATAGAGATGGTTTTACTTTATGTAGTTTTATCTTTGGTCAGTCTCATTGACGGGGTTGCCTTACACCTTGGGGTTATACTTTCAGCTAAGACTACAATGCCCGTGCTAATAAGGACATGGTAGGTCAAACTATTCCTATTACCTACTAATAATAGAAGTAAGTAACATAACAATATCTACAACCAACTGCATATTGATGCTAAAAGCACAGCCATTCATTAAAAAAAAGCCTCTCGGTATAGTTGGCATGTCTTGCAATGACTATTTCGTTTTTGTTTTCTAACTGAGAACTAAGTTGGGGTATAATATGTAGGTATTGTATCGTCTTATTATTCGTTTCATCACAACAGAATGAATGTATGAGTAACAACTAACAAAATAACATTGTACCTATGAAATTATAGTAATACAGGTAATACTCACATTAAGATGTGTTTCACATATATAAAGCGCTCGTTTGGGACATCCAACACCCAGAGATTTACACCACTCGTATTTAGCCGAACTAGGTACTACAAAAAACATCGTGTTTTTATCTTTTTGGGAATTGTTTTTGCATGTTGGAACAAAGCAATATTTTGGTTCCTTCATTGGTACGTACTCTTCGCTGGGATTCATTTTGTGTTACGATTAAATTCAATTACAAATGCAATCTATAATAACAAAATATTAACAAAGGTTGTAAGTGAAATGTTGTTTTTGTAGATGAGAATCATGTGAGAATTGACAAGTGACAACTTGTCAATGTCAAACACTGACATCTGACATGCATCTGACCACAGCCCAACATTTTTTTAATCATGAAACAGACTGGGCAAGGATAACAACCATATCGAGCCGTATGAATGACGTCACAGCCCCATTTTTTGTTTTTATTTATTTTCTCCAAAAATAAGTCCAAAAAAAATATGAAAAAATCAGTTTTGGAATCAGAAAAGAAAACTCAAGAAACGGTAATTTTATTTTCATGACTAGAAATTTGAAATGTTGTCAATTGTAAGGATGGCCGAGCTGTAAGAATCTGCTGTAGACATAGACAAATATCCAAAAGGTTCAGTGTCTTGGAGGGAGAATATGTATTTAGTCTATGATTTGTGTTATGACAGATGTCAAAAAACGGGAAAATAGATGGGAGGGATTTGGATTCTCTCTTGGCACGTTCTTGGCGAATTATTGTTATTATTGGCAAACAGATTATATTAATAAAACGATTATTGATTACCAAGTCTTTCATAATGTAGTTTTCTAATGACAAAAATTTTTTTGAAATTAGTCCAGTACCTACATAGTTTTTGAGTT
The DNA here is from genome assembly GCA_914767945.1 of Eilema depressum. Classification (NCBI taxonomy): domain Eukaryota; kingdom Metazoa; phylum Arthropoda; class Insecta; order Lepidoptera; family Erebidae; genus Eilema; species Eilema depressum. The sequence goes on along the minus strand of OU612034.1, from coordinate 3,297,094 downwards.
TATTCATTACATTACAAAAATTATCAAAAAAAAATTAAATTAAAAATTTAAAAACCCCTGACCCCTGTCCTATCATTCGTCTCTTCGGAGGACCGCTAAGTATGTACCTTGGTATGCCCTATCCCCCCCGATGGTCACACGGCGGTCCCCCGACGAGACAAATGACAAAAGGGTCAAAGGGTACGGGAAGATAAGGGACTTAGGGTAGGTCATAATATAATAGTTATTATTTCACTTTTTACAGGTTCTTTTTGGGTCGGGGGTTTTTCAATTTTTAATTTATTTTTTTTATTTCATGCTTTTTATAGGTAACCGCTTAACCGATTTCAATAAAACTTGCTGTATCGTGATGTATAAATTATAACCTTTCATTTGATACCCAACACGGGTATATTTGAAAAGATTAGATTGAATTGATTGAACTGCAACAAATTCAAAGCAGTTCTAAAAAACATGTTAGTGCAAAAAGCTTATTATAATGTTACAGAATTTCTAAAGGATGATTTGAATGAATAATGAGTATAATGACTTACTAACACTGTGACTTGACATACTTTATTAAACAGACATTTGATTTTGTATTGTAATTTAATTTGATGACTACATCTGTGACGAGTCTGGACTGCCAAGTTGGCGTGTGTTTGGATTGCATGTGTGCCCTTGAAAGTTTAAGTGTTTTGGTGATTATTGTGACAAATCTGTGACTTTCTCGTCTTATTTGTATATATCTTAACTGGGCTAAGGTATTGTGTTGTCCTTTTATTACATATAAGTATTTTTATATGATTGTGGCCACTGATAACAGTGACAATGGATAGGACAAAGCCCCCTGATCCTCCCGATGACTCTTCTCCCAGAACCCCAACCTTCTCTACCCCTCCCTTTTTCTCTGATTCTCCAGCTGCTAATAACACAATTACTACTAACAAACTAACACAATTCGCTGACGTAGTTTGCAGTGTCTCTGATACGCAAACCCGAAAACGCCCGGTTGCGGAAGAAACTCTTTCTAGTCGTCCATCTAAACAAATTAAGACCCAGATTGCTCGCGAATACTACAATGCAAATGACAAGGCACCATTTATTGTCCATGTGTCCCGAAAAGAACCTCAGCCCAACTCGGGCACTACGCTCCACCCAGTTTCATTAGGTAAATTCTTGGTGAACAACTGTATGTATTACAAATGTAGTAAGAGACGAAGTGAAGAGAGTGGGCCGAAACCGTGTTTCGGTGGAGTTCTCTTCCCCACAGGATGCTAACGTATTTTTAAGTAACACTATTCTGCCTGTGAATAATTACGTAGCTGCCCTACCATCTTTCAATGTGACACGCATGGGTGTTGTCAGCGGAGTGCCAGCAGACATGTCTGAAGAAGAAGCCATGACATATATCTCAGTGCCAACAGGATGTGGACGGATCATCAAGCTCAGGCGTATCAACCGCAAAGTCTCAAACGAAGGTACCACAGAATGGAGGCCCACTGAGACATGTGTCCTGACTTTTGATAGCCAGACTTTACCTAAAAGGGTGTTTTGCTGCTACACATCTCTTTCAGTACAGCAGTACATTTACCCTACGATACGGTGCCGTAAGTGCTGTAGATTTGGCCATGTTGAATCGGTCTGTAGGTCCAAACCTCGCTGTGCAAAATGCGGACATGAACATCCAAGTAATGGATGTTTTGTGACTCCTGAGGAGGCTTTTTGCATCCTTTGCTCCGGCAATCACTTTGCTAGTAGCAGGGATTGCCCGGAGTATGGGAGGCAAAGGGCCATTAAAACATCTATGGCTGAAAAGTCAATTTCTTATGCTGAGGCCAGTAAAGTAATACCAGCTGTGTCCCGTGGTTATGCCAACGCTGCAAAGAGTGTACCCACCCAGTCTTACCGCAAGACTATTCTCCTGAAGCCCAGGACCCACTCCCCCCTTTCACCTTCTTACAACAGAGCTGCTCACAACAATATCGTAAGTCCTCCCCAGTCAACCCAGCCAAATGGCTGTGGATTAGCCAACCCAAACTCGCAACCATTCACCTCATCTTCACCCATAATCGAATTAATCATACAAATTGTGAAATCTCTCATCTCCCCCAATAACCCCAGTTCACTGTCCAACGTTGCTGAAAAACTTTTATCACTTTAATTAAATTTTAAAAATGGCTCCACAAATGAATCTCCTTCAGTGGAATGTGAGGAGCATCTTCCATAAGAAGCATGACCTCATATTCCTCTTAAAAAAACATAAAGCTATTGCTTGTTCTATTGCTGAGTCCTGGTTAGTACCAGGGCTCAGTTTTAATGTACCACATTACAACATTTACAGATGCGACAGACAGGATGGGTATGGAGGGTCAGCCCTCCTTGTCAACAATAGGGTAGTACAGTTACCTGTGTCTATCCCTCCCTTCACAGACGATATAAATATTGTAGCGTGTAAGGTAGAAGGTATCACACTCGTCTCCATCTACATTGCTCACCCTAACCGAAACCACATATATGTACCCTACGGAACACACTCCAGAGCATCCAAGGGCCAGTTTTGGTTATGAGTGATTTTAATTTTCATCACTACAGATGGGGCTCCGAGGTCTGTGATCAATATGGCGACGGTTTGGTGGAAATCTTAGATGACCTCAACCTTGTCATGTTGAACACAGGTTGTTCTACCCGCCGCTCATCCGGTCAACTACCGAGTTGTGTAGACCTCACATTTTGCTCAGCAGATCTAGCTTCACTAGCTCAATGGCATTGCACAGATCTGACACATGGTAGTGACCATTATCCCATTATTATTGCCTTCCCGGATAAAACATTTTCAGAAAAAAGCTCTCCTCCACTTTTAAAATTTAATTTAAGTAACCCAGATTGGGACAAATATTCTGTTCTCTTGGAGGACAGGGTCAACACCCTTCCAAATTTAGATTTCCAAAATTTAGATTTATCTGGTCACCACCATGTGCAGAACTGCTTAGACTGCCTCATGGATGCTATCAATGCTACAGCAGAGTTAGCATTCCCAATTAAAAACACAGCTCGGGAAAGAATACCATCTCCACCCTGGTGGGACCAGGAATGCACCAGAGCTGTGAGAGAAAGAAAAGAGGCAGAAAAAGCATACAACAGGAATATGAGCATGCAGAACCTATTGAGTTACAAGCAGATTTGCGCAAAATGTAGGAGGCTACTCCGAAAAAAGAAAAGAACAGGGTGCGTCAAATTTTGTACTTCACTGTTACTGTTACTAATATTTGTTGTTTTCATATAAGCCTTTGTTTAGGCTTGGGCCTCGCTCGCCCCCTGAATCTCGACCCTTGCGATTAAAATGCTTCACTCGCCCCTTTTTTTTATTATTTTGGTGTAGTGACTCGCCCCTTGCCACGGGGCGAGTTAAAAATTGACAAATAAATAAATATTCTGGTGGTGTGAATCGCCCCTTGAGGTATTTCTTTTGAAATAAGCCGTGAAATGGTACAGTCAGACAGAAAAATGTGCACTTAAATGATAATTACCATGTTTGATGTCTGTAATATCACCAACTACGTACACTAAGTTTTTGCTGCCAGGCTTACCTATTAGGTATAACAAAAGGAACGTTTTCAAGGGTCCAATAAACAAAAGCTTTGTTAAAATAGGTCGGAGAGAGTCGTCTATATAATGCTTTCTCTTTCTAAGTACGTATTATAATGTGGAAGGGATGTGTTATGCGATATTTGCGTAGTGGTTTATAGTCTGTTTTTTTTTATCTCAGATACTAAATTGACAAGTGCAAATGTCAAATTGTGAAATAATGATACCAGCTTTGTATTTAGTGGTGTACTCGAAAGTCGAAACTATCGACAATGTTTGCTGCCTGGATACAGGTGGTTTGGCTATAATGTATTTTAAGAGAAAAGTTAAATATAAAATGTTTCTAAGTTTTTTATCCGACTGCGCGACGCAAAGGAATAGTAATGTGTTTATTTGTATGTTCCTGTGTACTGCTAGGTTGAATAAAAATATTTTCTTTCTTTCTTTCTTTTTTTTTTCCTTTATTAAGCTCTATACATACCAAACGCCTGGCCCGATTTTTATGATTCACAAGTCAATCGATTCCTCTTAGTCCGGTGAGTGTCACTAAAGACATGACGTTAGTGAAAATTCAATATGGCGACTACACTGGACGCCTTATTGTGAAAATAAGAAAAAAATAAAGTCAACAAACTATGTCAAGTGGGGTATCGTTGAATAGATATTTAAAAATCATTTCAGTTTTTTCTCACCATTTTTCGATTTGACTTACCGTTTAGGATCTATATCGATTTAAAGTTGCGCTACAACTATACTAACATATTAATTTAGACAGTAGAAATTTACGATGAAAAGACGAAAACTTCGCATAACTGTATGGAAGAAAATTGAAAGACGATTACAAAAATATATAACTAAAAAGTTATTGAAACTTGTGTTGATCTTTTTAGTATCAGTCGAATTCTTGTTTTTATTTAGATTTTAAATTTAAATTAGAGTACCAAAAAATTTAAAATACCGTAATTTACATACCTACAATTTTCAGATTCTAAGACTAGTATAGCGTCATACTTTATCGATAGTCTCTGCAGATCGATTAAATGAAACTTATGAAGCCTTAAGTTAAATATTTACAACTTTCGACTACCGTGTGTGGCATTTTCAGAAAACTTTGAATACAGTTTAGTGTGTTTTTAAAAAAGAAACAGCACTGCATTTAAGGAATGCTGAATAATCGTTTGCCACGCCTTATAATCGAACCGACTACAATTCGAAAAAATAACACCCTGTATTTTTATTACATCAATCGATAGGGTCGATCATAGGGATCAAATCTCTCTAACAAACTTGGTAAATTAAATAAAAGGAAGTCCATGAAATAGAAGATTTAAGAAGATTTAGGAAGATTTTAGTCGGTTCGACTACCGGGTGTGGCATTTTCAGAAAACTTTGCATACAGTTTAGTATGTTTTTCAAAAAGAAACAGCACTGCATTTAAGGAATGCTGAAAAATCGTTTGCCACGCCTTATAATCGAACCGACTACAATACGAAAAAATAACACCCTGTATTTTTATTACATCAATCGATAGGGTCGATCATAGGGATCAAATCTCTCTAACAAACTTGGTAAATTAAATAAAAGGAAGTCCATGAAAAAGAAGGTTTTGTAAAATATTAGTCGGTTCGACTACCGGGTGTGGCATTTTCAAAAGTCTTTGAATGCAGTTTTGTTTCTTTTAAAAAATAAGGTAAAGTTTCCTTTAAGTAAAATTCGCTATCTTTAGTATGAGGGTACTTTCCTTCAAGGTAAAGTCGAAATGTTCCACCCTGTATATCACAGCTCCGATATTACTTACAATGAAAATAATGACATTTGTACGTGTGTTTAACACAGTACAATGAAGTGGTATCAAAATTAATTATGGCCGCTGAAAAAATTAAGAACGCCACTGTCCATACTAGATTACCCAATCTCCTTTTGGATTGAAAGTCAGGTAAGTTTGTATTACAATCATATTATGATATTAATTTATGTAAATTAAATTTGCAAAATAGTTTTATTCTTTACTTCTTGTTTGGCTTTTATTTAGTATTCGTTTTAATATCGCTTTCCGCTTTATTCACAAATGAATATTCGAATTTTTTATTTAAATACTTCTTTAGTCGGCATATAGATGCTGGTGGGAAAAATTCCGAATCATTCCCTTCGAATACTTCGGAAGTATTCCGAAACTTTGGGAATATTTCAACTGTAAAAAATAAACGAGGAAAATGGTCCTTACAACCTATTTCGCACTTGGAAGTTGTATATTATATAAATCTTCTTTAGTTATTTTGTAAGCGGACGGTTGTTAAAAGTTTATGCTTGTAAGTGCACGTCGCATCAAGCACACACAACGTACAATGGGCAGCGCAAGCGCGACTGAGCGCTCATAACCTCCTTTTTTAAGTCGGTTAACGTAGAAATAACAGGCCTAAGTATAGTAAATACCTTCCTGAAATACGCATGAAAATCGGTCCAGCCAAACACAAGATAATCGCAGACAAATATGCATACCCACATAAGTACGTTTCAAACTCATAACCTCCTTTTTTGAAGTCGGTTAACATACCAAAACCTGCTCCTAAGTAGCAAATACTTTTCTGAAAACCGCATCAAAACGTGTTCGCTTGCAAGATTTGCCTTTAGGTTTTATTGACTGGGCTATTATACGCGTTATGTATTAATTACCTACCTATGCGACTCGCGAATACTCGCGATGCGTACAGAGCTACAAACTAACCAAAAAAATCTTATCAACATATACCTACCTACTTAATCAATCCCATTTATAATAAAATAAACATACTTAGGTATATTTTACTTATACTTAATTGTTTTATACGTATGCTCCACTGAACAAGAATTAATTCAAACAAACAAACAAACACGTTTATTCCCATTGAATTATTTAGGCGAAATATTCGGAAATATTCGGCGGAAACATTCGATTCCGGGGGTACGAATCTTTCTTGCGGGGCGAGGAAAACTTCTCCAGGGAGCATCTCCCCTCTTCCGCACCCCGCACCGCCATCGCCTGCACAGCGCGCTAGCTAGTCGCACACACGACTCGTGGCTCGCTGGTACATTATAATTATTATTTATTAATCTATGCTCGTGGCAATCGGGCACGCGTGGTGCGTCGCCATATCGCCAGCGGATGCAAAATAGAAATACGATTTTTCAGCAAAAAAAAAAAAACTTAATTAAATTCATTTTGAATAATTCTGATTTAAGGAAACTTTCCCAGAAGTATTCCGGAATTATTCCGAATTTTTCAGAAGTTTTGCAACTATGTCGGCAAACTAAATCGTATTCTGCTTACTAAAACAATAGTAGGTATGTATCTTGTTGGTATTGATAGATTGAAATAATGGTAACGTTGAAAAACGTGACGTTAAAAAAGGATAAACTGTATTATAATCAGACAATCTTAATATTTCATTAGCTATACCATAGTATGTCATAGGATTATGACCTTTGAAAAGATAAATAGGGTAATTTCACGATGCCAAATTTTTTGCTAATTTCGGTGGCATTTTTCAATCATAGGTTTTCCGATGAAATTTTTTTTTAATGTTCTTTTAGAACACTATATACCTACTACTAGATATTCTAAAAGAACTCCATTAAATTTTTTTCATCGGAAAACCTATGATTGAAAAATGCCACCGAAATTAGCAAAAAATTTGGCATCGTGAAATTACCCAATAGAGAATTATTGACGCTCATGTCGCCTCCATTTTGTTTACTTGTTAGTAACTACCTACTAATAAATTTATTACCTACTTCTGTGTCAGTACATAGTGCTTATGCTTTATTAAATTAAATTATTGCATTTTATTAAAGGATCTTGACTTGAACATTTAGGTAGGTACTCATTTTTCTCATACGTCAAGATAAAAGAATATTAAAATTATTATATTTTATTTTAAAGTCAGTCGGCTGTCTGAATTCTAGTTTTAAACCCAGGTCATAATTTAACGGCCGTTCCCAATAACCTATCTATCGCCAGTTTTGACATTAGAAAAGATAAAAACGTCGTCAATCTCTATAGTAACCTTAGAGTATATAGTATACAGAGACGAAACTACTACGATTTCATTCATAAAATCCACTGAAGTTTGACGACAAATCGCCATCTTTTGTTCCAAGCAACAAGTACATAGTTACGTCATTCGAGGCTTGTTTACCTTTGTTTACTACGATTACCTAGCAAATAAACGCGTAATCCAGCGATTTTGGTGTGTTAATCGTGTAAAGTGTGAAGAAATACGTGTGACGAAGATGCCTACCTGCTTAATTGTTGGATGTGGATCAAATTATGCAAGGAATGAGCCAGAAATAACATTACATAGGTACGTATTCTTCTCATCGAGATATCATTGTTATTTGTTGACCTACGACATCAATAGTTCGTTTTGTCTGTCTGTAAAGCAAACGAGCTTGTAAAACTCACAATTTAAATCAATAATTAGGTCGTATTTTTCTAAAATTCAATAAAACATCTTTGTATGGAAAACGCTAGTGTTGCGGTAATACGATTTTGATTATCGATATTTTTTTTGTAATTTATATTTTCATAAATTAATATCCACTCCGTATTGTTATTCGACTGGCCCACGAGGCAAATTTTCTACACGCGTATATATATGTATGTACTTTTTTTTGTATGTATTACTTTATTTGTTAATAGATACATAATATTCACAAAATTTTCTTCACCAAACTGCTACAGCAGTTTGTAGGCATTCGCTCATACAGTTATTATAGTTATATCTACACTAAATCTACCCATCTTTCCAGCAGCAGTCGGGTATTTTATTTTATTACCTGTATAACTCGGTGGTACAAAATGTATTAATATTTTTAGATTGCTGGCGGCTGTTAAAATAAGAAATGCTTGTAAGAAAGTACAGGGGTGGAAAATTTAAAGTCACACAAAACTATCTATGTTTGTTCTCTGCATTTTGAAGATTCGTGTTTCAATCGCACTTTGAATTATGTGAAGCTGCATGATAATGTTCTACCTTCACGACGATTAACCGTAAGTCATATAATAGTACATTATGATATAAGGGAGTAAAGTTGGTCTCACGCGTGGCATACGACGTTTTACAACACACTTGCGAATAAAATAATACTACACATACTAAATAAACAATACTACAAATTTAAATTAGTTTTCCTATGCGCGCGCATCTAACAATGGCGACCGGTCATATTTAAAAGAGTGAGGTTTGAATTTAACTTTTTTTACTGTTTTTTTTTTCTGTACTTAGAGACAAAAAAAGTTGAATTTGAGTGAAAATTTTGTTTATTATACAAGTCTTATTACAAGTTGAAATTATTTATTTAAATACGAAAATGCATCAAATGACCATACCGACACCTCTGGGTTCAATTGGCGTATAAACCAAAACACGACTTTTCAGGAGAGCAAAAAAACGATTTTATTTTCAGAAAAAAAATCATAACTTTATTATTTTAGAAGTTACATAAAAAATTCCAAGGAGAAAGATTCTTAGAATTTGGGGATGAAGAAGGCTAAATTATTCAATCATATCTATCTTCTTTGGTTTGGAAGTTAGCATGGATATACGTCTTACAAAATACCAATTTATGGTGTATACACCCCATGAAAATTGGATGGAAAATCAATTAAGGATATAAGCTGTACTTATTTCCATATTTGGTAAAATTAAGTCCACATTTACTGATGTAAAAGCATGTAGCTGTAGATTTTTTTGCTGTATAATCTTTACTTTGCACATCAATAGAATTATAATTAATAAAAACAATCCCGATGCTGTTAGAATGTGGCAGAATTACATTAATATTAGTCTTACTATAGAATTATGATCGATATACACGAAATTAAACTACCAGAAACTTAGTCTTATTAAATAAAACAGATAATTATGGCACACATTATCAGTCATGATCAGATTATCAAACTAAAAAAGGCAATTATTAGTAGCTCTACACACAGCCATCTCTCCTTCACCGCGACTTCCTCGTAACAGATTGTCCTTAGGGTCTTTATCTTTAATTCATCGGCACGGACAGAGCCTGCGCCGTTTTGGCCCTGGAACGCGCCAACTTATAGATAAGCTTTTGCCCCTCAGACGATTCCAACTTGTTATATAGCGGTTGCAAGTGGTCTCGTTTGGCCCTGGCTACCGCTCTCCTGGTGGCGCGATTTGCATCTTTGTACGCGTCGCGGTCTTCGGAAGATTAGGACGCATGCCACTTTTTTAAGGAGGGCTTTCTTCACCCTGATCTCTCTCTGGACTGTGTCATTCCACTACCAAGTGTCCCTGTCATACTTGCGTCCACCCTTAGACGTACCGAGCACCGCCCTCCCCGCCTCAAGTATAGCTGCCTGAATCCTGTCCCAGCAAACCTGTGGGTACTGGTTCGTCTACAGCATCAGCGCACTTGTCACCGATGGCTGAGACGAGACTTTGGGACTTAGCTTCACCACCACCTGATTCTGCGTTGACCACGTTCGGCGCGTTTGTCTTTGGGTTTCACGCGGAGGTCCATGACAAGGAGACGGTGTTGGCTAGTGAGACTCTCTCCGGGTATTACCTTGGAGTTGGCCACTCTGCTGATGCTATGCCTCTTAGTGAGTAGGAAATCGATCTGGTTAGCATGCACTCCTCTCTTGTAGGTGACAAGAAGTTCGACTTTCTTTTTGAAGAACCTGTTCACGACGGCAAGTTCGGTGGCCGTACACGTTTTGAGGATGTGCTCTCCATCTGGGTTACGGCTACCGTATCCAAAACCGCCGTCTGCATGTCCAAACTCCTCACACTTGTCACCCACATGACCGTTCGTGCAGTGGTTTTACTTTAGAAGAATCGAGGGCCAGGTCCTCGATTCTACTAAGGCAAAACCACCGTCATAACACGGACACTGTAATAATTTTTTTATATTTTTACCATTTAATTTTAGACCTTAAAGCAATGTCTGTAAAATTTAAAATTAAATGGCCTAAATTGTAGAGTGAACGAAAGCGTGTAGTAAAAATTTTGTCATTTAATTTTGGACTTTAATTCTATAGCAATAAAGTCTAAAATTGAATACCACTTTTTGCAATGGATATGGTTTATACGTCCATATGTTATTTAAATGTTTGGATTTACGACCTCAATTTTAAATTACGTTGAAGAAATATATTTACTCGTCATGGCGTAAAATCCATTTACAATCAAGGCAGATCTTACGCCCCGGGTTGGTAAAAATCTTGGTCATAACGTCTTACTAAAAATTTTAAAAAGAAAAATTTGGCTGTTACATTAACATTTTATCTTTTTTGTGGTAGGATGATCTAAATTTTTTGGGTCGTAAAAGCATTTTTTTTTGCGAATTTGAACATTTTAAATATACAGATCGATAGAGAAAAAAATTCTGAACTAAACGGTGTATATAACTCATTTTGGCCAAAATGGTTTATACGCCAATTGAACCCAGAGGTGTCGATACAATAGGCATATTAATTTATTCGTACTATTAAACACGTTCTTTTTTGTATCGAAACTTTTTGAAGAACATAGAAACTTAACCCATAAAATTTAAAAAAGAATCTGTAACTCACTTGCGAATAATAGCAATGAAAAAGTCACAGTTTGATAATAGGTGTCATTACGTGCCTAATTGCGGTGAAATAATATCAATTTTATGAGCAGGTGTGTTGTAAAAGTATATTATACAATTACAAAGATGTTGTCGTTTACATAGGACAAGCAATATTATTGTAATCTGATACAATTAACAATGTATCAACGTGATGCATATGTTATATGATAAATATCAAGATAGATAACTCTTTATTGCACTCAAATATCATGTTAGTGTATAAGAAAGTAACATCCATCGATCACAATACTTTAAGTCACATGTACAATGTTCTTTTTTGCAGAGATGTGCCGGTATTATAAATACCCAAAAAGTACTAAGTGAGAGAAATGCAGGTCCTTGTATGGCACTGTCTCAAGCTGATGCTCATAGTATGGTAAATATCAGTAGTCAATGATTCTATTAGTATTATAAAACGGTTCCCCCCCGTTTCACCGAAATTTTTATGTCATAATTTTGTTTCGCATAACAACGCATAGCATAAACTTCATTTCGCAGAAAAAGGTTTGGTATACAGTCATTCGTCATACTTTCATAACGCATAATTTTGTAAGCCAGAATCATCTTTTGGCATAACTTTTAAAGCATAATAATCAAAAAGTAGAACCGTCATGTCGCAGAAAATTTACACGCAGAATCGTCACTTGGCATACATTTTACATGCATAATCTTCAAACAAATTGGCATACAAATCCTATATAAAAAAGCTAACATAATCCATGCATGCAAACAAGTAAGCATAAACCCTGCATGTAGTAGGCATGCAGCAAGCATCAGGCATGCAGCATGCAGCAAGCATCAGGCATTTAGCATGCATCAGGTATGCAGCATGCAGCAAGCATCAGGCATTTATCATGCAGCAAGCATCAACAAGCACCCTAATGAAATTAACAATCTATCTACCTCAGTGCTGTGAAAGGTATTCAAGCACATAATCGTTAACACATAGCTCATGCGTCACCTAGAGTACTACTCTTTAATTAACGACCCGCAATATGGTTTCAGGCCGAAACAGTCAACTGGTGATCTTCTGGCGTACGTTACCCATCTTTAGAGTGAGGCTATGGACAAGTAAGGCGAGTTACTGGCAATTAGTCTTGACATTGCCAAAGGTTTCGATAGAGTCTGGCACATCGCTCCTTTATATATTTGACGCGAGACAAATGTACATACGTTCATATTTAGTCTTAAGAAACCACATTTTGTAAACTGACGTCTTAAAAATGCCGCAGTGGAGTTTGTTGCACCATTTCTTCTCCACTAGCGCCTAGGAAGCGGTGGTAAACTTAGTTTTAAGCAGAATTTGACGTCAAAAAGCTGTAACAGTGTTGCACTATTTTGAAAAATAAAGAATTTGAATTTAAAAAATACCTACAACGTATGTGATGGAATTATGTGTTCTGAATGAAATATAATGCATGTGCTAAGTATCATGGATTCTATTTCGTGATGGTGTCGGCGACTTGAATATTGAAACTTTATCAAAGTTTTTTATAGGTTCCTCGATTATGATACGCATATCATACCATAATGTACTATTTTTAAATTTATTTTGATACTCTGTGCATAAAGATCATAATTATCCTTCATTAAAGTTTTATTTTTAATTTTTTATTGTGTACATTTCAGTATGATATTAAATGATGAAGCTACATTATGAGTGTGTTAAAAATTTGTTGTAAAAATAAGCTTTACATTTGCCATTTAATATATTATTACTGAATGTTACATTTATTATTTGACTGCCTCTGTGGCGTAGCGGTAGTGAACGCGGCCGCTACGCAGGAGGCGCGGGTTCGATCCCCGCTCAGTGCAAATATTTGTGTGCATGAAATATGAATATTTGCATTGGTCTGGGTGTTTCCATGTATAATATGTATGTATTTACAAAAAAAAATGTATCTAAGTATGTTTATCCGCATTCTAGAACCCATAACACAAACTAGTTAAGCTATGCTTACTTTGGGTCCAGATAGCGTTGTGTAGAATGTCCTACAATATTTATTTATTTATTTTTATTATTATAACAGTAATAATTATTTTTAGACAGTATTAATAACCATGCACTGAAAAATATGTATTTAAACATACAATAATTATCATTTTAACGAAATAATAAAATTGTGATTTAAGTAAAAAGTTTTACAATATTATGTAACGAACTGCCCGTTCTTCTTTGTAATATAAAGGACATATTGAATAAAAGCACTTGTACTCTTCCACAATTATTTAATTTTTTGTTGCCTAACCGGTTTCGCCTTACGGCATTCTCATAGGTTTACAATGGTTCAAACTATTATATTTAGCAAATATATGCTAAATACTAGCCTTTCGCCCGCGTGGATCTCTTATCTTCGGTTCTACTCAACCGATTGCAGTAAAACAGACGTAAGATTTTAAATCCAAACAAGACCTTTCTAACAAAAAAAAAACTGCATCAAAATCCATTTTAGTAGTTTTTACGTCCATCGCGGACAAACATTTTCCATTTACAATTATATAATAGTATATAGTATAGATAGATAGATAATAGTTTAAACCCTTGCTTACATTTTTAGTCTGTGCTTCTTTTATATCGATAAGTAGTTATCGACAGTTTACTGGGCTTCTCTATTATAGACGCCATTTAATGTTCCAATCCAAGTTTAGGTATACAGTTTTTTTTCGTAGGTATGCCACCTCTTATATACTCTAAGATAGTAACGCAATTCATAGTAGGAAAATAACAATGGGATTTGACATAAGAACTATCTCTACCTTTACTTTTATCTGTAGATATGTTATTGGGAACGGCCGTTAAACATAAAAGATATGAAATTGGTTTATTGTTATCATACTTAGACCAAACTATAGTTTACCATAAAAATGTCAAATATAATCAGAGAGGAACGCCCTAATTACATCGATGGTAAGAGTGAGCGGGAAAACATAATGTCGAGCGTCGACATAGACAGTGCCGTATTTAGGGGGGGGCCAACCGGGGCCATGGCCCCGGGCCTCCACAAAAAGGGGGCCTCCACAAGAGATAGGCGTCGAAAAAAAAAGTGAACACTAGTAAACAACAACAAAAAAAAACATGGTTGAAATTGAATGATTGAAGATGTGAAAAGAATATTTTTACCGAACTTGGAAATGTAGTATATTTCATTACGTGACGTGTTCATTATAATTTATCACAAAGCTAGAGAGCTTTCATCTATCAAAATATTTAAAGTAAATAACATTTATTAACAAACTGAGACCAAAAAAATAGTTTGATTGCGACCAAAGACATTTCATAACATAGACATGTCATATGCTTACAAATCAACGTAGAAAAATGTGCCGAACTCACACACACACATTTTTAATTCATCTACACTTCCCTACATAACCAATGGATTGAAAAGAGAGGACATGAAAAATACAATATAAAAGAAGAAGACAGCTATTGTTTGTCACTTGGACTTTAATGATAACAATGTACCAATCACAGTGCGGTTGCTAGTCGGTGACATAGGCTAACAAAATTATTGAAAAAGAAGGTACAGAGCTCTCTGAATTGAGGTTATTGCCTAATTTTGTTTAGACAAAGATGTTTGTTTAACTTTGTTAATGTATTATGAAAAAGCTAGGTATAATTTTTAAATTTCATTATTTTGTTGCTGTCAGTAGTACAATTTTAACAAGTACCTAAGTAGGTACTTGCCAGTAAAGTGAAGTTTGAGATAATTGCGTAATTTTGTTTAGACAAAGATGTTTGTTTGTCATTGTTATTGTATCTTCTAATATATAAAATTCTTCTGTCACGGGGTGCGTAATCGAACTCCTCCGAAACGGCTCGACCGATTTTGATGAAATTTTTTGTGCTTATCCGGTATCTATGAGAATCGGCCAACATCTATTTTTCATCCCCCTAAGTGATAAGGGTGCAGCGGGAACGGGATTTGAATACCACGCGGGCCGAAAATATGGCGGTACGAAGTTCGCCGGGGCAGCTAGTTAAGTAGTATAAAAAAGCTAGGTATGTTTATTCTATTTCATTATTTTGTTGCTGCCAATAGTACCTACAAATTTTAACAAGTAGGTACTTACCTAAGTAGATACTTGCCAGTGAAGTGAAGTTCGCACTTATTAACTTACTTGAACCACATAGTATTAGTAGGCAATTATAAAAAACAACAAATTAAAATTGGGAGGTAGTATGTAGTGAGTTTAATGCCTACGAAATTCTCATCTGTACTTTAATCTATGTTCGGATCACACACGTCCTTGTCGCTCACGCACCAAATTATATCATACTGTCTCTTTTTAACAATTTTAACTTGAATATTATGAAAGTCAGAAATTTGGTCTTTATCAGTCTAAATATGTATTATTTCCATGTGATATGAACTCCCTTTCGATGTATTAACTTTAGAGTAATAGTTCGTGCAGTGTCTATAAACATACGATGGCATTTTCGTTATTTTTATAAGTCACTGATGCTTCCGCTCAACGTCCGGCCGGCGCCGCTCGGCACGCGGTACTAGAGGCAAACGTTCCAATTGACTCGTTTTCGAATCCTCACGATTTTCGCGCAATAACGAATCTACTTCTTTTTATATATAATATCTTTGATTGCGACTGTATGGAACGGGTCAAATACGAAACTCTAGCGCCCGATCCGAAGCACGCAGTCGAGCCTCCCACGTACAGCGCCTCTCTTTTATTACCCTTCTTTCACCTACAATTTGCGAAGAACCTGATCAGTTCTATGGGTGATATGATAAGGTTAACTGAAATAGTGTCCAGAATTAAAAAATCCAAATATAATTCTGTATCAGTGGACTCAACTCCCGACGAATCTTATATCGATCAAGAAAGGTTTCCTACCTATAGCAAATGCATTACTCATTTTTTTAGGTGACTATCAAATAGACTTTCAAGATTACCGTGGTCAGTCATATACCTAACGACGCTACAAATATGAGTCATCATCGTCTTCATGCAGACGGATTTTCCCGATTGCATCCGTGGGCAAGTTGACCTTGGAGCTCAGGGTTCGCTTTTCAGCTCTTCCTCCTCCACTTCACATGATCTTGGGCATCCATGGTAGTAAGACCATTTGCACGCATGTCACCCTCCACGATGTCAAGCCAGGACTTGGGCCTGCCCCTTCTACCTGGACTGGACGGGAGCGCCATTGCCAGGCACTTACTACACGCGTAGCCTGGCGGTTGCCACAAGACGTGGCTGTACCAATGAAGGCGGCTCTCTTGCATTTTATCTGCGATGTCACGGACATGAAGGCTGCCGCAAATGCGAGAGATCCTCACGCGATCTTAACGCGTGACGCCGCACATCCACCGCAGCATTTTCATCTCCGTGACACGCAGCTTTTGCTTTTGTCGATCCAGCAGCGGCCAGGCCTCACAGGGGTGGCAGCAATGCGTGCTCTGACGTCATAGTCCATTTCACCGGTCACATGAAGTATAGATCATCGCCTATGCGTACGGGTGTTGGATCTGTCGAGTTAACGCTAAGTATTTTATCTATTTTTTAAAACGTGCTATTAAAGACTTAATTATGAAATTATTTCCGTATCAACTGTTTTTTGGTTTTTAACCCCCGACAAAAAAGAGGGGTGTTATAATAAGTTTGAAGTGTGTATGTGTATGTGTGTGTGTGTGTGTGTGTGTGTGTGTGTGTGTGTCAGTCTGTCTGTCTGTGGCATCGTATCGTAATGCATCAAATGACCATACAATAGGCATATTAATTTATTCGTACTATTAAACACGTTATTTTTTGTATCGAAACTTTTTTATGAACATAGAAACTTAACTTGTGAATAATAGCAATGAAAAAGACACAGTTTGATGATAGGTGTCATTACGTACCTAATTGCGGTGAAATAATAGCAATGTTATGAGCAGGTGTGTTGTAAAACTCTTTATTGCTGACAGTACTTTTAACTTACTAACAATCGGGGGCGATTTGGGGTATCTAATGTTGAAGGGGGCGAGTTGCAACATTAAAGCAGTCGGGGGCAAGATCCACGGGGCGAGCGGGGCCTAAGCCTTTGTTTATACTAATAATCGAAACTCATAATCATTTCAATAAATAAGTTTTTTTTTTTTTATACCACTTAAGTGGCAGTCAAGCACACGGCCCGCCTGATGGCAAGTGGTTACCGTGGCCTATGGACGTATGCAACACCAGGGGCGTCACACTCGTGCTGCCGACCCTGAAGAAACCTTCTAATGCCCTTCTTGAAGAACCCCATATTGTAGTCGCTTGGGAAAACCACCGCGGGGAGTTCATTCCACAGTTCATAAAGGTGTTTTATTCTAATATTCGTTTTAATATTTCTTAATCATAAGTGTTTTTATCCGTATTTTCCGTATCCGACTTGGATAGATTAGGTTAGAAGGCTAATGCGGGAGCGGAGCGGAGCGGAGGCAGGAACAATTACTAAAGGCTTTCCAGTGTTCACAAAATTTAGAGTTCCCCATAGTAAGTTCTGATAAACTCCCCTTATTTAGTTTCGATTATGAAGTATTATGCTTCAGACCAAACATACTTTTGGATATCGGCATCTCCAAAGGGAGTACTATAGCGGGTGCTATCTTTAATGCGAAGGCAGATACACAGTGGCCTGGTTTCTAAAGGTTTTTCACTGATGCCTCAAAACTGACTCAGGAGGATTATACTGGAGCTGCAGTATATTATCAAAACTGTAGGATAATTCTTAAGTTCAAATGCCCCAGAGAGTCCTCTGTGTTTACCGGTGAGTGAGTGGCAGTGCTTGAGGCCTGCAGATATATAGACACTCATAACATCCATAAGGCTATCATATTCACTCCTTAAGTGGTTTGAAAGCTCTGAAACAGAATCCGTACAAGGGCAAACTGCACAGCTCTCTTCTCTTGGAAATCAAGAAATGCCTATTTGACTGTGACCTAAAACAAAAAAATTGTTCAATTGGCGTGGATTCCAAGTCATTCTGGCATAGGGGGCAATGAGGTTGTGGATATGCTTGCCAAAAGTGCTGCATCAGCGGCATCTGCAGACCTTAGGCACTGCAAGTACCAGGGGTATGACCTGTTGGGCTTTCCCAGGAAGACACTTTTGTCTTCATGGCATTGGCAGTCCCATTGGTCTGACTCTGGTAAGATGAAAGGCAAACACTACCATGCAATACAACCAGATATTCCAACAAAGCCCTGGTTTTTTAAGTATAAAAAGGCATCAAAAACGGTAATATCTGTTGTTTGCAGACTCCGCATGGGCCATTGTTGTTCTCCGGTGTTTTTACACAAAATCCGAATACGGGGCTCTAGTTTGTGTGAGTGTGGACTTGACGAGGGTTCCTTGGACCACATTTTCTTCAGCTGCCCTCAAAATAATATGCCCCCTAACCTTTACAACTACCTTACAGAGTTAAACATCCCCTTACCTATTAACTTTGCCTCCTTACTAACTCACTCCTCGCCACGGCTGTTACGAACCCTTATGTCTTTTATCAATGGCCATAATATCAGGCTATGCTCTGATTGATAAATGTGGTTATTATTGTGGTATTTAGATTATGTATGTACTTTGTTATCTATGTATAATATATGTAATCGAATTTGTGAGTGTCCTTTATGTATCTATCGTTTTGTTTCAGTGTTTACTAACCCCAAGAAAGAAGATTCACAATCAGTCCAATATTGTCAAACTCTTCCCCCCCCCCCCCCCTCCCCCCCATTCGGACAGCACACAATTCTCCTTCGCACGTTTGACTTTGGCAGAATTGCCGATACTGCCGATACCCACATCGGCAAAGATTGCCATAATAAAAATAGAAATAGGTACATCTGTGGCATATTTATTATTCTGACTATGTAAATAACTAAAAAAAAATATTGACATTCACCTATAAATTCATTTTGTTAATCGTATATTTTTATTTTCTATTTAGTATTTTGATAATGATAATAATTGAAGAAGAATAGCCTGAATAATAATGTACCTACCTATCCAAATGACTGTATTTGTCAATTTATTTTTTTAGTTTAATGTGATTAATAAATCTTATTTTACGTCGTATCAGACATGTTACAGTGACACCTACTTATTTTATGTATTTTACAACAACTACGACTACCTGTGACAAACAATAAACTGATTTTGATTTGATTTGATTTGCATTGCCACTTTGACTCCTCATACCTCACAACACTCTCGACTAAACCATCTATTAAACAAAAGAAACAGAATCGAAATCGGTCCAGCCGTTTGGGAGCTACGATGCCACAGACAGACTGACACACACATACACATTCACATATACACACACACACACACACACACACACACACACACACACACACACACACGGCACACCCATATACACGTCAAACTTATAACACCCCTCTTTTCTGTCAGGGGTTAAAAATACAAATCGTTTCTCTTTATAATATTAGTATCTATAGATAGGTAGGTATATTGAATTGGATAAAATCAAGATAAAATGCATAATGAACGCAATAAATAACGTTATTTATTGTGTATACTAGTCATGATGAATTGACATGTATAATACCTATCAGGAACGCAATCTCTCGACGCCCAGCTGTAATCAGCTGCGCAATTCACTAATGGCCGTTCCCATTAACATAATTATTATCTACAGATAAAGGTAAAGGTAGAAATAGTTCTTTTGCCAAATCATTGTTATTTTGTTACTATGTATGAATTGCGCTCTAAATCCACCATAACACAAATGTCGTAGAAACCACAACACTGCCGTAGACGGCTCAATGTTTCCTTCAGAAAACATAATCTTCTGGAAATTTTCGAGCATGCATTTTATTCCGAAGGGGATTACCGGGTGTGGTAAGCGAATTTTCAAAAATCTATGAATGCAATTTTGTTTCTTTTTAAAAATAAAGAAATGTTTCTTTTGCGTGAAATTCGCTAGGTAGGTATCTCCAGTAGGTTTAATCTATGCCGATGAGCATCGCTCGCGCCGCGCCGTCTGCGCCCGCGCCGCCGCGCCTCCGCTCCGCGCGCCAAGGGGCGGCGACGGCGGCGCGGCGGGCGGCGGCGGCGGGCCCGCGAGCCAGCCGCGACAATTCGGTGCAAATTGTCCTTCTCAATCGTAGGCCCGCCGAGTCGCGCGCCGGCCGAGCTGCTTGCCGTGACCGTGTGTCGTTTTGCTATCTCTAGCGATAGCGCCAGTGCCAATTCCAGTGCGAGCTTGTAATCTAATTTGCTTTGTTCTGCGACGTTTCTTGACCTCATGCCCTCATCGAAGAGCCCCGAAACGAATGGATCTCGCAAACACACCCTTAAATTAACCAGGTGCCAAAATGGTAAGTGTTCGCTAAACATTTCAGTGGTTGTAGGTACCTACTTACTTACATACTCGCCACAGAGTAAAGTAAGTACCTACCTATTAGGGAACACTTCTCCCCTGAGCCCTGACGTTGAACGCGTTGACGAAGAATGTGTGTCTCTGCTATTTCTGACCGGCTCCGGTTTCAAATTCCTACAGCCTACACTGATTTCACAACTTCATCATAAGATCACAGTACTTACCATAGAATAAATAATAGTACTGCGTAGATGTACAGTACTGTACACTCTGTACAGTATCTACAGGTACAGTGCTACCTTGGTAGGTATAACGACCCTCGATATAGGTAACAAATTTCTCGATTTAAAGATGTTTTTCGTAATCCCCTTTAATTTTATTGTCCATAAGAGTCCATGTAAAATATACCTAGGTAACTAAGTACTTACTTACTTTTACATTACGATTTTTTTTTTGGGAATATGTAATAACTTCTCTAAAACGTATTTACAACTAGATATCAAAAAACTGTCAGCAAATACCTACCTCTAAAGGTAGGTATTTTATCATCCAAAACCTTTTCATAACAAAATTATCCATCATCATAATCTTGACTCTATAATTCTTTTAATTCCTTTTGTTTTAGGTACTAGCTAGGTAGGTATGTAATTCATGTCGCGACTGGTTGCAACCTGTTGCGACCTGTTGTTTTCGTAAAGTAAGGCTGTGTGCACATACTTCGACATCAGCGCGGGCGAAGCCGCGAGCGAAAGGTAGTTTGTTTTAAAAGAGTGCAACTAAGTTTCTTTTTAACCGTGTGCTCAATTTGTGTTGTGATGACATGACCGAGCAAGCGAAGGGTTCAAAAATTAGAACCCTGAGCCGCCTGAGCGTTAGCGAGGTAATCTCAAAAGAGCACAAGGTAAAAAATCTTTGCACTCGAGTGCAACACGTAGCTTCTCATCCCACCTCAGCGAGGAAATAACGAAAATTTTAAAACAAAAATAACAATATGACGTGAAAAATCAAGGCGCGTGCAAAGTAAATTAAAAAAAAAATTACTAGTTAGTACACCAAGGTGATTGCGAGTCTAGTTTTTCACAAATTAAGAAAAGGTTGTATGAAAAATTCGGCACCATAGAGGTTGAAGTAGGTAAATAGTTTAATGATGTTTTGAATTCACAAACCTAAATTCAACTTTATTTTATCCTCTAGCTAGAGTCTAGATCTGATTGCAAAAGTCGTTTTTTTTTGCACTTTTGCACTCAGATATCGAAGAGCAAAAATACTCTTTCCGAGGTGGAGGGATGAAAAAGTATTTTAGCTCTACGATATCTGAGTGCAAAAGTTGTCTTTATCACAGTCACAGAATAAGTAATAGTACTACGTACAGAAGTTGCACTCCTTTATTATTGACGAAAGCCGCCGTTATATTAACCTACGATATTTTCTTGGAATCGCCCATTGTTCCGAATATCCAACGCCGCCAACTTGAGTGTTAGGGTTGTCACCTTGTCAGAGAATAAAATAAAACAATCCGATAAAATGTTTACAATCACTATTCATTTTGTAGCCCCCGACGCAAAAATGGCTGGGTGTTATAATAATAAAAATAATGATAATTGTTCGCGTCAAAATGCAGCGATGAGTGTGGGCGACTGAGGTACGAGTACAGCCGAACCTAGTCGAACACAGCCCAACACACGTTCGCTGTGCCTTTTTTTTTTATCGTGCGAAAAATCCCCACGGATACTCCCCCGCCGCCGGAGCCGGAGGAGGAGGTTATGTCGGACTCGAACCGACTATAACGCACGCCGTCTGTGGGCCGTCAGTTGCCGGAGGTGAGATTGTCATAGCCATATTCCTCGCCCTCTTCCGGTGTGGTCCGCCGCCTCCTTCACGAGCATTACTTGCTCGCAGAAGGAGGCGCCGGCGGCCACGTTCGCTGTGCTTTGACCTTGGTTGAAACGAAACTTTGAATGAAACGATGAAATAAGTACATTTTATGCAAGTTAATAGCTTTTTGCAATAGTATCGTGTTCAGTAAATTTTCTACGGCGTTCACCGATATAAATCTTTCGATGATCATCATTCATCATGTAGTAGGTGCGGTACTAATACAAATTAAATAAACTAGGTAGTAATTAAAATACCAGCACGACATAAATACTATACTTACCTACTTTTTTCAAAATAAGTACCTACAGAACAATTTTTAGTTCTTACGAACTCATTATTATAGGTAGGCCTCGTAGGTTCGCGACGATTTAGAGTTCTTTATTTGTAAATTTCGACATATTTGTATTGCGATCCCAATATGATGCGATCACAATACGCAAATTACGTCACGCGTGTGCTCGCCGTCGCGCGCCGGCCCCCACTGCTATAACAACTCAGGGGTTTGGCGCATTGTAGGTGCTTATCTCCGCAGCTACGGGCGAGTGACGGAGGCCTGTCACAGTCTTTATCCTCTAGAGCAGGGATGGCGAACCAATGGCACGGATGGCACCTTATGCGCTAGAAAACGAACGAACAGATGGACATTTTTTCAGAAAGCATAATATAATTAGAGGTGGATTATGCCATGCCATATACTCGTAATTATCATCCTCCTGCACTTAATATTCCCCCAGCGATAGCCCCAAATAATCTTAGAGGTTTTTTTTTTTTTTTTTTTTTTTTTATATAGGACACGTCAATTTGACTTTGCCTCGCCTGATGGTAAGCTAAAGGCAAAGTCTCTGAAAAGAGGGTCACCATTACAGACATGTACCATGTTACAATGGTGGCACTCAGCTTGACGGCCTCATCAGATGCTTTTTCACGCCCCGCTTAAAGGACCCGGGACTATAGGAGGAGGGAAACACGTGAGCTGGTAAGGAATTCCAAGTCTTAATAGTGCGGCAGAAGAAGGAGTCGCCGAATCGCTTGGTTCTTGATGGAATATTTTGCACCGTATGCGGGTGGCATCTGAGTCCTGCACGTGTTGTCCTATATAGGAAAGGAGAGGGTGGGATTACTTGGAAGAGCTCATCAGAACATTCACCATGGTAGAGACGGTAAAATACCGCCAAAGATGCCACATCTCTACGCAACTGCAAAGGCTCAAGGGTGTAAGTGATCTCAGGATTCCCAATAATGCGGACCGCACGTCGCTGCAACCTGTCGAGAGCATCTAGTAAGTACTTTGCGGAGCCATCCCAGAGATGCGAGCAGTATTCCACGCAAGAGCGAATTTGTGTCTTGTAGAGAAGACACCGCTGCTCCGGCGTGAAAAAACGTCTCACTTTGTTCAGGACTCCGAGTTTACGCGATGCTGTTTTGATGATACTCTCGATGTAGTTTTTGTTGTTCAGTTTGCAGCGAACATCCATACCTAGGATATTGAGATTGTCCTGTAGTGGCAGTGGCGTGCTCTGAAGAGTTGGAAGGGGAAGGAAAGAAGATACCTTTGCTGTAAACGCGCATGCCTGCGTCTTCTTGGCATTGAACTCAACCAGGTTTTCAGAGCCCCATTGAGAAACGAGGTTCAGGGTCTGGTCAAGTTCACTAACAAGAAGCTGCCTCCTTTCCGCGATATCAGACTGCTTGGCCGCAGGATGTCCGTGATAACTCCCGTGTAAGGTGCTATCGTCTGCATAGCAGTGAATGCTGCCAGTGGACAGCATGTCGTTGATATGCAGAAGAAAGAGAGTGGGTGATAAGACGGACCCCTGCGGCACGCCAGCATTTGCCTGCAAGAACTCCGAAGTTCGACCATCACAGAGGACGCGAATACGGCGCCCCTGCAGGAAGCTAGCCACCCAGTCGCACAGTCTAGGAGGCAGACCAAAGGCTGGTAACTTGGAAAGAAGCGATTTGTGCCAGACCCTATCAAACGCTTTGGCGATGTCAAGACTTATAGCCAGCGACTCGCCATGCTTGTCCATAGCCTCACCCCAAAGATGGGTAACGTACGCTAGAAGATCACCCGTTGACCGCTTCGGTCTAAAACCATATTGCCGGTCGTTGATTAAGGAGTGATCCTCTAGGTAACACATGAGCTGTTTGTTGATAATGTGCTCAAGTACTTTGCACAGTGCTGAGGTGACGGCTATGGGCCTATAGTTGGTAGGGTCCGAGCGATCACCCTTCTTGGGGATCGGCTGTACATTCGCCTCCCTCCAAGCCGAAGGCACTGTACCCGAGATGTACGACATCCGGTACAACCGCGCCAGCATTGGAGACAACTCCGCTGCACATTTTTGAAGAACCACCGCTGGAATACCATCCGGTCCGCTGGCTTTCCGGACATCGAGTGACCGCAATACAGCACGGACATCGCGTTGCCTGATACGGATATCAGGCATCGCATGGCCACAAAAGGGCAGTGTCGGTGGCTGCATACCGCAATCATCGATCCGGGAGTTGGCCGCAAAGAGATTAACCAACAAATTAGCTTTCTCCTGCGGCTCATGGGCCAGGGATCCATCAAGTTTGCGCAACGGGGGCAGCGAAGGCTGGCAAAAGTTGGCTTGCACGGCTTTGGCCAATCGCCAGTAGCCACGGCTACCCGTGGGATGCGCCGCAAGCTCTTGGCCAAGCCGCGCTATGCGCTGGGCATCCGCTCTAACGCAAGCCCTCTTGCAGACCTTTGTGGCTTTGTTGTACGCTGCCTTGAAGTGACCCACGTTAGGATCGCGCGTGGCGCGCGCCCTTACCCAGGCGCGGTACGCCATGTCGAGGCACACATAGATCTGACTCGTTGAGCCATGGTCTACGTGTACCCAAAGGGTTGAAAAGGATGGGTCCTCTAGGCAGCGCAGACGGCGACAACAAACATCCGCCCTAACAAACACACACACCCCGGCCTTTGCACGGAAATTTTCCTCCATAACGTAGCCGGGGTAGAGCAAGTAAGACGTGTCGTCAGGGCGGCGTATTTGCGTCTCCGTCAGAAAAAGCATAGCTGGATTCGCCGTCTCGAGGTGTTGGTGGACGGCGTTGAGGTTTGTATGGAGCCCACAGATGTTAGTGGACTCCACCTCAAAAAGCGAGCTTACGGGAAATTGAAGAGCCGCTGTGAGTCTATGCTCTTTGTTCTGCGCTGCCATAATGAGAACGGAAAGGAGAGGGCGTGAAGAAGAGGTGATTGTCGTCGCAGCACAGCGTGACAAAGCGCGGGATTTTGGTTTCGTCTATTAACGTGAGGCATGGCGAGAGCCGACACGCCGAACGGAAGGGCCCCCGTACCCCCCCGAATATGGTCGCCGGGTTCCCGTATCCGGTCACCAACCGGCACGACGAGCCATATCGGGATTATGCGCGGCCTGGTGAGGCAGCCTCCCGGGGTGGTTAGCCCCAGTTGGGCCCCTGTACTATGCCGCGGGCGGCCAGCGGCACCACCGTTTCTACAGGTCTCCCTGCCCGGCGTGTCGCCCCGTGCCATCCCCACTAGACTCCGCCAAGACCCACTGGTCACACTAATGCTGCGACCACGATCACCTCAGCCCGGCTATGCACCTGCTGAACCCTGAACGCAATCCAACCGAAATTGGGTTACTATTTAAGGGCTTTTCGCAAAGTGCACGGTGTTACCTACCCGGTCGGATTTAGTGACAATTTTGTGTCATCAAAGTCCTACCACCAGTAAATTACACACTTGTCCTTTACACGCTTATGCAAGCGTCATGTCATCATGCCGTCAATCATGATTGTTATTGGTCAATCGGCTATTGACCAATAACATATATCGTCTAATAGCCGATTGACCAATAACATTCATGATTGACGGCATGATGGCGTGATGGAATGACGCTTGCATAAGCGTGTAATGGACCCCTTGGGATGCATTTATTTGAAGGCGGTCATATCAAATCCTACTAATCCTACTAATATTATAATTGCGAAAGTTTGTAAGTGTGTGAGTGATTTGATCTACATTAAATGTACAACGTACCTATCTAACAATACTTTAGCATGAGCGCGAGATAACGACGAAAAAATAATTTGAAATAAAAAATTGCCAACTCGCGCGCGCTCGCGAATTTGACGATCGCGAGATGGTGAATGACTCATTTAATTGAATAACGAACATAATTTTTTATTTTCACATAGTAAATTAAAAATTAATTAATTAATTTACATACCTATATATATACCTACAATCATTTACATAGCTATAATGTGCAATATGTATTTAACCCCTATTTAGTCTCATTGGTCTCAAGGCACAACATTTAACAACAAGCACTTTATAGAAAGTTTAGTATTATTTCTCTACCAAATTAAATAAAAAGTGAAAAACCATTCCGATGTAGCCGCACCTTAATTTTATCGTTATCACCTACATGATTCTTACCTATCACATAAGTACCTGTCAATATATAATCTGATCTATTGCTATTGAAAGTCAATATAAAGGACTTCCCTTCAAGTCATCGCATTAATCATCAGTGCAAGTGTCCATTCCATTGTGTACACACCAAGTGCCAATTACTTAGGAAGTAGTATTACATAATTGTGAAAAATATCTTTCCCACCATAGCAAGACGCAAGTTATTAAGTGATGGAGATATATTACCAGAACGCGAATGGGTTGCGCACAAAAAAAGAGCCACTGTATATTAACGTACTCCTTAACTCTTACGCAATAATTGTTCTCACAGAAACATCTTTAAAAAGTGATATAGGTAACAGTGAATTGTTTGATCAGCGTTACAGCGTGTTTCGGCGGGATCGGAACTATGATCGTACATTGCAAACAAAAGGTGGGGGTGTTTTGATCGCCGTGAAGAAAGATATGTTTGATATAATTGAAGAAAGAACTGACGGGTGGTGTACTTCTGCTGAGGATATTTGGGTAAGTATGACTTTAAAAAACTCCCCTCGCAAAATTCATATATGCAGTCTTTATATACAAAAAGAAAAAAATGGCAACACAAAAATAACTCAATTGCGCAATTTTCACCGTAATTTAATCGACGTAGTCAATAGTCCCAGTAGCAGCTCGGATACTTTTATTATATTAGGTGATTTTAATTTTGGTGAGAAAGTGGAATGGGAACTTGTTGAAGACAGTTCATATCTCAAATATAAATTATTTACTATTCGAGCTGAAAACAATAAATTCTTCAACACAATTAATCGCTGTAACATGTTGCAATATAACCACGTACGTAATGATAGCAAAAATCGAATACTAGATCTTATTTTCTCTAATATATCGGTAACAGTGAAAGAATGTGATCCGCTTGCAGAACCTGTCCGCGAAAAAAGTCACAAACCAATAATCGCTACAGTAAATATCTTAAATTATAATTTAATCACTCAACAAGAAGTAGAAAGTATACGCAAAATAAAGGATATTCTTGAAAATTATATTATCACATCTGGGTGAATTTCAACAGGTCCATTAAAATCTTCATTCCGTGGATTTTTTTTACCTTAAGTTTTGTAGTTAAAACAAATCGCGTTTATTATAGGTTTTGATACTATATGTATTCTTGCTTAATATCTAGCAGATAAATAAAAAAGCTAACGAGATATACAAGATCAAAAATTACGCGCCACGGCGATGACACATGCGTGCGCGGCAATGAAACAAGCATCCACGGGCATGAAATAAATATACCAAGGGAATGAAAAAATCAACCATGGAAATGAAAATACATAAAAACTTAATATTTTATGTACCTACTTACATGAGAAATTATACTTACATACAATAAAAATACAAAGGGGATTAGGCCATTGTGTATGGACATTGGCGTCATTTATTTTTTCAGTGGCACTGTGTTAAACACGCGTATGAGTGTCGTTATTTTTATTGTAAGTAATATCGGAGCTGCGATATACAGGGTGGAACATTTCGACTTTACCTGGAGGGAAAGTACCCTCTTACTATAGATAGCGAATTTTACTTAAATTAAACATAACCTTATTTTTAAAGGGAAACAAACCTGCATTCAAATATTTCTAAAAATAACACACCTGATGATCAAACCGCCTAAAATCTTCCTATACCTTCTCTTTTATGGGTTTCCTTTTACTTATTTTACCAAGTTTGTTAGAGATATTTGATCCCTAAGATTGACCCTATCGATTGATGCAATTAAAATATAGCTTCATCCGGATTTTATTCGGTTCGATTACCGGGTGTGGCAAGCGATTTTTTTGGAAATGCTTAAACGCAGTGTATTTTTTAAGATTAAGAGAGTGTTTCCTTTGCTGCTGCCCAACCTAGGTGGATCCTGGCTAGTTTTTTTCTAGGAGTTGTTTTTACCAAGCTGGATAACTTATCCCAGGCAGATTTTTTCTTGAACAACTTCGAGTGTAACCCCATCGATGGCTGTCTGTCTGTCCCTGTGTATGCTTAAATCTTCAAAATTACGCAACGGATTTAGAATCGGTTTTTTTAATTGATAGAGTAATTCAAGAGGAAGATTTATATGCATAATACATGCATAATATTGTAGAGAAATATTGATAAATTTAGAGATATGCAGCGGGAATGGGATCAGAAAATATGGCGGTACGAAGTTCGCTGAGTCAGCTAGTATTAGATAAACGATACCGCGTTTGCATTGGAGATGTGGAGGGAAAGTACTCTAAATACTGGAGATAGCTAATTTCATTCAGAAGAAACATTTCCTCATTTTTAAAAAGAAAAAAAAACTGCGTTTAACTAATGCTGAAAAATCGCTTGCCACATCCTGTAATTGAACCGACTAAAATCGGAAAAAATAACAGCCAGTATTTTTATTGCTTTAATCGATAGGATTAATTATAAGACTCGAATCTCTCTAAGAAACCTGGTAAACTGCAGGTACTTTCATATTATACCATTTTCATTCATGGCTGCTCAATTCCAAAACGACACCAATTCTTTTACACGAAAAAGAAATGGGAAATTAACAAATTAATATGATATACTTTTGTCAATATGCTATGGCGATGAGAACATAAGTTACGGAAATGAAACATCTGGTCATGGCAATGAGACTAAATTGTTTTACAAGCCATGGCAATGATTTTTTTTTCATTGCCGCGTTTTTTTCTTCATTACCATAGCAAATTTTGACCACGGAAACCATGGAAATGAAAGCACGGTGGTGAAAAACGAGCCAAAAATATAATATAAGAAAAAATCTATTAATTATTCGAAGTAATAAACACTTCACTAAAAAACAAGATAAATTTCGTTCTATTGAATGTATAATCAAGAGGATAAACTTATTGGAATAGACAGTTATACCTATCCACAGTAATGAAAGAAAAAATGACCAGTAACATAAAAATGATATACTTTTATTTATGGTGCCAAAACGCAGGTACGTGTGTACGTCCTTCCATGTCGAGCACTTAGGCGGCACCAATATGCAACGTTTAGCGGATATGTGGGAGGATACATGTCGTTAGATAAAACGATATTCTAAAATATGTTTAGAACATGGCGATTAAAGGTAACTCTAGGACAAATGAACTTTTATTAACCATTCGTTGTATTGTCTAAATATTTGAATAAATGTATTTCGTAACAATACTTTAACTATTCACGTATCAAATAAAACTAGGTTTTAATTAAAAAAACCAATAGATTTTTATCAATGAGGTATCACAACACAATAGGTGATGTGTGGACAAACACGGCAATGAAAAATTTCGAGGTTTAATTTTTTTTTTTGGCGAATCTATAATCCTATTTAATAAAATATTTAGTGCTCCACATAGATCACTATATCGCCTAACCAGAAAAAAATGTTAGAGTATTGTAAAAATGATTTTTAGTACCGATTTCATCGATGCCACGCAATTTTTGGCCCCGGGAAATTCACCCATCTAAATCCAAATCAAAACAGCTGCTAAAAAGTCAAGTAAAAGGTAAAAAATCATCTATTCTGTATAGACCATCAAAACAACACTTACAAAATGTCAAAATTCACAAAAAAAAAGAAACATATTTATACTAAAGTCTAGCTTAGAAAATGGACCACCGCGGCACCGCCGCCGCGCCGCCGGGTTCGAAACGCGACCCCAGCCTGAGAGGAGAGGTGTATTTTTACAAAAAATGCTTAGTCTAAATAACCTAAATACATACAATCGTTTGCTTGAGTAGCACGCATGAGTAAACAGCTCATTTCCAAGCTAATTTATCGTCTAAATATTCTTGTATTTTATAAAGCATTTTTTGGCACAGTTTCCTCTAAACTAACTACATTTTTAAATTTATTTTTAGGGTTAATCCCTAATTCCATTAGGGAGTTACCTCCGAGGAGTTTCCCTGGAAAGAATTACGAATTTTTTGGAGTCTGCTATGCTATCACAGACTACAAAATTGCTAATCTGAGAATATCATCATGTCAATCATCATTATTATCATCAAAGCTATGTTATATTTTTTACGGTGAGCATGGAAACCTAGTTCGTCTGTTCATTCATTAATATGCGTTTTTTTGATATTTTAGTTAACTTTACGTCACTAGGTACCTCGTTCATCCGTGTCGACGTCGCGTCGCGTGGGCATGCGACGTTGCATTAAGGCCCCTAATCAGGTCAACATCGAGAAGTGTGATGAGCTGTGGGCATCATGACAAACAGTTCATCTGAGCACAAACCATTGTATAGGCGGTAGAACACACACAGTGAGGCAAAGTCTCTTCTGAGACTGAGAGGTTCCACATCGCCTATGAGTATGGGATTGCCGACGAGCCTCAACGCCCGTCTTTGCACCGAGTCGAAAGGGTCTAGCTGGCACGCAGGCGCTCCGGCAAAAAGGTGACAGCAGTAGGTACTCCATGTAGGGCCGAACCTCTGCCTTATAAAGGAGGAGTCGTTGCCCCACAGTGAAGTACTGCTTCGCCCTGTTGAGCACCCCAAGCTTCTTTGATGCCAGCTTGACCTTGTCTTCCAGATGACTTGATGATGATACTGCTAATAGAAATTCCATAACTTAATCGATTTTGATACCTAATACTACACAGGTGTAGATTGCGAGAGAGAGATTAGATTGCCAATAAGAATGCTAAATAGAAGTTCGTTAACCTAATTATTTTTTTTTTGTACTACATAGATGTAGATTGTGGGAGAGATTGTCAATAAGACTATTGTAATGATAATAGAAATTCGTCAACTTTAATTCAAATTGTTACTTAACACTACTTTTTTTTATACAGGTCACGTCAATTTGACTTAGCCTCGCCTGATGGTAACTTGAAGGCAAAGTCTTGGAAAAAAGGGTCACCATTATAGACACGTACTATGTTACAATGGTGGCACTCAGCTTGTCGGCCTCATCAGATTAGCTTGAGCTTTTTCACGCCCGCTTAATTTTTTGGCGCTAACTAACGCGAAGAAGGGCGCCCGCGCATCGCAGTTATATGTTATTTTCCGAAATTGGTGTGAGTTCGAATTTTTGGGGGCGGACTCATGGTTACCCCATTTTTATGTGTAAAAATGGTGGAGTTTTAGACATAACGTCTTAGAAAACGCACTCAAGAGTAGGGAAGTGACATATTACAGTGAATTGTGATTTTCGTGTTGGTTCTAAAACTCCGCAGAAGCCTCTAGTAAATTCTCCGCCACTTTACTGAGGCAGCAATCGTCATAATCCTCATCATCAACATCTATACTCATCATCAACTCATCATCATCAACACCATCAAATAAAATAATAAAATACCAAATGAAGACATAGCTCAAAGATCTTTGCAACCAAGCCAAAAACATTTAAAAAAGAAGGCGTGTTTCGGTGGGAAGCAATTACAGATGAATGGACATTGTATCAATTGTATTTTGTATTTCAATTTATTTAATTTTGCTTCCCACCTAACCTCGCTGCATTCCATAGTGTTAAATTATTTTTTAAGTAACTATTGTAACCAATTTGAATATTTTCTAAAACTAAAAATAAATACGAGTGTGCTTAACAACGCGTCCTAAGCTTTTCGAGGCACCCTCAAGCGAAATGCACATAACACTCCGATGGCAGCGAAGACGAAGAAGAGGACGACCCGACTTCAGAACCGGGATATCGACACAATGACCACCCGAAGAACAATGGCGTATTTTCATACATCCATAGGCCACGGTAACCACTTTCCATCAGGTGAATCGTGTGTTGTTTGCCACCTAGGTAAGTGGTATAAAAAAAACTGCAGCTGACATGTGTATGGCCGATTCTGAAATTGGCGATGCTTCATTAATCCTGACAAACGTGAAATGCCTTGTGGCCACAAGGCGTTGTGGCGATACCACATGTACCCAGCGCCATCTAGCGACAGCAAGCCGAACTACTACGTCGCTACAGTTCCTGCATCGCGAAAGCGAAGTTCCAGCGCTTGTACAAGCTATATACAACATCCCAACGACAGACGTTGGGCCGCGGCCCGCCAGGCGTGATCACCTTGCCTGTTCGGAGGATCCTCCCTTTGGTTGGAGGAACATTACCTCCACAGTGGTGACCCCGACGTGATCTGATCACGTAACCTTCGCTGAGCATTTTCAGCTACATTCTCATCGTCACATCCCAATCATCCCATTCACTTCTTCCGCATGAGCGGTAATCAAGTCTTCGCCATCCAGTACTTTCGGCCATTACAAGGCTACAACCACAGCCTGCAGCACCCGCTGCAGCCTGGTTACCCTTCGGCCACGCCTGCATCTATAAGGCACGGTACACCTACTTACGGTCTATTCAAGAAGAGGACTTCTCTCCCGTCTACGTACCACTCAGCCACTACGCAGCATTCGCCCCACTACACGGAGGACTTACCTCGCTATTCGAGGATTCGCCCCGTCACTGCAGAGGACTCACCTCAACTCACCGAGGACTCGCCTCGCTTCACTAGCGGCTCACCGAGTACTCATCTCGACGCTTCGAGCCGCACTTCTCTGGGCATCTCACCGCAGCACCGCATCACCGCACTCGCCCTGCATCTTCGGGACCAGCGGTAGTCCCAGTCCCGACTTACTGGGACTAGCGAGGAAGACTGTTCCACCAACGGAATAAGCGGCGTCTAGTTCCGACGAAATGGAACTACTCAAGACTGGCACTGGCACGCTCTTCAAGAGAGCTAAGACAGCTAACTCATTGCAATCAACCTCCGGTCTTGGAGGGGAGTGATGTGGCGATACCACATGTACCCAGCGCCATCTAGCGACAGCAAGCCGAACTACTACGTCGCTACAGTTCCTGCATCGCGAAAGCGAAGTTCCAGCGCTTGTACAAGCTATATACAACATCCCATCGACAATCGTTGGGCCGCGGCCCGCCAGGCGTGATCACCTTGCCTGGTCGGAGGATCCTCCCTTTGTGTTGGAGGGACATTACCTCCACAGCGTAAAAACGACAAATCGGCAAAAACGACTGCGACAACTTTACCGGCCAGTGGTGCGGCGAAAACTACAGATTCCAGTTCCATCACCCGTTTCAAGTGCAAGGGTCGCGGCCAGCGGCCACTACGCAAGAAGATGTCCAGCAAAAATCCAGACCCTCGATTCCGCTAAAGCAAAACCACTGTCATACCACAGCCACTGCAAAAATGGTATTAAATTTTAGACTTTATTACTATAGACTTAAATACAAAATTAAATGACAATATTTTCATTACCTACACGCTTTCGTTCACTCTACAAGCAGCAACAGCAGCAGTCTGTGAAGCGCGGGCATCTCCTGAGCAACCGTAACGCCGTTTAGCTCTGTGCGTGGTTATCGCACATGCGGGGATTATGCGTCCCTCTGGTGAGTCATTTATAGAGCTTGTTAGTTCGTAATTTTATTTTATTTAAATTAAATGGTGATCGTATTTATGGTATCTTGACTATGACGGGTAATTAGTAAATGCATAGGTACCTACGAGTATTTTTTAATTACCCAAATTTTGAACAGACAAACAAGACCCGGACGCGCGTGGTTGGATCACTACAGCTGACATGTGTACTGCCGATTGTGAAATTGGAGATGCTTCATTATTGGTGATATTGAGCTGAGCATGAAAAGGACAGGCATCCACATGGTTATTCCAAATGTCATTCGTCAGCATGAC
The DNA here is from genome assembly GCA_914767945.1 of Eilema depressum. Lineage (NCBI taxonomy): Eukaryota > Metazoa > Arthropoda > Insecta > Lepidoptera > Erebidae > Eilema > Eilema depressum. The sequence goes on along the minus strand of OU612034.1, from coordinate 3,262,576 downwards.
ATGAGCATCTGAACAATAGTAAACCGAAAGAGGGTGAGTGTTTCACGGCTTATTCGTCACTCGTCACGTCAGAAAGAAAGTAAGAAAGAAAGAAAGAAAACACATTTATTGCAAAACACAATACTCCGCTTCCGAATAGCCTTCTAACATAATTTATGCAAGACAAATCCAAAAAAGAATTGCGTGGTGTGGACACTGCGCCCCGCCCCGACCTAGACACCCCGACCTGGTTGTTTAGTACATAAATACTCAAAAATAAATAAAGTAGGATAAATTTCATACATTGCCTAGGCATTGTACAGAATACCGGATTATACACATTGCCAGTACCAACATATAACACACCCAAGGGGGCTATCTCAAAAGGTCAGCCGGGTTGCGAGGGAAATATCTTAATGGGTAACTTTATACCCTAGTAATCATGAGAGATGGCACGTGGTTTTAACTTATAACTAAGCCAAGACCATAACCACACTCGCTGGGATGCCGAACAAAAATTTAAAAAAGTTACGGCGCGTCGTAGCAAAAATTTTACGTGGCAATGTGCCTTACATACAGGTATGCCCTAGAATATCCACTTCAAGATCCAGTCACCAAATACGTCCAAAGACTTGGGCAACTCCGTTGTGGCTTTTGTAGTTGCTTCTGATTTCGTGCCGTCACTTACAAAGAATCACCAGGAGCCTAGATGGCTGTCAGATCCCGAAGTGATGCCTTTACTTTCCTTTGAGCCATAAAATATCTCCTTCGCAAGCTCTACTCAACTGACTTTGTTTAATGGGGCGGCAAATCTAAGAGACCCGGGATGCCAAATCTGCCAAATAACGCCTCTGACTGAAGGGGTAGCAAACATTTTTCAATGTTAGAAATGGACGTTGGGGCCAGGATTTAATTGCAGCGATGGAGTCGCAATCTCATGTATTTTAAGTTGTAAATCGATAATTCATAATATTAACTTTAGCGATGTTTTATTTTGAAGGGCTATGCTGATTTGGTGTGAGATCAGGATACCTAGATAAAACTCTAGTTTGTTCACTAGAGTTTTCATAAATTTCTTTGTACTTTCAGGTCCCCATGAGTACGTGTGAGGAGTCAGAATGGCGGTGTCGTAGATAGTCGTATTTGATTTGTTATGAAACTGCAATGCCAAGTTTTAATTTATAGTCGGTTATTGTTTTGATTAAGGTAGATTTTAACCAAACGAACATAGAGCTAGAGCTAGAACAAGAGCATTATTTCTTAATACTTTAGTGTAGATGAAACCTTATTTTCAGCGTTTACATATATGAAAGAACAACGAACGAATGTTCTGTCACTGTTTACTTTACACTAGTGGCCACGTGGTCCGACCGCTTCGTTCGACTGGTCGGACGACGCGGAATTTTTTTTCCCTGTTGATCCGACCGGTCGGACGACGAGGAATTTCTGTTCTTGTTGATCCGACCGATCGGACGACGCAGAATTTTTCTTCCTGTTGCTCCGACCGATCGGACAACGCGGAAACACTTTCCTATTGGTCCGACTGGTCGAACGACGCGGACTCGTTTTTCCTATTGGTCCTACCGGTAGGACAGACGGGGACTTTTTTTATCCTGTTGGTCCGACTGATCGGACGATCGTCGTAGAGAAGTAATTTCCAATTGGCTTTCTGTACCAACATGGAAATTACTGCGATTGGAACAGTTTAATGTCTAGACTTGGAGACTACAATCGACAAGTTTATTTTATATAGTGTAATAATTCTATAAAAATACATAGCTGTCATGTTGGTGTCAATACTGTTTGGCATGGAATTTCATTGCATCAGAAGAAAAAAATGCGGATTTCTTCTACATACTACCTGTAGTATGTAGAAGAAATCCGCATTTTTGCCATCCCAAAGATGATCCATCCATTATTATTTCTGAATAATAATGGATGGATCATCTTTGGGATGGCTCCGCAAAGTAACTACTAGAGTACCCACTAGATACTCTCGATAGATTGTAGCGACGTGCGGTTCGCATTATTGGAAATTAATATAGGTATGGGAGTATGTATTTTTCATATCAATGTCTGTTTGGCTATCATTATCAGTCCTCGTTGTCCGATCAGTCGGACCAACAGGATAAAAAAAGTCCCCGTCTGTCCTACCGGTAGGACCAATAGGAGAAACGAGTCCGCGTCGTTCGACCAGTCGGACCAATAGGAAAGTGTTTCCGCGTCGTCCGATCGGTCGGAGCAACAGGAAGAGAAATTCCGCGTCGTCCGATCGGTCGGATCAACAGGACCAGAAATTCCTCGTCGTCCGACCGGTCGGATCAACAGGGAAAATAAAATCCGCGTCGTCCGACCAGTCGAACGAAGCGGTCGGACCACGTGGCCACAGCCTACCAAAGATGTTCTTCTAAATTAACTACTTCTATTTATATGAGCGTGTTTAGGTAGGAAGCGATGACAGATGAGTGGACATTGTATTTGGCGGTCGGGTCGTGCCGTGAGGCATTCTTAGAACGGAGACCATACTAGTACTTAAGTCAATTTTGCTTCCCACCTAACCTCGCTGATGTTAAATTAATTAGTTAGACTATTTTCTAAAACTGTGTTCATGTAACAATAAATACGAGTGTGTTTAATTATTATTTCGAGACAACCTCAACCGATACCCCAGCCAAGGCTTTTCCTTTCCTTCCTTTCCCTACTCTCCAGAACATACCGAACACGCTGGCACTTCAGGACCACATTAATGACCACAGAAATGGATGTTCGCTGCAAACTCAAGAACACGAACTACATCGAGAGCGTCAACAAAACAGCGCCACGCAAACTCGGACTCCTGAACAACCAGGGGCGGATCCAGCATTCAAGTCACGGGAGGGTCATGTCGTAGCCAAGGTTGAGTTTACTGTGGTTGAGTCTCGGTGCCGGGGGAAGAAAAATAGAAAAATATGTATGCAATTTATTTATTCATAAATCCATAATATCATCCCTCCCCCCGCGGTTATACGACACGGAAAAAGTTGTGGCGCGCGATCTATGGTAATTAAGGTCGTAGTGTTATCTCCGCCGTCTGAGTCGATTCCGCGCCTCACGAGCGGTTCTAAAATCAGAAGACCTGAGCCTCCTGAACCCACTCCGCCATCTCCTTCTCGATATTAATTGCGCTAGATGGAGACGGCAGCAATGAGCTAGCCGCTGAGCGAGAGTACTCCTACACCGAGGGCCTACCACTCGCTGCCTTCCACGCCACGCCGCGCCACCAACGTGTGCAGCCCTGTTCTTGTTAGCGTAACAGTGATGGCACTCAAGATGTTAGCTTGTTCCTGCTCCGAACAGGTGGTCCCCGAAACACCCTCTCCCGGAGATAACCTGCGTCAGTCGGTACGAGAGCCTCCCGTGTCACCTCTCTAGGCAGTTCTCCATGATGCGTCTTACTTCCGCTAACACGACGTGCCCTGCGCTAGCTTGCTTTTGTCATATATTCCACTCTACCAAGAGTTGGCGGAGTTGAAACTTCACGGCCACGATTTCTTGAGGCTCGGGTTTCTGTTGTTCTTTGTTCTCTTGTTCTGTTTGTTCCCTTGCACCTTTCATGAGAGCCCTTTCACTGCTATATCAGATAGCAATGAAAGGGTTCTCGCCACCATGACCCATGGCGGGTTCCAGTAAGGGAATTCGCCGCCTCGAAGGATATCGTGCAGTATCCCCTTAAGACCCTGTTGCCATCTGCAGCCTCTGCGCATTATTGGCCTTCAGAGTCTTCGCACATATTAGGCACCGCTGAAACGGCAGCTGTGGCCTTCAATTTGGTGACCAGACTTCGGAGATGCTCCCCGGCAGAGTATCTATATCTATATCTCCTCCCATGCGGTGTCGTACAAGGCGACTAAGCTAAGAGATAGGGCTGTTTAACATCAGACAGATATAATTATACAGCCCAAACTCAGCCTCAGATACAAGGCTCGAGTCAACAATAGTGCCCGGGAAACGGCAATAAGCTCACCCCCTATTACGTGGGACCTAATAATAATATAATGATTGGTGAAATGTGGGTGTTAATTCATCTCTGCCTAACCCTCCAGGGATAAAGGCGTGATTGTATGTATGTATGTATGTATGTTTACTGTGAGGCTAAATACCTCGGGCAGCACGCTCCAAGGTCTATGGAAGAACTGAGCCTCGGTATTATACAGAGCCACTTCGAGACCCAGCCGCCGCCGGCTCCACTCTGCGTCTTGGACAACCGCGGATATATCATCCGCGTAATACGTGACGGCGGCACCGTGTGCGAACTCATTGCGAAGCACCCAGTCGTATCCGATGTTCCACAGGAGTAACCCAGAACCTATCCCTGTGGAACATCGCACAACATCTCACGCCGACCGGTCACGTTGGGTAAATGACGGCTCCGTCAGCGCCACCCTAATGAAACTCCAAGGCAAGCTGATGAACGCGTTGTCCAAGGACACAATAAACATCACCTCGACCCGGGCGCCAGAACCCTCACGCGCGATCCATCCACGATGGAGCGCCTGTGGCAGAAGCCATATTGGCCTCATTTGTCAGGTACAGCCCACTCTGGAGAGGTGCTCGACGAGGCGCTCCGCTATAACCCTTTCAAAGAGATTGCACACCTCATCAAGCAACACAATGGGTCGTTAGGCGAACGGCGAGTCCAGTTCCAATTAAGTCGTTTCCCTGTCTTACACAATTGTGAAATCGAAAGCAGAAGCTTTCATGCCCGTTACATCGCAAAACAAAACATAGGAGAGACGTACGTACGATGTTTTGCGGCATCCGCCAGAATACGTGTGCGACAAATGGCACCCTCGCTGGGCCTCAATAGGAGGGGTACACCCAAAAGGTGCTAAGTTGACGTCGTAGAGGTCCAAGTATATAAAAGCATTTTTGTGAAGGTGGAGTCTTCTGCACTTAATGCTCCGAGTCAAGTTTTGAGCTCTTTGAAAAAGAAAAAGGACCTCTTTGCTGTCAGCTCCTGACCTGCTACTGCCGGCCTGGGCACATACCATGAACTCTTAAAACAGGTCAATAATTGAACTGCTGTCATTCTACAGACTGCAAATGTCACTTTGTAATCCTATTATATTTATATGACATTACAAAGTGACATTTGCAGTTGGTAAAATGACAGCAGTTCAATAATTGAAATCAATGCATATACACCGGAAATATAGCTGAATATTCTGAACACTTCTGCGTACCCCTTCAAAGGGCTCAGGCGTGATGTTATGATGTGTAATGGCAGAAACATTACAATAATATGCCATTGCAGCAATCGCGGCTGATTTCCTGGTACTTTTTGAAGAGTTCCTTGGTCTAATCTCGGAAATCCATCATCAGATCTTTACGAAATTTAAATGGGACCACTTCGGAATAATCTACTTACGAACAGAAAAAGAATTTTCAAAATCCGTCTAGAATTGGCTTCACAATCGCGTAACAAACATACAAAAAAAAAAAATGCGTACGAATTGAGAACCTCCTTTTTTGAAGTCGGTTAAAAACGGAACAAAACTGCATTCAATGTTTTTGAAAATGCCACACCCGGTAGTCGAACCGACTAATATCTTCCTAAACCTTCTATTTCATGAATTTCCTCCTATTTAATTTACCGAGTTTGTTAGAGAGATTTGATCCTTATGATCAACCCTAGCGATTGATGCAATAATAAAACAGGATGTTATTTTTTCGAATTGTAGTCGGTTCGTATAGGGCGTGTCAAACGATTTTTCGGCATGCCTTAAATGCAGTTCTGTTTCTTTTTAAAAAACATACTAAACTGTATTCAAAGATTTCTGAAAATGTCACACCCGGTAGTCGAACCGACTAAAATCTTCCTAAATCTTCTATTTCATGGATTTCCTTTTATTTATTTTACAAAGTTTGTTAAAGAGATTTGATCCTTATGATTGACCCTACCGAATGATGCAATAAAAATACAGGGTGTTATTTTTTCGAATTTTAGTCGGTTCTATTAGGTACAGGGTGTGGCAAGCGATTTTTCGATATTCCTTGCATTTAAGGAATGCCTTATTAACTCAAGAACGGCTGAACGTTCTTGAGTTATAAAATAACAACCAAAAGTGGCATTGATTTTTATATATTAGATTTTTATACAATTGCCTACAAACGAATTACCAACCTTATGAAGCCTGAGTATCGGCACTGCAAGTTTATCTTTATTTCTTGTATTATAATTATGTGCGTCAGAGTTTTTTTTGAACAGATTTAGGTTCTTCCGCCGAAGGACCGATGGCCGTTGGAGCAAACGAGTCCTAGAGTGGAGACTACGCATAGGAAAACAGAAGGTGGGACATCCCCTAGCCAGGTGGACCGACGACCTGCGAAAGGTGGCTGGGACGGATTGGATGCGGAAGGCGGAGGATCGGCAAACGTGGCGCACATTGGGAGAGGCCTATGTCCAGCAGTGGACTGCAGTAGGCTAATTGATTGATTGAGGTTCTTCCGCACATATAAAATGTTATCATAGATAAGTATATTGTGAAGCAACCGTTAATATAAATATCTTTAAAAAGTTGTCTCAGCGGGCGAATTGCGCTCGCTGGCCTTCCATCGCCCGCGAGGTGGGAGAGTGTGCCTAGCTCGCTTCAACTCCCGCAGAGCCTCTCTCTTGGCCGCCATCACCTCGCTAGCGAACGAGGCGACGGCGGCCCAACACTGTTCGCTGCCGGCCAAAGCCGAATGGTGCTCGTGAGGGCCGTCCTTGGTCTGTTCCATGTCCATGCCTCACACACGGCTAAAGTAGGATGTGCCGTGTCGGGGTCGCTGCTGGTGCAACTTCAGCACCGGGGCTCCGATTCCACACCTACCACTTCCCACAGGTATTTGGCGAACGGGTGACCCGTGAGAAGTTGGGTGAGGTGATACGTTGGAGTCCCATGACCCCTCTCCACCCATACGTGGAAAGCCTTAGAGTAGCCCTCTTCAGACCCGCATCCACGGATCTACCTCGGCCGCCCTGACCCTGGGGTAAATATGACCCTGCCTTTTTCACTTTATTATACCACATAGGTGTCAGACAAGCACACGGCACACCTGATGTTAAATGTTTACCGTGGCCTATGGACGTGTCCACTGTAGGTACAGGGTGCCACATTCGTGCTGCTGATCCTTTAAAAACCTTCTAATGCTCTTCTACTAAAAGTTATTGATATTATTGATAAGGCAACCCTTTTAATATGTATCATGTAAAATAATAAAATTAAATGAATATTTTTCAGTTTTAATTGCATTGACAAGGAAAGAACTGAACCACAATCTACGGAGCAAATGTCATGTACCTACTGGTGTAAATCTGGTGAAGGATGCGGTTACCCAGAACGAAGTGATGTTGGCGGTGTCCCTGGACATGCCAAATCAAAGGTATGTATGTACCTATACACTACTAGACATACAGGACTAGAAGTCTAATGGGTACCTAAACTAAACTGTACCTCAGTGTACCTTTTAGGAGTATCATATTAAATCGTTCCCTAGAAATTCTATGTCGTCCAAAAAGTATACAAATCCTAGTAGGTACCTAATTTAATTAGTAAATGAGTAGAAAGTATCGTAAATAAAGTAGGTAGGTACATTTACTTGGATACATATCAAAATCCCGAAGCTTACAATACCGAATTTCATAATATCGACGAGCGACGTACGAAAGCCCGAAATTCAAAATCCCGATGTGACGGCGTTTGACCGAATGTTAAAAATACCGAAAGTACAAAATCCTGAAGTTGAAAAGCCCGAAAATTCAATTTTTGGGTGGTTACATACATACATATATTGTACATACAATCACGCCTTAACCCTGGAGGGTTAGGCAGAGGTGAATTAACACCCACATTTCACCAATCATTGTAATAATTATTATGTCCCACGTAATAGGGGGTGAGCCTATTGCCATATTCCAGGCACTATTGTTGACTCGAGTCATGTATTTAAAACTGAGCCTGGGCTGTATAATATTTCTATGATATTAAACATGGGTGGTTATAAAAAAAAATAACCACGAAGGCTAAGGCCTAAGGCTACGCGCTCCGCTCCCACCTTAGCTTTCTAACCTAATCTATCCAAGTCGGATTGCGCGGGTGGACATTGTGTGGATCGACAGGGAAACACAAAAATAGGTTAAAAAGGTATGAGAATGTCCTCTCTCAGTTTCAGGATTTTGAACTTGATTTTGAGCTTTCGGGATTCTGAACTTCGGGATTTTGAACTTCGGTATATCGTACTTTGGTATTTGGTACTTTCGGGATTTTGAACTTCGGGATTTTGTCATTCGGGATTTTAATTTTCGGTATTTTAATACGTAACTATTTACTTAGAACCTTATTTTCTGTTAGTAATTGTATGATTTATTAATTTCCAGTAAGTATTTCATCTGAAAAAGATGGCTGGAGCATGGCTGGATGGTGTTTACTTCTCGTCAGGTATAGTGTAACCTGTTATAGAATACTATCGGCCTAATTCGTTTCGTTCCCTTCGGCCACGTACGAAACCAAGTTTTGAACAGTTCAGTTCAGTTCAATCAGTTTCGAAACTTGGTTTCGTACGTGGCCGAAGGGACTGCTAAGTCGACTTTTTATCGAAAATGACATTTTGATCGGATTTGAAACTACAAACGATTACCGACCTAATCGTGCAATAAATACGTCATTATTTCAACTACAACAAGGCTAAAAATCGTGTTCGAAAAACTGCAGCTATAAAATCAGCGACCAATAAACACACAGAAAACCTGCCAAATCCTATATTCCTTCACAGTATCGTACTAGAAATGATCGGTAACTCATGATCCTGCCTTCCGCCGCGGCTAAAACCTGACGATAGTCTGGCCCATGGCCCCAAGGAGAAAGTTGATCTTTTAGGCAATCTTTCTAAATCTCTTTGCGTCAAACTCGAATTTCTCGAAGGATGGGAATGACGTGCCACCTATTATCCCCTGGTGTGGTACTTCAATGCATGAAGTAAAAATCACGCAAGGGAGTGCGCTGCGCTGCGCTTGTTCCCTGTACTACACGACTTTTCGCGCTTTCATTCTCTGCGGGACTAGTTCCGGCTTCATGGAAAACCGCATACGTGAATCCTGTGCCCAAAAAAGGCGATAGGACAGACCCGTCCAATTACAGTCCTATCGCTATCACCTCCCTCCTCTCGAAGGTGGTGGAGCGTGTCAGCTCCTAGGATACCTTGAAGATAACGTTGAAGGCTCAGTAGATCAGAGCGACCGACAGTACGGCTTCTGCCACCGTCGCTCAACCGGTGACCTTCTTGTGTATCTCACAAATCGTTGGGCGCAAGCCATCGAGAATCGAGGTGTGGCACTAGCGGTTAGCCGTTAGCCTCGATATAGTGAAGATCTTCGATCGGGTCTGGCCTGTGCCAGATGCAAGACGACCTCTGTAGGTCTTCTTTCAAAGTTACCATCTCATGGACTCCCCAAGGGATTATAACCGTCGTAGACGGCAGCTACTCGGACTCCATGCCGGAGGCACTTGTTATACGGGCCGTGCAAATATCCCTCAGTCCGAGGTGGAGGAAAGTCGCGAACAACTAATGTCTGAAATCGAGACTACGCTAGCTAGAGTATCCGATCGGGAAAGATTAACTTTAGTCCAATTCAACCCCTCTAAGACACAAGTTTGTGTATTCACCTCTAAGAAAACCCCATTTACTTTGGCGCCACAATTCCTTAAAACAAGGCTTACCATCTACCCGACTATCAGGATCCTTGGTGTTGACATCTCCTGCGATGTCCAGTACCGTAAATACTTGAAGGACAAGGTCAACTGGCATCCAAAAAACATGGAGTGCTCAACAGGGAGAAGAAGTACTTCACTGCGGGGCAAAGACTGTTTCTCTATAAGTCGCAGGTCCAGCCTCACATGGAGTACTGCTGTCACCTTTTTGCCGGCGCACCGGATTGCCAGCTTGACCCCTTCGACTCGGTGCAAAGGCGGGTGCTGAGGATTGTCGACAATCCCACATTCTCTGGCGGTGTGGAACTGCTCCGCCTCAGAAGAGACTTCGTCTCGTTGTGTGTTTTACCGCCTGTACAGTGGTGTGTGTTCAGACGCATTGTTCGATATGAGGCCCATGGCTAGATTCTCTCGCCACAGACAAGGAGTCTTTAACTACACGTTATGACTAGAAACAGATCGCACAGTCAGGTATTAAAGGAGTTTCATCCCCCACACGTTTTTGTGAAATGAACTCCCTGCCGTGGCTCGAATCTAACGCCCCTGGTGTTGCATACGTCCATAGGCCTCGGTAACCACTTTCCATCAAGTGGGCCGTGTGCTTGTCTGCCACCTAAGTTGTATAAAAAAATGTAAGTACTTATTTTATAAAGAGCATGCTAAAAAATTTAACACGAAAACCTGCTGAATCCCAAACAAAATAAAAAATGTCCAAATGAATACCAGCTATCTCCTTTATTTTCAGATTTTTACCATTTCATATAAACTTTTCAAAGAAATTTCAATATTAAAATGATCAATGAACTTATTAGAAGAAACGGTATATAAGAAATTTCAATTAGTATAAAATTATAGAAGTTATTCAGTTTTTTCATCCTCCTGTAAAGTTCTCTAAAATCGACATAGCAGGTTAACGAATTAGGCCGACGTATTGTATTATAATGTATGTAAACCAACACCTGCGCATCGGCGAGGGAAAGGAAATCCACCTGCTTGGAGTCCCGAGGCCGAGGCCTGCTCCAATAGGGCCACCGCTGGTAATGTGCGCCGCATGCGATGGACGTGATTCTGTGTCTACGGGGGGCGCAATCAACCTCACTGCGTAACGTGATCGCATGCTTCCTCTGTTTCAGGATCTTGAACCAACTTTAAATGTATCGGCAGAACGACTGTCGGATCAGGTGTGGGCCGTGTGGGCAATCCAGAGATGTCACCACCTGGATAGTACTTACAGAAGATCAAGACAATCTTCTCTAAGTACTCAGTTCAACAATCAAATATGGATAGGAGTGTACCATTCGTGATTATCGGTCGATAAAATATCAAATTATACCTCGTTTACCGCGTTTGCCAGTGCATACCTAAGCGAAATATAGAGCTAGTGTGTACCTTGGATTCACTATACCTAGTTATTTAGATAATAGTAAAAATCTCGGTGATACACACTCAATGTTGTACGGTGTACGTACTGTGCCGCGATTGCAGCATTCGAGTAGCTGGTGTTGAATTCTCAAAATGTAACACCGCTACTCGAACTAGTTCAGGGAAGCCGAGGTGGCAGTGCAGAATTGGGCGTTGTATCGCTGTGACCAGGGCACTCATTGGCAAGCTAATCTGCTTCAGGTCGGGCAATACACGCCCGAGAGTCGTGCGCTCTGCTAATCGGGCATTTTTGGAAACTGGCGTCAGTCCCCACAATTATATAATACTTATGTATAACGAGTCACGAAGCGCATTGACTTCCTGTAACAAAAAGTTTATGCATGGGTAACCAATATCTACACTTCTTCTTCTTTCGTGTCAATGAATACACTGAATCGCACATTCCAAAGAGATGAAGATCTAGGTGAGCGACGGAAACTGACCAAAATGTTACGCCAAAATATATCAGCCCGCTCCCAATTTTTAGAAATTGGGAGCGGGCTGATCTTGTGGGAGGTGTGCACTTGCCGGGTGTTGCTGCCACAAACATATTTTGGCGTAACATTTTGGTCAGTTTCCGTCGCTCACACTGAGCATGATTGGATGTGAAAAGTCAAGCGATCGTGTGAAGCGATTGAAACAATGGAGCCAGTATTAAAATCAGTATTCGTTCGCTACTGAACTGGAAAGCTGCTGGTCCGGACGGATTACACTTTAGGTTAAAACGGCTCCGAAGGTGGTACTAAAGAACACCAGGTTATTATTGAGACGGCCGTCAATCAGCAGGTTCGCCGTAATCGAAAGGATATTGGCGACATGCTGGATAAATCATAGGTAAGAGGGCCTATGACTCCGCGTCAAGCGGGCACTTAGTCATGGGCTGTATGCTGTATGTTTACTGTCGGATGGAGAAAGGAGAACAGCCCTATCCCTTACGGCCGTTCCCAAAAACATATCTACAGATAAAGGTAAAGGTAGAGATAGTTCCTTTGTCAAATCCTATTGTTATTTTGCTAGTATTATTTGCGTTACCATAGAGATTGATATCGTTTTTATCCTTTCTAATGTCAAAACTGGCGATAGATAGGTTATTAAACCCACAGCAAGAGATAGGGTGGCCCTATTCTACTCCATCGGGCACTAACAGGGTACATGGCATGATTTGTACATTTAAAAAAACATCACGTCATGCACATTTTATTTATTATTTCTTAGGAACACTATTTCGAGTAGTCTTTTGCGATGCATTTTGTTGGTACAATAGATAGATAGCATCTGTGACGTGGCGGTAGTGAACGCGGCCACTACGCAGGAGATGCGGGTTCGATCCCCGCTCAGTGCAAATATTTGTAGGTATGCATGAATATGGGTATTTCACTGGTCTCGGGAGCACGTTAGGCCGTCGTCGGTCCCGGTTGTTATACAAACATCTATGATGGCAGTCGTTACGGGTAGTTGGAGCTCTAAAAAGTCTAACAATTAGTCTAACTGTAATACTTCGATACGATATTTCGTTATTGGGTTGTGGACGTCAGACGGCAGTCGCTTCACGAAAAATATCAAAGTCCAGCCAAATCAGCAGTTAGATTGGTAAATCTCCGAGGTGAAAGCTTAGGATACGACTGGGATTAACGCTAGGATGAAGAAGAATACAACAAATAGATTATTTTAACAAGTATTTATTCTAAATCTATCACTATGCACGACTGAGGACGATATACATACTTTTGACGGAGTACTTCAAGGAACAATTCCCAGAGCAACTTGTTATTTTTTACGCACTTGGGATAGTACCTTTTCTTATTCAATAAATGTTCTGCCTCCTTCAAGTGTTGCCCTATTTCTTTCATAGGATGAATTGTCATGTTGCACATCTCACAAAAATAAGCACCTTTCACCTGCGAATAGAAAATTAACTGTTATTGTTTGAATTGAAAATATTATTAGATTTATTAGCAGCTTTGGGAATTTTCGGCAGCGCGAATGTGACGCCCCTGGTATTGCATACGTCCATATGCCACGGTAACCACTTCCCATCAGGTGGGCCGTGTCCTTGTCTGCCACATATGTGGACTATAAAAAATATTGTGGTATAGGAAATAGCAGGGTTCGTCGGTAGCTTAATAGTTAACTTCACGATCAAGAAGTCCAGAGTTCGACTCCTAACACAAAAAATTTAGCTTAGCTGGAGGGTTTAGAGTTAGAGCATGTGGGGCGCTTGTCCCCACTCTGCTCTGCTCTACCCGAAGGTAATGCTGCTCCCCAGGTCCCGCTTGACTTTTGCCCCTTCTCATAAAGCTGTGTTTTCCCCACCTTGGTAGAAAGGCGCTGCCGTCTCCGTTGCCCACGGTATACCTCAGCCACTACTTACAGTATCTATCTCATAACATAAGAATATTATTAAAAATTATTAAAAATACTTACATCTCTAATACAGTCCTCTTTATATTTTTGAACGTAAGGACAAGACTGCGATTTGACTTTGTGCGTCAGGTCTTCGATGTGTTCCAGTGCATCATCTTTACTCACACTGGTGGAGCAAGGAAGACAATAATATCCGATTTCTGAAGTGATGATACAATTCCTTGCAAACATCGACCACACCCTGCAACATATTAAATAAAATTTCTTTAGGTAAATCGACACCTACGTACGACGTATAATAACGTAACTGTAATGCAGTTAAGACGCTTTACGCTGGAGTTGTCAATAGCATTCCATTAAAATTTAAATTCTGATGGATTAAGTAATAATTTAATTATAAATTTTGGTCCCTTTTTTACTCTAGATTATTAGGCGTAATCGAAATGTAATTTAGGCCAATAAATAAAAGAAAAAAAATTGACATTTTCTCAAAGGTCAAACGTGTAAAATGAATAAAAAAAATACACTGTCCATTATAATTTAGCCACCTACTGCATTATTTAGTATCTATATATTATGTAAAGACATAGGAAAATACTTACTTTTTTTTATTATCAAAATGATATGGTAGTTTCAAATGTATACTTAGTGCTTGTAAACTTAACATTGGCACATCACATATCTCGCAATAGAAAACACCGGCCACCTGTCAATAAAAGTATTTTTTTTTAATAAATGGACGATGCGTACTCAACGAGAGGCTATTCCATTAACAAAATCTTCCCAAGCCCGCCTCGTCAGTCAGCTGGGGTACCCTACACCTGATGATTGACGGACGACGCTCCAGTGCAGGTTTTCCTCTAGAAATTGCAGCTCCGCATTCTAGAACCCATAACACAAGCTAGTTAAGCTATGCTTACTTTGGGTCTAGATAGCATTGTGTAGATTGTCCGACAATATTTATTTACTTATATTATTTATGAATCTGAACACCAGCCTACACTAACTTTGTGAACTTTACATACATACAATCACGCCTTTATCCCCGGAGGGTTAGGCAAAGGTGAATTAACACCCACATTTCACCAGTTGTATTAAGTCCCACGTATAGTAATCTTAACCAGAATAAACGACTGTTGAGTGATCGATATAGAAACCTAATATGTAAAGGTAATGTTTGAAATACTTACATATTTAATGCCCTCGCATTTATATAGAGCCAAATAAGAAGTCGATTCTAAATTGGTTTTGTGCTCCGATTCTTTGATGTGGGCCCTTGCGTCTTTTTCATCACACAGGTATGTATCGCAGATTAGGCAAAAAAAGTCTAGGTCTCCTGCGGTGACACAATTTTTCGCCAATACAGATGACATCCTGTAAAGTAAATCACGTATATAAGCGGCTATTCGGTGATCAATAAAACATACTTCATTCCAATTTAAAATAATTTATTTCGAGTAAATCGACACTCGACGTATAATATCCTAAGTGTAACTCACCAACTGTATAAGTCTGGACACGTATCTTGGACCTAAATTGTGCTCAAAATGTGCCCCATACGCACAGTAAACATTCTTGGGTGTCTTTTGAGGATAGCACGGGATGCTACTGTGGTGGGCGAACTCAAATTCACCAAGCATAGATCAAGAAGCAAGATAGCACCAAGTTTGACTTGTGATTTAGGTCCAAGTTAGTGTCCGGAGTAATAACACAGCTAAGATATTACGTATACTGTCATAACTGCATTAAAGACAGACAGAAGTAGAGTACAGACAGAGCAGCAGCAGCAGTAAAGAATTAATATTTAATTACTTACTCGGTAGAACAGGACTTCAGGAACTATAGCAATCGATTACACTAAACCACTTTTTCAAATACACAAAATTAATAGGTACCTAACTAAGAGATGGTGGGACAAGCGAACGTTTATAGAACGAAGCACTTTTCTTAATACCACACCGTACACACATAGGCAGATTATAAAGTCTACCTAATGATGATAACCGGTCGAATTTGGTCTTTAACTAACTTTTTAATAATGACTAATTAGTATTGTTACCTGCAGTGCTTTTCTATCTATATTGGTACCTTATAGTACTAATGCAATTGAATAATAATTAATTAATTAACCGCTAACTGGTTATCACATTATAAGGTTAAGCAATACCTGGTCAGACTTAGGATGAGTAATCGTTCTTAATGTGATGAGACCCATTTGTATTTTTTCAAGCGATGGCAATATAGGTTTCGAGAAGGGCATTAGAACGACTTTTTTATAGCACTTGGGTCGCAGCGCAGACAAGCACACGACCCACCTGATAGAAAGTGGTTACCGTGGCATATGGACAACACCAGAGAAGTCACACTCGTGCTGAGATTCTGTGCCATCAGCGAAGAAGGCAAGCTGGAGATTTGGTCTTTCTACTCGTGTACTGACTGCACAAAAATCTTTACAGTGAGCTCTGGCTGCCCTACTTACCGCCGGGAACACCACAAGAGGTTATTAACCACGATATTCTGTAGGGCGGAGGTACTTCTCCAGTCGGACTACTCGATTAGAACGCGTGGTGTCCTACCGTTCGTAAGTCCTTACAGAGTCGCCAGCACTAGTGTGTCGGACACGTCTTTGCACCTTAAGCTTACATTTAAATTTAATAGCATTTTTTGCTGATAGTGGACAGTGGTTGACAATTTGCAGATTCGAGGTCCTGTAGAATTCGTTATGGGCAGTTAGAACTATTTACATTGCTATCTGTAGTTAGGACAGTTTTCCAACTCTATAGGTTCAAAATTGTTCTTTTACTTCGATATCGCTATGTCTATATGGATTCTAGAGGTCAGGCAATGCTTCACGGAAATTAATTACATATACATACATTAAACTCACGCCTGTAAATCCCCGAAGGGGTAGGCAGTGGTGTAACAATACCCACATTTCGCCGGCGAGCCTATTGTCGTCTAGCGGGCACTTTGTCATAATGCTGTATGTTTACTTTCGAATGGAGAACAGCCCCATCCCTTAGTCGCCGTCTACGACTCCTATAGGAAGAGATGGTGGCCATATTCTACTCCACTCGGCACTAACAGGGCTAAAAAAATTTTTTTTTTTTTTGGAAAATAATTGAAACCTATATAGGTAATTAAATTAAGACAATAAGAACACGGTCATTAAGGACTAACTAAAGTATGTAGGTACCTAATCGGTATTCAAATTAGACTAATGGCATCTGCAATGCAATTCTGTAAGCGCACGACGAGTAAACGTTGTAACAACCTTGATTGTCATTGGTCGGACTGGGTGACGTCACTTAAAGATCGACCAATGACAATCTATATCAGGCTGTCGCAACGTAATTGCATTGCTGGTGAATGTTTTGAAAAATTGTAAGAGGCATTTATTACATTACTTTAAGTTTTCCCTAAACCGTTATACGCCTTATAGGATTACTTCGTTGTCCTCTCTGACAGCCTCTGTGGCGTAGCGGTAGTGAACGCGGCCGCTACGCAGGAGGCGCAGGTTCGATCACCGCTTAGTGCAAATATTTTTATGCATGAATATGGGTATTTGCATTGTCGGTCGGTCTCGGTTGCCATACGAACATCAATGGCACTCAGTCGTTACGGGTAGTTGGGAGCTCTAAAAAGTCCAACAACAACGGTCTAGCTGCAATGCTTCGATATCGCCTAATGTCACCATATTGGGTTGTGGAGGTCAGATGGCAGTAGCTTCACGGTAAAAATATCGAAGTCCAGCCAACTCCGTAGACAAGACTGGTAAAGCGGACCCCAGACTCTGCTGTGCAATTCACTAACAAGCACAACGATGCGACAACGATGCGAGTCGCAACGATGTGGGCGATAGACACTGTCATTGGTCGATTTCCAATGACGTGATAAAATCTGACCAATGACACGTTGCGCCTCGCATCGTTGTCGCATCGTTGTGCTCGCTTAGTGAATTGCAGTGCTGAGGTGAAAGCTTCGGAGGCAACTTAGGATCTAGGATGAAGAAGGATCACTCCGGTGTCCGTCTGTCAAGACTTTTTGGAATTTGGATCGTTTCTAATAAGAATAATAGATTAATTTTATTTCAATACACTTTATTTTTAATGAGAATGTGAACATTGTCTTACATTTAAAGTAATAATAAGAGATTAAAGTTGAGAATAATAATAATACACACAAAAAGAATCGACATTTAAATCTTATTCAAATAATTATAAACGGTGTCTCTAGTTGAGAACTGGGTAATATAAACTATCAAAGAGAATCACTATAGCGTGGCCGTTAGCATTTGTGTAGCTAGCGTCACGTCAATAACGCACACCACTATGCAAGAATAGTAAGAGTGAGTGAGACAGCTCCCAGGGGTCCAGTACACGGTAGGTTTTGCTGTCAGTTTAACCATCAATCACACAGTGATTGACCAATAACATATCGTCTAACAGAAGATTGACCAATAACATTCATGATTGACGGCATGATAAATGACGCTTGTATAAGCGTGTAATGGACCCCATAGACAAGTGGCAATTCTTGGCCGGCGTATTGTAGAATGGAATGACAAGTGTATGGGATTTGACGTATATGACAGTCGTCAACGTATGTCATAAGAGTCAAATCCCAAGCATTCATCATTGTATTCTAGAGTACGTGCCAAGAAATAAGTCCCTTGGAGGCGGAGTAACAATCGCAACTGCTGTCGCCATATTGTGTGTTGATTGGTTCAGTATGGTGGCGATGTCATTTTAGTTCCTAGTTTTGCCGCGGGACTTATTAGCTGGCGCAAACTTTACAATACGACGGCCAAAGATTGCCACTTATCTAGGGGGGCACATCCTTACCTTACACGGCTGCCCCCTAGATAGGTTGGCAATACGTATGCAGAATAGAATATATTGATCAATGTATGGGATTGGCATACGCTGACGTCTGTCATAAACGTCAAAATACGTGACCATCCCATACATCATTATGTTCAACAATAGAAGTAAGTTTAATTAAATTCAGACGCTAAAGATAACGTTTTACAAAACCGAAAAAATTAAAACAGGGCACTGTATATTTAACCGAGACTATTTAAAGGCGACCAGAACACGCTCGTGCAAGCGTCCTTCATGCCATCAGTCATGAATGACGTTTGAATGATGGTTATACTGTCGAGTGTCGACATTACATGTAACCATCAGTCACCCCATTAGACGATAGGTTATTCGTCAATCACGGCCGTGACTGTAGTTAATCTGACAGCAAAACCTACCGTGTAATCGACGCCTATGAGTGGAAAAATTAATTATAATTTAGAAACGACGCATGCTATCCATTAAACTGAAAAAATGTAAAAGATTAGAAAGCTGTGCAGTGTCGTTTCGGCGTTGTAACTTGTATTCTTCCAACATCATCTGATTGTCAATTTTGCGCACCTTGTGTTCAGCAGTTTTTAGGTGGTAAAGCATATCATCAAACTCGTTCTCCACGGTAGAGCAGTGGCCACAGTGGAACAATTCAGAAGTCACCTGAAATAAATGAAATAATACTAGAAATGTCGAGTAATAGTTAATTAACCTATTTTTATACCACAGTAGTGGTTACCGTGGCCTATGGACGAGTGCAACACCAGGGGAGTCACACTCATGCTGGCAACCCTGTAAAAACAGAGATTCTGCGCCGTCAGCGCAGAAGTCTTCCCACTTACAGCACAAAATGAACTCTGACGACCCTACTCACCGCCGAGAATATAACACGAAACACGAGGTTATTATTGCCACGGTGTTCTGTATGGCGGAGGTACTTCCCCAGTCGGACTGATCATCATTCATTAAACAGATGTGGACAATATTATCCTAAATTTTCATGGGATCAACAACCCGGGGCGGTTTGATCTGACAGTGCAGACGCAGACTAGCGTACCTCAGGGAGCTATGTTCTCACCCACTCATTTTTCTGCATATCAATGATAAAACAATGTTGTTGCTATGCAGCACTTTACATGGAAAATATTACGGACTACACTAACGACCGTTCCCAATAACATATCTACAGATAAAGGTAAAGGTAGAGATAGTTCCTCTGTCAAATCCTATTGTTATTTTGCTACCATTAATTGCGTTGCCATAGAGATTGATGACGGTTTTATCCTTTAATGTCAAAACTGGCAGTAGATAGGTTATTGGGAACGGCCGTTAGACCGCGGTTTGACAATGAACTTGAGCTGTGCAATGAGCAGTTTTCCAGTAGGTATTTATAGGGTTCCTAAAGACAAGCTAGATGGCGCAGCCGGCACTTTTGGTAACTAATTTATGGAAAAAATTATCTTCGGTTTTGTATTGATTTACTTTACATAGATGTTTTGACATGTTTTCTGATGAAATTATTTTAAATTATAATATTATTATTTTAAATTACAGACCGACGCGAAAAGAACAACAACAAACCACAGATTACATTAAAATTACCAAAAGTTATGCTAGCGCCATCTCTTGATGCATTAAAAACCAACTGATTATTATACCTACTGGAAAACTGCTCATTCGAACGAACAATGACAGTCTCTATCGAGCACAACGTTGCGACTCGCATCGTTGTGCTCGCTTAGTTAATTGCAGTGCTGAATCTCAATGGTCAAAAGCATCTATAAAGTTCAAGACCGTCAAACTAAGAGCCACCAGTTTACTATTGCTCACTTTTGGGATATAACTATATGGCGGCACTCATCTTTTTATCATCTAGCACAGGGTTTCTTAAACATTTAGTTCACAAACCCCTGCTAAAATTTCTAGATGACAGCGAACCACTTTATTAACTATAACTCGGTATCAAGTCGATTTCTGTATTTCGTTTTTATCATGACCAGTTCTGAAAACACACTTTCACGTAAGTACCTACGTAGCAAACCTAAGTAGCAAATGGTAAAAGAAAATTCACCACTTTGCGTGAGAGTTGGAGCTTCCTGTCTAACTACCCAAAAATCTATAAAAGTCATCCCTAAAGAGTTTTATTGAAGAGCCTGTGAGAGCAAGCCATGAATCGAGACGCCATTACGTGAATCTTGTAGCGAACCCCGTACCGTCGAATGGCGAACTCCTAGGCGAACCTCTTTTAGAAAACCTGAGCTAGTAGAAAATTTTGTACAGTTACTATAATAATATTACCTGTCGTACGAATTCGTTTTCCAAAGAAGTAACAACAAGACTGTTGTCCAACTTATTTTTATGTTCTTGAGACCTCAAGTGATCCGTTACATTCCTTTCCCACAAATCTATATCGCAAAAGCGGCAAACTAATTTAGGGCCAAACTTTACAAAGCCCAAAAAATCTCCAATCTTCATACAATATTTGTCATTTATAATTATTAAATTCTTGCCACTCATAGTCTCAATTCGTTCAACAGTTTCAATGAATTCTGAAATTTTTACTGTCGTAAGTTTTTTTGCATCTCTCTTCTTAGTGATCGGCTGTTTGGTTGGTTGTGTTAACTTGTCTTTATGTTTCTTTCCTGCTACGTGTTCTTTTACACAATTCAGTGTAGCAGGTATTTGTAAAGTGCACACATTACAATACACAGTGTTATTAAATTTGTTGACTGATAAGTTGTGTTGCTTTGCAAAAGCTTCCACTTCTTCAGTTACAGTTTTTGTTGTGGCTGGTTTATCTTTCCCTTTCATCTGTACGGGCCTTGTGTATAACGTCTTCCCATCATTGATAATAGATTGTTTCTCTGAAAGCAAATAGATCAAAAAAAATTCTTTCTTCCTAGATAAGGTTCGTTGCTTGTTCATGGTTACTCTTAGCTTAGTCATCCACCACACAGAACCAAGAACAAGAAAATTCTAATGACACAATATAATAGAGCTGTTTTACATAAAATAAAACAGTTATTATGGCCGAAAGAAAGACGGTATTAGTTTGAAGAAGCTGTCTGTGATTTTTCCCTTTTTTAAGCGTTAACATTGTTAAAATCTTACCTCTAGTCCTCTTTCGTCTATAGTTACCCGTTTAAATCACCGCTAGGGGCGCCACTGTTTCCAGTCGCACACCTTTATGTCAATCATAGATCATAGTGTCTTCTCGCCAGCAAGGACCTTGCTCTAATACCGTCTTTCTTTCGGCCATAATAACTGTTTTATTTTATGTAAAACAGCTCTATTATGACCTCCGAAAGACGGTATTAGTTTGAAGACCTGTTTGGTTTCTGCTGGTGATGGTAACTATAACAACGCTATGTGATAATATAGAAAACAGTATTATTTAGCATATGAATAAAAATAATGCATTAATCAATAGAATGTTTATACAAAACATGCAACCAAGATGTATATCATATTCATAACATCAAACATTAATTAAAATTTATTACCAAATTGAGACTTCCAATTTCCTCAACATAAAACCTATGCCATGGGCATACATGTCAACCTTTGAAGGCAAGTGAAGATCTGAAGCTACCTTGAGCCGCATCAATATGTACTGCATAAAAATAGATCTTATCCATTCTCCTAGGAGTGTCGTGGTAGCTGCTCTAATTGAGATAAATCAACTAGTTACATCAGTAACATAGACCGCAAGGTTGAGTGTACTGAAGTACACAACTAGGCATTTTGGTGTTTGACAATTAGCACCGACTGCCTATGCTAGCTACAATCAGTTTTAGAATATTATAATGTATTCTGGCTTTCACTTAATTTTATCTTCGACTTATAAATGCACAATGGGCGGCCTTATCGCTAACAGCGATTTCTTCCAGGCAACCTTTGGATGGATAGAAGCAAAAGAGATGATAGGGTAGCGTACAATTTTTCAATGAGATAAAACAATGAAGTTGCGATACTGCGAAATTGATCTAATACGTGAAGTCATGTACTCACCTGTCTGTAGCTAGAGACAGAATAATGGCAACTCTTCTAGATATGTCTAAAATAAACTGTTATATGGTACTGAAAATAGTCAGTTAGATATTATTTGGGTATCCCATCACTTCTCGTGGTATGGGTTACCAAGGAATAGGGCTATTCCCCATCCGACAGTAGAAATTAGTGATTAGTCATGACTCATGACAAAGCGTTTATCTGACTGCAATAGGTCTGGCCCCCGTCATGTGAACTCATAACTATCTGGCCAAATGTGGGTGTCACATATTATACCTCTGACCCATGGAGGGGTTTACAGGCGCGAATGTATGTATCCCATTCAGGATAATTAATGGCCTGGGCTTTCCGTAGAAAAACTGTCTACATTTGTAGCACAGTACGGAAAAACTGCAGATCGTATAGATCTGCAGGCCCTGCAGATGTTAATTATTAAATCAATTGAAATGTAAGCTCAAAATAGAATTATGTTTAAAATGGGGATATGCAAAATACATTCCTGCCGTATGACATAAAAGATTGCCATTGAATATGCAATATGTAACCCATAGTTGTATGGGTAGGTATCCCGTACACTTAGACTATACACAATCTATACAGACCCAGTAAATGGCCATTACCGTCACGACGTAAAAGATAGCTACTACTTTGGAACAAGTTTGAGATATACTATAATCTCATAATATGCAAATTTGACATGCAACTGATACTTTGTCAATACAGTGTATAGTCAAAGCATTGATCAAGAGTGGTTATCCGCTAACTACAACTTGATAACTCCAGTTTTCCTCTCCCCCCCCCTTTTTCAAGGAGGATAGCAACTCTCTGCTGAGGGGTGAATTAGGATCTCCCGGAGATCTTTTATCGGCAAGGGGTCGATTAGGGCTCTCAATCAGCCCAAAGTACTGATCCCACTATGGGACTATATTTAGAATTTGTGTTCCCTTGGCATTGTATAGAAGGGCCAGCCACTGAAGTATTAAAATAGGTGGGAGAAAACATCCATCCCAATTCCCAACTGATTTATTAGGATCTTCCGCAGATCCTTTATTTGTCAGGGGCCGTTAGGGCTGTCAATCTAAGATTAATCAGCCCAAAGTACTTATCCCACTATGTGGCTATATTTAGAATTATTAAAATAGGTGGGGGAAAAAAAACCTCCATCCTAACTGATCTATTAGGATCTTCCGCAGATCCTTTATTAGTCAGGGCCGTTAGGGCTGTCAATCTGAGATCAATCAGCCTAAAGTACTGATAGGTATGATGTAGTTCCAGTTTAACTGAAAGCCTTACATGTGGTCACTGAACCACCTTTGAGTCCCGCGTCATGCACTGGGGAACGACGGGTGAGTCCCTTTGATGTGAAAGGGTTGATATTGCATATGTCCTGATCTTTGATCGAGGCCATTGCGACTCCTAGCAGAAGTTCACATTCATGAACGAATCAGCCTCTTGAGACGAGGTCAAAGAATCCGTTTAACTTCTCAGGGAGATAACCGTCAGTATTATATTGAACTGCTCGGTTGATTGGTCAGCTCTAGAGGGGTTAAGGGGCAAGTGCACCCATCATTTCAGTTGGCTGTCCGACTGAACCAGTAGTGCATTTTGTACCTAAGCAATAATGCTGCATGCACTGCAAACAACTCCCTCACATTGGAATGCCGTTTTTTGTAGGCTCTAACTCCATATGCTTGACAACATAAAGTTGTTCAACTTCAGTCCCCAGCCCGCGTCCGCCGCGTTCTGTAGTGAGAAAGTGAGTCACATTTTGCCTGTGTATCACTTGTGCACTGTGGTTCCCATTCCTGAGCCGCCACTGTAATTTGCACCTCACTAGGGGATGCAGAGCCCATCTTTCTCTTAGTCTACCTTGTTTGAAGCAAGCAAAAATAAAATTGCATCCTGAGACAATGAAATTGATCATCCTAGTCGTCAGGTTAACTTCAAGTGTCTTGCAACTATAGTACAGTCAACGACAAAAGTAGATTAATTAGTAGTACTATGTAGTTACTTTGTTTTCTAAATATTATACAACTACTTAAACATCAACTTAATTGACACATTATTAAGCAATGTAATGCAGTTTTTTTTTTTTTTTTTTTCATTAAAAAAAAATGTTTTTATGGACTTTTGATGTTGACTGTATCGCTTGGAGGCAAGTCATAGTTCTGCAAATTTTTGGTAAATATACCAATTAAGTAGCTATTTTAGTTACTTTGTGGGCAAAGGCATCAAGTTGAAATCTGTGTTTCAAGTGATTCTAGGTGAATTGATTGGAATTTACCTACCGATCCAACTTTAATAATGTGACTATATGTTATACTTTAGATATATTATGTTCACGGATAAAAACATTATTATGGCATCGTTAAGTGGGTATTAACCAAAGCCCCAAAACAAAAATTATGAAGGAATTGTTTAGCAAATGAACCATGACTTGTTTCCAAAGGATTTCCGCAATCCAATTAGTCGCAGTTACAATGGTATAAGGTGAAGATGAGACTGAAAGAGTGGGCTCTGAGACAATTTCTTTTCCATATTAGGTGTTACTCGCAAGAGCCTCCTGTGAAATTACTTTATGCATAGATGAAGAAATGCCTGGTGCAAGTCTTGTCATCCAATCTACCTGTTGTAAGAACTGAATCCCAAATAATTGGAATTTCAACTGACATGTTAAGTTCAAACATGTTAATTTAGGCTTTTAAGTTTAAAAAGGGGGATAATGTCCCATCTGACCTTTTATTAAAGACGTTTATGAACAGGAAGGAGCTGTTCCTCAACATTTAATTTAATTATTTTTTTTAAAACTATTAATGTAGGTATGTGTAAATTAGTAGTTATAAAAAAATTTTAAATTCTTTGCATCCTAAGATGACATGCATTAATGCCTACTACCTTCTTACAATATAGATTAGTATTTTTATAGATATTCTTGTTTTAACGTATGAATATCACGCCAACTAGGACACCCTCAAGAATTCAACTTGGAATAAGACTTAGAATGTTATAATATTGCTATTTTGTAAGCCAGTTTTTAGAAGTGCCTGACCCTGCAATACAATGTATACAAGTACGCCATCGACCGTTCAGTGCTGGCAACATAATCATACCTTTTATTAAGGTGATACATCATTTATAACTTATAAATATTTTTATTGGGCCGGTAAATCCAAGTGACACTACACTCATTATAATAGTCCATAAATCAAGTACCTCCAGGTTTCCAAGGAACGATCTTATTGTTTTCGTAACAAATATAATAATTTTATATTTTCCAATAAAAAAATTAAAGTACCTACATCAGTAACTAACGAATGTAAATGATTATTAATATAATTCTATCAGGTTCATTTTTGTAAAAACCTTAACATATTGCGGAATGAGTTCCGAGCGTGAGACCGAACTCTCAAACACATTTCGAAATGACTTGGTTAAACCGCTTATTTATTCGAGGATGGCGAGGCAAAGTCGTTCTAATCTTCCGAAGATGAGAACTATTTTGGGACTTATTAGTGCTTCGCTCTTCGCTCTCCCTCGGGAGCAACGATTCCTCAGCGGTATTTATTAATTAGTATGGTACAATCTACTTACCGAAGCTCACGGAAAGAAACTTCACTAAATAAGATACCTTGTACTTATTTATGTTGCACTGTACACATACATACGGTAAAAACAATGTAATTATTATTTAATTAGTTATTTAATAACTTTTTTCTTGACTTGAAAATTTTTTCACCTTTACGCGGTAAAATCACAAAACGCTATGATCTATGATTGACATAAAGGTGTGCGACTGGAAACAGTGGCGCCCCTAGCGGTGATTTAAACGGGTAACTATAGACGAAAGAGGACTAGAGGTAAGATTTTAACAATGTTAACGCTTAAAAAAGGGAAAAATCACAGACAGCTTCTTCAAACTAATACCGTCTTTCGGAGGTCATAATATTCTAACCCTAGTTTCAGTAGTCCTGGTTCGGCACCAAGGAATACATACTTATAATCACACCTTTACAGCCTCCGTGGCGTAGCGGTAGTGAACGAGGCCGCTACGCAGGAGGCGCGGGTTCGATCCCCGCTCAGTGCAAATATTTGTGTTCATGAAATATGGGTATTTGCATTGGTCTGGTCGTGCCTCGGAGAGCACGTTAAGCCGTCGGTCCCGGTTGCCATAAGAACATCTATGGCAGTCGTTACGGGTAGTTGGAGCCCTCAAAAATCCAAAAACAACGGTCTAACTGCAAAGCTTCGATATCGCCTAATGTTAACATTGGGTTGTGAAGGTCAGATGACAATCGCTTCACGGAAAATATCGAGGTCTAGCCAAATTCGTAGTTAAGACTGATAAAGCGGACCCCAGACTCCGAGCTGAAAATGCTTCGGATGCGACTGGGAATTAACGCTAAGAGGAAGAAGAATCACACCTTTATCTCCGGAGAGTTAGGCAGAGGTGAATTAACACTCGCATTTCACCAATCATTGTATTAGGTCCCACGTAATAGGGGGTGAGCCTATTGCCGTATTCCGGGCGCTATTGTTGACTTGAACCATACATCTGAGACTGAGTCTGGGCTGTATATTATATCTTTCTAACATCATACAGATATAATATACAGCCACGGAAAATGAAAATAAAAATCTCTTAAACATCGTTAGTAAGGATAGTATAATATCGTCAAATTTTCACATAATAATATGAATATTAAGATTTATCCTGTCGCACAAAGCAGTGAAGAGATAGTAATAATAATTGATATTTTCTAATTTAATTAATGTTAGTAGTCAATCACGTGCAGCCAATGCCGGAATATTATTTTAAAACATAGTTATACATCAGGACATGTATCTTGAACCTAAAATGTGCTCTATACGAGCATTACGCGTTGGATGAGCTCAATTTCACCAAGCACAGATTATTACAAAACTATCCACGCACGCCAGGGCCTCGTTTGTCTCGCAACAAGATATTTGTCCCGAAATATACAAAGCTCTCTTACTTGTTAAGGTCTCATCCTCAGTTGCATTGCTAGACGTCTCATTTACGCCATCTCCTTTGGCTTCATTTTCTTCTTCGTTTTTCTTTCCATTCTCGTCAGCGTTGATTGTGGCATTGTCTACTTTACTGACGTCATTTTGGTTTGGGTCGTATTGAACTAAAGTATCCTTGTGTTGAGATGAATTTAAGTGTTCTGTGAGCAGGTCATTAGATAGGACCTTGTTACAAGTTAAACATTGATGGCCGCCATCTACCTGAAAAAAGCAATTCTGCATGAAAATACCATAATGCATTATCACGCAGCCTCTGTGGCGTAGCGGTGGTGAACGCGGCCGTTACGCAGGAGGCGTGGGTTCGATCCTCGCTCAGGACAAATATTTGCATGCATGAATATGGCTATTTGCATTGGTCTGGTCATGCCTCGGAGAGCATGGTCGTTAAAAAGCCGTCGGTCCCGGTTGCCATATGAACGTCTATGGCAGTCAGTCTTAAAAATTCCAACAACTGGTCTAGCTGCAATGCTTCGATATCGACCAGTACGAGTATAGCTATTGGGTTGTGAAGGTCAGATGGTACGAGCTTTCCGAAGTCCAGCCAAATCCGCAGTTAGACTGGTAAAGCGGACCCCAGCACTGCAATTCACTAAGCGAACATAACGATGCGAGTCGCAACGTTGTGCTCGATAGAGATTGTCATTGGTCGGATTGTATCGCGTCATTGGAAATCGACCAATGTCAATCTCTATCGAGCACATCGTTGCGACTCGCATCGTTGTGTTTGCTTAGTGAATTGCACAGCAGACTTCGAGGTGGAAGTTTCGGATGCGACTGGGATTAACGCTAGGATAAAGAAGACATAATATAATCACGCAATCATCCCCGGAGTCTTAGGCAGAGGTGAATTAACACCCACATTTTCACCAATCATTATTTATTTATTTATTTTATTCGGTTCAAGTAATAGGGGGTGAGTCTATTGCCGTATGCCGGGCACTATTTTTGAGTCGAGCCTTCCATCTGAGGCTGAGTCTGGGCTGTATATATCTATCTGTCTGATGTTAAACAGCCCTATCCTTAATCGCCTTGTATGACACCGCATGGGAAGAAATAATGATGGCTCAGATTCTACTACATGAAATTAAGCTAGAGTCAAAACCGCATAACATTGTCGAGATCGACATTGTAAAACAAAGGATCTTATTATAGGTTCTACTAAATTGTAAACAACTACTAAATAATGTAAACAAAGCCTATATTATTGAACCTCGTCAGCTAGAACACCCACCAGTCTTAATTTCTCAGAAAAACTAAACAGCGAACCATATATAATTGCTATGCTATTATTATTAGCTGCTACACACTTGCACACCACCTATCCGAACCTCCTACACATATTTTATCAGGTAGCATGTTTTATGTTCTATTTATAATTTGGGCCCAAGAGACTCCCTCCGAGAATATAGTTATCAGTTACGCCGTAATCAGAAATTTAATCGTAAGACATACGACAGTCGTGGTTCCCGGTGGAGTAGTATAGGGCCACCCCATCTCTTCCTGTGGGTGTCGTAGAAGGCGACTAAGGGATAGGGCTGTTCTACATCCGTCAGTAAACATACAGCTCATGAAAAATAGCAATAACATTCACTGAAAAAAACTACACGTAACGGTTGCCATACGAACATCTGGCAGTCGTTACGGGTAGTTGGGAGTCCTAAAAAAAGTTCAACAACAACGGTCTAGCTGCAATGCTTTGATATCGCCTAATGTTACCATTGGGTTGTGGAGGTCATGGCAGTTGCTTCACGGAAAATATCGAGGTCCCGCCATTTCCGCAGGTATGGTAAAACGAACCCTAGACTAGACTCCGAGGTGAAAGCTTCGGATGCGACTGGGAATTAACGCTAGGATGAAAAATAAAGCTTACCTTTCTAAAAATGTTGTTTTTCTCGTCAATAGTCACTGCACTCCTGAATAAGTTCAAGATGTGTGTCTGTTGAGATTTGTGCGTCGAATAATCTTCGTACTCAGCATCGCAGAGTACACAAGTGTCCTCAATGAAGCTGTTCCACGCACTTTCCGTTATCAGAATGTTGTTCTGAAGGACTATGGATGTGCCCACACGTTTCAGCTGTCTCCTTTTACGTTCCAAGTGTGATGCTTTGGTCACATGAATGCCCACTTTTGTTGTAGTGGGAAATGTCTTACTACACACTTCGCAGTAGTAAACACTCTTCACCTATAAAATAGAGAACGATAATAAGATTGTCACGTCAATGTGATTGTGATGTGTGAATGATTGTGACTTCACCTACTGGTAAACTGAAGGCAAAGACACGGAAAAGATCGTCACCATTATAGACACGTACCATGTTACAATGGTGGCACATAGCTTGACGGCCGCATTAGATGTTTTTTTACCCCGCTTAGAGATTACGCAAGTGGCGCGGGTTCGAATCCCCCTCGGTGCAAATATTTGTATGCATGAGTACCTATATAACGTATATTTGCATTTGTCTGGGTATTCTTTGTATCTAAGTGTGTGTCGATGATTATACTCCGATTTTAATGAAATAAAACCGCAGTGATTGGAACTGTACGTGTGTAAGGTGTAAGGGGTACATTACACGCTCATGCCATCGCCATCAATCATGATTCATGAATTACGTTTGAATGATGGTTTCTGGATTCGGTCTCCACGCTCAAGGCCCGCGATAGAAGCTATGCAATAGCTTAAAAAAAATGTTGGGTAAAAGAATGGCTTTTAAAAAGGAATGATTGACGCGTGATTGATTGATGAAATGCCATTAGGTACACGTTCACTCAAAATATCCAGATAATAATCAATCACCTTCATGCAATCGTCAATCACTTTCATGCCACCGTCAGTCACCGGCCGTGATTGTGGTAAAACTGACAGCAAAACCTACCGTGTAATGGGCACCTCAGGTCACCGAGAAGTGAATAAATAGGTACTTGAATAGATTAACAAATTAATAACGATGTGGCAGCGCCGCGCCGGAAATAATTTGCACTCAGTGCATCGCTTGTATTCCTTGTATTAGGCCCTTTGCACATTATAAGATACGTACGCCAGACAAGAAAAATGTCGTATCTGATGAACCGTACACCTTGCACAATTACCGTATAAAACCTTCAGGCACTTGTCCTGAACAATGCGTCACTAAATGAACTCAAAGTAAGGTTGTTGGTAGGTAGGTATATGCCGGTGCCGGGTGCCGGTACTGCATAATATTTAGCATTATAATAAGTAGGTCGACATAACAGCGTTGCATTGCATCATGCGATAGGATAGGACGGCGCGCAGTGTCGGTCGCGCTCGCGATGAACGGGGAATCCCCGCATTTCATATTTCCAAGTACTTACATGTCGACACCTCTGGGTTCAATTGGCGTATAAACCAAAACACGACTTTTCAGGAGAGCAAAAAAACGATTTTATTTTTAGAAAAAAAATCATAACTTTTTTATTTTAGAAGCTACATAAAAAATTCCAAAGAGAAAGATTCTTAGAATTTGGGGATGAAGAAGGCTAAATCATTCAATCATATCTATCTTCTTTGGTTTAGAAGTTAGCATGGATATACGTCTTAGAAAATACCAATTTATGGTGTATACACCCCATGAAAATTGGATGAAAAACCAAATATGGATATAAGCTGTACTTATATCCATATTTGGTAAAATTAAGTTCACATTTACTGATGTAAAAGCACGTAACTGTAGGTTTTTTTGCTGTAAAGACTATTTACTTTGCACCTCAATAGAATTATAATTAATAAAAACAATCTCGATACTGTTAGAATGTGGCAGAATTACATTAATATTAGTCTTACTACAGAATTGTGGTCGATATATACGAAATTAAACTACCAGAAACGAAATTAACTTAGTTTTATTAAACAAAACAGATAATTATGGCACACATTATCAGTCATGATCAGATTACCAAACTAATAAAGGCAATTATTTAAATCTGTAGCTCTTCCACAGCCATCTCTCCTTCACCGCGACTTCCTCGTACAACAGATTGTCCTCAGGGTCTTTGTCTTTAATTCAGCGGCACTTGAACAGAGCCTGCGCCATTTTGACCGTGGAACGCGCCAACTTATAGATAAGCTTTTGCCCCTCAGACGATTCCAACTTGTTATATAGCGGTTGCAAGTGGTCTCGTTTGGCCCTGGTTACCGCTGTCCTGGTGCCGCGTTTTGCATCTTTGTACGCATCGCGGTCATCGGAAGATTTGGACGCTTGCCACTTTTTTAAGGAGGGCTTTCTTCACCCTGATCTCTCTCTGCACTGTGTCGTTCCACCACCAAGTGTCCCTGTCATAGATGCGTCCACCCTTAGACGTACCGAGCACCGCCCTCCCCGCCTCAAGGATAGCTGCCTGAATCCTGTCCCAGCAAACCTCTACTGGTTCGTCTACAGCATCAGCGCACTTGTCACCGATAGCTGAGACGAGACTTTGGGACTTGGCTTCACCACCACCTGATTCTTTTTGTCTTTGAGTTTCACGCGGAGGTCCATGACAAGGAGACGGTGTTGGCTAGTGAGACTCTCTCCGGGTATTACCTTGCAGTTGGCCACCCTGCTGATGCTATGCCTCTTAGTGAGTAGGAAATCGATCTGGGTAGCGTGCTCTCCGCTCTTGCAGGTGACAAGAAGTTCGGCTTTCTTTTTGAAGAACCTGTTCACGACGGCAAGTTCGGTGGCCGTACACGTTTTGGATGTGCTCACCCTCTGGGTTACGGCTACCGTGTGCAAAACCGCCGTGGGCATGTCCAAACTCCTCACACTTGTCACCCACATGACTGTTCGTGCAGTGGTTTTACTTTAGCAGAATCGAGGGCCAGGGCCTTGATTCTGCTAAAGCAAAACCACCGTCATAACACGGACACTGTAATAATTTTTTGAATTTTTACCATGTAATTTAAGACTTTAAAGCAATGTTTGTAAAATCTAAAATTAAATGGCCTATTGTATAGTGAACGAAAGCGTGTAGTAAAAATATCGTCATTTAATTTTGGACTTTAATTCTATAGCAATAAAGTCTAAAATTGAATACCATTTTTTGCAATGGATATGGTTTATACGTCCATATGTTATTTAAATGTTTGGATTTACGACCTCAATTTTAAATTACGTTTAAGAAATATATTTATTCGTCACGGCGTAAAAACCATTTACAATCAAGGCAGATCTTAGAGCGGAAACACACGATGCGTTGCGGCGGCGGCGCGACGCCGGAGCGGTGTCGCTGCGTCGTTTTACATAGAAATATCTGTAGCATGTCACACGATGCGCTGCGTCGCCGCACCGGACTTGCAACCACCGAGACGAGGCGGGGAGGGGTGAATGCGTTGCGACGCCGGAGCGGCACCGCTCCGGCGCGCGCCGCACCGCCGCCGCGTAGTTGTTTATGATTTATAGACCGGGCGCTAGAGGTATGAGTATGCAAAATGTGAGTACCGAATTTCGCCAACGGATTTAAGTGAAGAAAAGGTCCAAGAATGATAATGTGGATCTTGCCGGTCTATTTTCTGGTCCATTTTTTTTACCCCCTCTTGTCTTATTCGTAAAGGAAATGTATTGAGTAGGTACATGATATAAAATCATTTTAATGAATATTTCCGTTATAATTTATAGTTTGTTCTAATGGTAAAAGTGAGGATGGATCTTAAATAGGTACATAATAATAAAAAAAACGAAAATAAAAGTAATATTTAAAAAAAAAAAAGTTATTCGAACAACCAGCGAATTCAAGCATAAATTTTCTTAAAGTAGGTAAAAAATACTTATTTTTAATTTTGACATTTGTTATTGATGCATTTACATAATGAAATACAAACCAATTCAGATTTATTGCAATTACAAGACCTTGTGCGACAATTTACAGTTCATTTACATGGGGGGAATTAATAACTCTGGTAAAGACGGCTTGTATAGTCATTTTGTCGTGGACGTAAGTCACTGTTGAGCTTTTCGTAAAAGTGTACTTTTATATATGCCTAGGTAGGTACCTACCTATATTTTGTAGCATTAATGATACTAATGTAGTCAGCAAAATGTTATTATATTTAATCATCGATATATATTATATTAGCTTTTGCCCGCGGCTCCGCCCGCGTGGATGTCGGTTATCGCGATCAAACATAGCCTTTGTCCTTTCTCAAGGTCTAATCTACCCCTATACTAAATTTCATCAAAATCGGTTCAGTGGTTAAGGCGTGAAAGCGTGACTGACAGACAGACAGTTACTTTCGCATTCTTATGTATAATAATATCTGTATATATATATAATATATAAGGAAATATGGATTCAGGGTTGGCAGTCGGCAGCACGAGTGTGATGCCCCTGGTGTTGCATACGTCCATAGGCCACGGTGACCACTTCCCATCAGATGGGCCGTGTGCTTGTTTGCCACTTGCCACCTAAGTAGTATAAAATAAAAATGGATACAAAAACACGACTTAATAAAGCAACTTCTTTACGTCAATAGATGTAGAAACACACTAAACGCATACGCGCGCTATGCTTACTTTAAGGGCGCAGAGGGGATGTGAAGGGAGCGAGAAGGGACCATTACACCCGGCGGCAAGATTTCTTTGTCATTATTTAGAGGATCAGGTATAAGAATCCGGTCATAGTTGCCGTCACTCGGATTTTGCATACTCAACTACCTCTAGCGCTTGCACTATAATTAACAGACATTACAACGCAGCTGGGGCGCACGCGGCGCCGCCGCTGCGTCATAACAACGCAGCGGCGTCGCACCGCTCGTGTGCCCGCTACTGCGGCGAAATTTCTGCGGTGCGTCGCCGCAACGCATCGTGTGTTTCCGCTCTTACGCCCCGGGTTGGTAAAAATCTTGGTCATAACGTCTTACTAAAAATTTAAAAAAGAAAAATTTGGCTGTTACATTAACATTTTATCTTTTTTGTGGTAGGATGATCTAAATTTTTTGGGTCGTAAAAGCATTTTTTTTGCGAATTTGAACATTTTAAATATACAGATCGATAGAGAAAAAATTTCTGAACTAAACGGTGTATTATAACTCATTTTGGCCAAAATGGTTTATACGCCAATTGAACCCACAGGTGTCGATGTGCATTGTGCATATAGGTATACACTTTATACATAACTTTTGTTTTCATTATTAATCAAAGTTAACTACCTAAATCTAAATCTCGTTTGGTTTATAAATAGGTAGTAGGTTTATTTTTAGTAACAGGTCGCAGACAAGCACACGGCCCATCTGATGGATAGTAGTTACCGTGGCCTATGGACGAGTTCAATAGGTACCAGGGGAGTCACACTCGTGCTGCCGACCCTTTAAGAACAGGGAGACCGGGAGACGTCAGCGAAGAAGACAGGTAGGACCAGGGCCGGTCGCAGCTTGAAGTTTTGGGGAGGGGGGGGGGGGGTCACTTCGAAAATTCCTTAAGTTTAACCCCCCTCCCCTCGTACTGGAACTTTTCAATATGACGTGCATGGTTTTGGGGGGGGTCATGTCATGTCCCCTGTGACTCCCCCCCCTCGGACCGCACCTGGGTAGGACAAGCCTTTGGTCTTTCCACAGACAGCAGAAAACCTCTGAGCTCTGGCTACCCCGCGCCGGGAACACAACATGAGGTTATTGAACCCGCGGTATTCTGTACGGCGGATGTATTATACTTCCCCAGTCGGACTGCTAGATTGGGACGGAGATACCGTCGTGTCCTAAATTACATCGTAATATGGGCACTTAATGAAATTTTGAAGCAATTAGTATGCTAACTACCGCGTGGTACCCGGCAGAGTAGAATTTGGGCCACCCCATCTCCTCCCATTCGGTGTCGTACAAGGCGACTAAGGGATAGGGCTGTTTAACTTTAACATCAGACAAAATATACAGCCCAGACTCAGCTGCAGATACATGGCTCGAGTCAACCATAGCGCCCGGAATACGGCAATAGGCTCACCCGCTATTATGTGGGACCGAATACAATGATTGGTGAAATGTGTAACCATTAACCATTCGGGGATAAAGGCGTGAATATTACTTACTAGCTTTTGCCCGCGGCTCCGCCCGCGTGGATGTCGGTTATCGCGACCAAACATAGCCTATGTCCTTTCCCAAGATCTAATCTACCTCTATACCAAATTTCATCAAAATCGGTTCAGCGGTTTAGTCGTAAAAGTGAGACAGACAGACAGACAGAGTTACTTTCGCATTTATAATATTAGTAGGGATGTAACTATGTAGTATTCTAACTACATATTCAAATTAATTAAGATTGGAAAAAGTGAAATGCTCAAGACGTGGCTCCTTAGTTCAGTTGATCAGAGCTACAGATGATATTAGTCTGTTCTTAGAGCATTCCCCCTATAAGGGACTAGGTGTGGGTGCAAGTCCCGCCTGAGCATTCACATAATCCAATCTAAATCGAATCGATAAGTAATTTAGAGAACCAGGTACGGCCGCAGAGGGGGTCTCTTTTTTATGTGCGGTAATTCCTTCAGATAATACCTTTTTATAGGACTTTTCAATTAGACGAGCAATATTTTGTCATGTCCCCTGCCCTGTCCCCTGTCCCTGACCTGTGACACCCCCTTCGGACCGCGCATATAGATAACTAAGTACCTATGTATAGGTATATCGACTCACCGAGTGTAACCTCACCTAAGTGGCAACACTATCGAATAAAGAGCATTCTGTTTTAGCATTATGCATGCCTAGCAGTGTGGACGCTTGGTAGGGCAAGCGGAAGCACCGCTAGCTAGAACATAGTCGGTTAACAAGAAGCACTTGTACCTACCTACCTACTACATATTTCGATAACGAATTACTACCTAGAAACAATTTGGTTTATTAAGTATCAAGAAAGGCAACAATGCTGCTTGGTCTACTACCCAACAACATAATGGGGTTTTAGTAATATGGATTTATTCTTTTGCTCTTCGGGTGTGGAACTCTAAAACTTGCCTTGGGGGCTAGCAGAGTGAATGATGCCATACATCTTCTCAAGCACGTAAGCGAGCGTTTAAAAATAAGAAACAATTTCAAATACCTACTCAGGGACCACCATTTTAAGACTGTTCTGTATTATGAGTTTAAGATCAATAGCATCATAATTGGTGGTCCATATCTTCTGAGCTGCACCTCAGCTTTTTACCATCTAGCGGAGTGCAAACGGACCAAATACAAAACAAAACTCATTCTCGTTTTACTCGTGCGGAAATCGCCTCAGATACAACCGCCCTGTGCCCGGTGAGGATGGTTATGTCGGACTCGAACCGACTAAGATCACCGTTTCGGGTCCTCGGCCGGGGTGCAAGATTACCTTGAGAATATCCCTTGCGCCTCGGCTGGCTCAAGGCCATCTTTAGTTTCGAGATAGCCGGTTGTGGAAACCACGGGGTCCCCATCTTGCGAGCGTGTGTCTAGTTCATAATATCGACAGTCACTACATCGATGG
Organism: Eilema depressum; assembly: GCA_914767945.1. Classification (NCBI taxonomy): domain Eukaryota; kingdom Metazoa; phylum Arthropoda; class Insecta; order Lepidoptera; family Erebidae; genus Eilema; species Eilema depressum. The sequence goes on along the minus strand of OU612034.1, from coordinate 3,225,748 downwards.
TCGCTGTAACGAAAACGTTGCATCGAAGGGCTAATGTATCGACAGTACCCCAAATCGATGGTACGCTACATCGACAGTACCCCAAATCGTTGGTACGCTACATCGTTAGTACACTAAACCGACGGTATGCTGCATCGACAGTAAACCAAATCGATAGTACGCTGCATCGACTACCTTTATTATTCGTGTTTCCACTAATATGAGGTCAGCTGCGAGTCAGTACACCTTCGAAATGTCAGACCAGGCTCTATTGCAGGCTTTAATCTCAGGGTTGGGAGGTGAGCGACAGTCGCTCCTAGAAAATCAACATACCAATCAAAATTTATTAGCAGATCTCGGGCTCCAAAGTGAAAACTTTGGATGAAGCTTGGAAATAATTGTTATGATGACACTATGAGAGACAGATACTATCTCTACAACATAGTGTTACCTAGCGCAGAAGTCACGCCTAACGTTACGTTATTACATATAATTATTTTTTATTTACATGCCTCATGATAATTTAATATATTTCAAGGTACTACATATGGTCTGGGGTTTTCTCAGAGGAGTATGGTCTGCGGTGCGGTGTGAGGCAGGGTGGGTTGTCCTCGCCCTCGCTTTTCAGCCTATACATCAATTAGTTGGTCGAGGAGCTCAGCAGCACAGCATCAGTTATGCGGACGACATGGTGCTGCTGAGCCCTTCGATTGACGCGCTAAGGCAGCTCCTTGAAGTTTGCGAGAGATACGCGTTATCACACGGTCTCCTGTATAACATAAGGAAAAGTGAGTCCATGGTGTTTGGGGGAAGGTTGAAAAAGGATAAGGCTACGATAGGGCATAAAATGTCTATCTCGGCCTAAATCAGTATAAATAATTAAATGTTTCGGGTCGGGCAGTCGATGCAGCGTATTATCGATTTGGTTTACTGTCGATGTAGCATACCGTCGTTTTAGTGTACTAACGATGTAGCGTACCAACGATTTGGGGTACTGTCGATGTAGCGTACCATCGATTTGGGGTACTCTCGATACATTAGCCCGTCGATGGAACGTTTTCGATACAGCGACCATCGATGTAGTGACTGTCGATATTATGAACTAGACCCCACACGTGGGTACACCAAGCACTGGGTGAGCAGCAATGCAATTCTGTAAGCGAACAACGACGAGCACAACGTTGCGACAACCTCGATGATTATCATTGGTCAGACAGGGTGACGCCACTGAAGATCAACCAAGAAAAACCAAAACGTAACGTTGTGCGCTCACAGCGTTGCAGGTAGGGCCCAGGCCCCTCTAGACAACTGGCAATTTGTTTCTCGGCGTATGACGGAATAGAATGACAAATGTATAGGATTTGACGTTTTTGACATTCGTTGACGCCTGTCATATGTTTGCCTAGGGGGGCTTGTCTAGGGGGGCTGAATACCTTGTAAATTGTAAACAATGTCTAATACTCACCTTTATTATAAAATCATCTTTATACTTTTCGAAGTAGGTGATAGACTTCATGCTGGCGTTATGCTTCGACTCCTGGATGTGTTCCAGTACATCTTCGTGTCCAGGCAGGTGAGTAGAGCAGACCAGACAATAGGAGTCTACATCTCCCGTGAGAACACAATTCTTCGAGAATATCGCCGGCATCTCGTAACGCAGGTATTTGACCTATGAAAAAAAAAGACCGGTAAAATGCTATTACAGCAATGGGCGAACTGCTTGACAATGTAGGTACCTAGGTATCTTCTCTAGCTATACCTTTCCTGTGCTAGGTTTATCTCGGGACATCTTGGATCTATACGCGCAGCAAGTATGTACAGTCGAATTCAAAAGTGCAGTAGCAATCCTACGTAACTATAGCGTCAACATTCTAGCGCTACTTGTGACCTTTTTCTTTTAAGACAATTTATACACACACATAAATTGTTCTTCCGTAGGAATATTATCGATAATTTCGTTGTCACTACGTAAGCAACTCGTGGCCGAGTGGTTAAAGCGTGAGGTTTGTGGAAATGCAAAGGTTGATGGTTCAAATCCTACGAGCTTGCAATAACACTTTTTGTGTTTCATTTATAAATTAATATCATTGTATTATTTGTTAAATTTTAGCAAATATCAACATAAAATGTGAAAAGAATGCCAACTTCATGCAAAATTATTTTATCTATATTTAAAATTATATTTTTGTCATAAATATAAAAAATCGTTATAAGCTGGAATCGAACCTGGAACCTCGTATTACTGTGAATCTATAGTATCTTGCTTAACCCACTTAGCTATCAGTTAATTTACTAAGTTGGTAAATTACTGTATTAGTATCTAATGACACACACACACATATGTAAACACAAAACCGGGCCGGCACGCGGCCGCACGCCACACCATTTTGAGCCTTGTTGTGCTAATGCACTTATGAACTCTGGCTGTACATGTTTCTTGGGTGTCTTTTGAGGATAGCACGGGGTAGCTCGTCCACCGCAGTTTCCACCGCAGTTGCACCGTGCAACTGCGGAAGGAACTACTCACCGGACTACTGCTACAAAAAAGTAGCAACAGTTCGATCCGTTTGACAACCGGACTACTGCTACTGAAAAGTTGCAGTAGTCCGATCAACCGGACTAGCAACCGGACTACTGAGACTAGAGGCGGTGGACGAGCTCAAATTCGCTAAGCATAGAATAATACAAAACAATCTGCGTGCGCCAGCGCGGCCTCGTTTATCTAGTCTCACGACTTGGGTCTAAGATAATGTGCCCCGCCCCGAGGTATACCTACCTAACTAGCTGAATTGTCCAGCAGTGGACTAGCTGTTTTTTAGTGGTCTTTACTCTTTGGTGGTTGTATGGCGCGAGCGCGACGGAAGAGCCAGTCAATTGAACTTAATATTACATACATAAACTCACGCCTTTTTCGCCGAAGGGGTAGACAGAGGCGAAATAAAACGCTCAATACCTACCTACTATTAAAAACTAAAAAAATTAAAATTAGACATGCCTGTAGGTACATTGAAGATATTTTAAAAAGAAACGATAAGTACCTAGGTATGTAAAAGTAGCGTACGATACGATTATTATTTATTATAGCCTTCCGCCCGCGTGTATCTCGGTTAACGCGACTTTTGCTGGTTCTACTGAACCGATTGCGATCAAACAAACGTAAGATTTTAAGTCTGAGTAAGCCCTTTCTAACAAAAAAAACCGCATCAAAATCCGTCCAGTAGTTTTTGCGTCCATCGCGGACAAACAGACAAACAGGAAATAAAAAAAAAAATTTTCGTGTTCAGTATCGTTAACATAACATAACCCAAGTATTCTTTTTTAAATATCTCCAATGTACAGACTTTTTTTTTTACAATTATTAATAGTATAGATAGATTATTATTGCAACACAAAAATATTATTTTTTAAATTCTTGTCTGTACCTGTTGATTCGCGATAGACGCAAAAAGTACAGAATAGATTTTCATGCGGTTTTTTTTATTAGTCAAGTCTTGTTAAAAAAAATCTGCCATGTTTGATCAGAATCGGCTGAGCAGAATCGGATATGACTAATAGTCTGGATAACCGACATCCTCGGGCGTAGCCTTTGGCATCAGCTAGTGTATTTTTAGGAGAATAAAATGTACTTACTTTATACTAGGTTAATAACCACAGCGACGATGTTAGGAACCGGGAACTCTTAAGGACTTCAAAGACAGAAAATGATGAGAGACTAATGAACGTAGGAAATGAAATATGCACTAAAACACACAGGCACTCCACAATGCACACTGGCCTGATTGCACAGAGCGAATGCGTTTGCGTTGATAAAAAAAGTAAAAGTAACGAGCGAGCGGGCTGCGAATTTCGGTATATCCCTAACCATAAAGAAAAGAGGTTAGTAAAGAGTGGCATAGAGTAATGTGCATAGTCTGGAATATTCCGGACCGGAATGAACGCTTGTAATCTCATTCTGTCACATAGATTTAATTCAGAATTTGATTTGTTCTGGATTTGTGTGTAAGCTAGAACGATTTTGTAAGGAAATCTGTGGCCGTTCCGAATGCAGAGAGCCATTCCGGCAAGGCTGGTTATAAAAAAATATTGATATACTTTTATCAGAGATATCAAAAAATTTCGGTCTCTATGTTTTGTCAATTATTTGTGGTTAATTAAAAAAAAAACGGATTCTTTTTATACTATTTTACCTACTTAGTTGATGCTCGCAGCTCCGTATCTTAGAGTATCCATTACTAGATACTCTAAGCTCCGTATGGATATGAAATCATAACGTTTTAGGCACATACACTTACCGTTTTACTTCATTTCACTTTACGAGTTTATTTCTTATCTGCAAAGGCGCGAAATTCAAAAATAATTGTTCTTTTAATTATGAAATTGAAAGTATACTCGTAGTATAACGTGATCAAAAGTTATTATGGACAAACCAAACCCCAAACCCCTTTCCAGTTTTGTTAGGTTAGATCAGTGGCAGTCGCTTCACGGAAAATATCGAGCTTTAGCCGCATCACAGCTATTTCATTATTAGGAAAAAATAATAGACCAATTTTCTGTCAATATTCGGTTTAATATTTTGACATATCAATCATTATACGCTTCACGGAAAATATCGAACTTTAGCCGCATCACAGCTATTTCATTATTAGGAAAAAATAATAGACCTATTTTCTGTCAATAAGTATTCGGTTTAATATTTTGACATATCAATCATTATACGCTTCACGGAAAATATCGAACTTTAGCCGCATCACAGCTATTTCATTATTAGGAAAAAATAATAGACCTATTTTCTGTCAATATTCGGTTTAATATTTTGACATATCAATCATTATACGCTTCACGGAAAATATCGAACTTTAGCCGCATCACAGCTATTTCATTATTAGGAAAAAATAATAGACCTATTTTCTGTCAATATTCGGTTTAATATTTTGACATATCAATCATTAAACGCTTCACGGAAAATATCGAACTTTAGCCGCATCACAGCTATTTCATTATTAGGAAAAAATAATAGACCTATTTTCTGTCAATATTCGGTTTAATATTTTGACATATCAATCATTATAATTAACCTTAAAAATAACATGCACACATGCAGCATGTATATAAAATCAGTCAATAATTGGCAGCACAGTAGTTATAAAACTAATAATACCTACTTAATATTATTCGAAGATGTTTTATGGGCAATATTTTTTATGTACAGTCGACGGAGATAGTGTTACACTTTTACATACAACTTTATATAAAAAATGCAACCGTATCTTTGTTGACCACGCGGCCAAAGAGATAGGTACCTTTGTATATAAAGATGTGTGTATAGGTGTACACTTTTCTCTTTTGCCGAGTGAAGTGAAGGTGCGGCGACAGATGTAAATCTCTATGTTGCGTTGCGTATTTTTAGTGAAAATGTTGCGGAAAAACATGAGCTGAAGCCGCACCTTTAGACTACGGCTCGGTCTGAGTTCCCTTTTAAATATTTTGCAAGATATTTTTTCTTTTATCACAGTCGTTTCAAAAATGTAAATTAATTATAATACACGTTTATTTGTCGTAGATATATTAAAAAAAATTGTGAAGTTTTTGTGAAACTTAATTAATCTTCGATACATTGAAATAACAATACAAGACTTATTATTACATAGGAAGTCTTTTTTTCTCTTAATACAAATATTAAGACAGTTATATTTAGGGAAACGCTCCCAAAAAATAGGCAAAAATAATAGGTTTTTTTGTCGTAAACTTTTTTAAACAATGTTTTTTTTTGCGTGAATAATGCAAACAAAAGGCCCTAAAAATCTTGATTTGGTAATAATTTTTTTTTTGGAATATAATTTTAATCTTATTTTTAGAACCATTTGCCAGCAAAAAAATTGCCCATTTTTTAAAATCATCAGTAGTATCTTTAGTTTTTTTGGTGCGTTTCCTTAACACCCTGTATTTTGGCTATAGCGCCACCTCATATAAAAAATAAACTAAATAGGTTTTTGGTACTCGTACTAGTCAATACAAGTAAATAAAATTGAAATTTCTGATATTTCGGTGGTCACCACAAACATACAAAATACAATATTTTATTTTCTAAAACTAAAATAGTTTTTCGCAACATTTTCATTAGAAAAATATAACAAAACATAAAAATATTTACATCTGTATGGTTTTTCACATACTTTTACATACTTACTTTCACTAGAATACTTTTAATATTTAATATCAAACGCCCAAGAAAAAGTATTCTTCCTCTAAAGTACCAAACAAAATAAAAAATGTTAAGAAAAGCCCTCAGACTAAAAGAATAATACAATCCATCCAACCATCTCACTCGCACTCTTTGTGTGCACGCACGAGTGCGAGCGAAATGGTGCTACTTTAGTATCACTTTATGTGGCTTCACACGCTGGTTCTATACGTTCCGTCTATATTATTCTTTTAGTCTGAGGAAAAACCATAGAGATTAGAGATTTCCATGTTTTTTTTTGTTGTGCTAGTGAAAATATTGCAAAATACATGAGTTGTAGACGTTCCTTAAGTTACTCCATAATATATTAGCTATCGGCCAGTGAAAGCCTTGTCATAATCGGATTCAGTCGTTTCTGATATATCCGTTTTTATTTAGCTATTATTTTCATGTTAAAACTATACATCATATTGATGATTCACCTCTGCCTAACACTCTGGGGATAAAGGCGAGATTGTATGTATGTATGTGAAACCATACATAGACTTCAATTTTATTTATTTGTATAACTTAAAATACTAATATACTTATGTAAAGTAAGATTTGGCTAAAAATATAATTTTAACTAGATATTCGCCCCGGTTTCTCTTCGGAGACTCAGATCAACTTATAAAATTATACCCGTAACTAATACTTAAGAAAATATACCCGTAATTTGGATGCTGACACGTCTTTCGTTATTAATCAATACCGTGTTATTTATTGGATCGCGATATTTATTGATAGTTCTAATTAATAATATGGCCAATTCTCCTAATATAAAATGATGTTGTCTCGACTTTATTCGCTGTCAAAATCAAAAAAGATTTTGACAAATAATCGAATCGAGACATTTTTTTTTATTTGGCCTGCGATAACGCCTTATGTCTAAATAAACCCATTGACTTCTATACTAAGCGAATTCTGTTGAAACGTTGCAGCATCCTCTCACTATCATTTTTATACTACGAATGGTCAAGAGTGGTCAAGAGTGGTCAGGAGTGGTCAGGACTGGTCAGGTGGTCCGGAATTCCACTTCACTCGGTCTCCACTCCACCAATGATACCTGAAATACATTGAATTGATATTATAACTGATACTGTTAGAGAAAAAAAATCTGATTTTTGTATCGTAGAGTAAAATTCTCCCCCATCTCCTCCCTTGCGGTGTCGTACAAGGCGACTAAGGGATAGGGCTGTTTAACATCAGACAGATATACAGCCCAGACTCAGCCTCAGATACATGGCTAGAGTCAACAATTGTGCCCGGAATACGGCAATAGGCTCACCCCTATTACGTGGGACTTAATACAATGATTGGTGAAATGTCAACCCGCTGGGGATAAAGGCGTGATTGTATGTATGTATCGAATCGAACCCGCGCCCCCTGCATAGTAAACGAATGCACTACCACCACGCCACAGAAGCTGTCTCTGTACTCATGTTTAACAAAGCACGTTTTAGGTCTCTTTGGTGGTAAATGCGGGGCGCGACGGGTAACCAATCATAGGGTACTTATATGAAGAAACGAGTTACGGCCGTTCCCAATAACATATCTACAGATAAAGGTAAAGGTAGAGATAGTTCTTTTGTCAAATCCTATTGTTATTTTGCTACTATGAATTGCGTTACCATAGAGATTGATGACGTTTTTATCCTTTCTAACGTCAAAACTGGCGATAGATAGTTTATTGGGAACGGGCGAGCGTCACGAGACAAGTGTGCCCCCTTAGACAAGTGGCAATTCGTTGCTCGTCGTATCATGGATCAATAGAATGACGAATGTATAGGATTTGACGTTTTTGACATTTATGTTATGTTATGTTGTCATACGGTATCGGCTACCTATCCCGACAAGTTGCCATGGCAACTAAAATGATGATAGTTCGTCGTTTAAGTTCTTACACCACATTTATGGTAAAAAAACAATCGCAACGCAAGACACAAGGGCGTGAATACCTTGTGATTTTTTTTGACAAACGACTTGACGAATTGACATGATGGCAACCGATAGCGAATACTGAATATTCTGGGTATTTGGACATTTTGAGACCGTTGGACATTTTGAACGTAACCTGTTTCTATATAAGAAACCTTAGATTATATTAAACTAATCACTCAAAGGGGTCGCGGCATTTGTTGATCAGTATTTTTATTAGTTTTTTCGGTTGACTACTAAGTGTTAGGCCCGGCCCACATTATCGGCTTCGGCAAGGAAAATGCTCCATCGGCATCCTTCGGCATCCATTGACACTCTCGGAATCTACGTTTTGGCATGCTGCTACAACCTTAGGGACGATGCCGCAAGATATTGTTCCTTGCCGATGCCGATAGTGTGCGGCGGCCCTTAGCGCACGTGCCTCAGAGAGCACATTAAGCCGCCGGTCCAATACTTCAATATCGCCAATGGGTTGTGGAGGTCAGATGGCAGTCGCTTCATGGAAAATATCGAAGTTCAGCCAAACACACAGTTTGACTCCGAGGTGAAATTTTCGGATGCGACCGGGATTAATGCTGGATAAAGAATTTGTGCACAAAGTAAGCTGGCAATTAAACTAACCTGTTAATCAATTTCTAGATTGAAGGGGTGCTTCATTTTTATTGGTGGAATGTTGACATTGATGGACTCTTTCAGGGCTGGTTTTTTGAAAGGATTGGGCCCCACAACAAAATAATCTTCGTAATGTGCTTCACCAGGTCGGCATTTATCTATAGATTTCTTATGCTCCTCCGAGTTGAAGTGTTCCCTGAGTAGGCTTCCAGGTGTATCTGGTATAAGTACGTTGCAGTTTAGACATTGGAAGCTATTCTTGACCTGAAAAAGAAAGGTATTATCTTTATCTTAAATATATATAACTCAAAGGTAGGTGACTGACTGACTGACTGACTGACATAGTGATCTACCAACGCACAGCCCAAACCACTGGACTGATCGGGCTGAAATTTGGCATGCAGGTTGATGTTATGACGTAGGCATCCGCTAAGAAAAGATTTTGATTAATTCTACCCCCAAGGGGATAAAATAGGGGATGAAAGTTTGTATAAAACTTTGTCAATTTTAAACCGATCGGGCTGAGACTTTGCATGCATAAAGCTACTGTAACGTAGGCATCCCCTAAGAAATGATTTTGATTAATTCTACCCCCAAGGGGATAAAATAGGGGACGAACAACATTCCGAAATCAACGCGGACGATGTTGCGGGCAAATGCTAGTATATTATAAAGCTGAAGAGTTTGTCTCTTTATTTGGTTGAACGAGCTAATCTCAGGAACTGGTTCAAATTTAAAAAAATATTTTTGTGTTGAATTGTCCGTTTAGGCTATAAATCATCACGCTATACTGCTCAAGGGGACGGATCAGTAATCATTATTGTAAAATTCCCATACATTATCATCAAATCAAAAATGTTTTATTTTTCAACTCATACATTGTTATAACATCCAAAAAACGGACCACGGTAAGTTAAATAAAACTTGCTGAATCGTGATGTATAAATTATGACCTTTCATTTGATACCCAACATTTGCATTGCCACTTTCACTCCTCATATTTTTCAAATGGCTGAAACGATTTTTATGAAACATAGCTAAGAACACTCTCGACTAAACCATCTTTCAAACAAAAGAATCAGAATTGAAATCGGTTCAGCCGTTTGGGAGCTACGATGCCACAGACTGACACACACACACCCATACACACACGTCAAACTTATAACACCCCTCTTTTTTGTCGGGGGTTAAATAATACTTGTGGGGTTGTCTCCTTGCTTCCTCTAGGTTTGAGTGCAAATATTTGTATGCATGAATATGGTCTGGTCGTGCCTCGGAGAGCACGTCAAGCCGTGGGTCCCGGTTGCCATACGAACATCTATGGCAATCGTTACAGGTAGATGGTACCCTAAAAAGTCCAGAAACAACGGTCTAGCTGCAATGCTTCGATATCGCCTAATGTCACCATTGGGTTGTGGAGGTCAGATGGCAGTCGCTTCACGAACAATATCGAGGTCCAGCCAAATCCGCAGTTAAGACTGGTAAAGCGGACCCCAGACTCCGAGGTGAAAGCTTCGGATGCGACTGGGAATTAACGCTAGGATGAAGAAGATATAAGTGCCACCTTACCTGTCTATACACATTGCCATTGTCAGTGTACACCATGCCCTGGATTATCTTTATAATATGACTATCGTTATACCTATGTAAGTTATAGTTATCGTAAGGTATGTTGCACACTAGGCAGTGGGTGCCCATGAAGCTGTTCCATGCCTCTTCTGAAACTTTTATATCCCTAACTACCACTGGTTTTCCTATCTCTTCAATATTTCTTTCTCTTCTTATAGCTTCCTTTTTTAAATTGTCTTTGTGTCTTTGTTCTTTCATGTGTTCGCGTGTACCGGCGTTACCGTCTGCGACATAGTTACAGACCTCGCAGAAGTAATAATTATTTATCTGTAAATATAATTATTTATATTATTTTTTGGGGACCCCATCTCCTCCCATTATGCGGTGTCGTACAAGGCTACTAAGGGATAGGGCTGTTTAAGATCAGGCGGATATAAAAGACCTGACTCAACCCCAGATGTCAACAATACTGCCCCCGAAATAAGGCAGTAGGCTCACCCCCTATTACATGGGATCTAACCCCGCGTTTACATTCTGCTCATCGCATTGCTCATCGTGTTGCCGGAAATATTCGCGCGATTAATGCCCTAGCATTCACACACTCGCATCATCGCGTTGGTCCTCACACTCGTCGATGAGCGTGGGAGGTGGCTAGAGAAGTAGGCAGAGACGTGGTGTGGATGGTATATTCGTCACGCCGCGTACGTTGCCACGAATGTCGGCATCGTGACGCGAGTCAAAGGAGTAGCAATACGAGCGCGATGAATTGTCCACATACTCGCGTCGAACTCACTCCGCATCGAGCGCTCGTGGCGTACGCACGTATCAATTTATTTACAAAAATATAGCCTATAGAATGATCGAATAACAATACCTTTTCCGTAGTAAGTAGGTACTAAGTACTTACTACAATCTACTAAAAAAAAATTTAAAAATGTAAAAAATACAACATAATGAGTACGCTCCTACGGTGTTGACTTCCATCTTCATTGAAAGTCGAATACTGTACTGCGGGGCAACGCGATGAACATCGCCATGAGGCGAACGTGTGGATGGTAGGGCATTATTCGCGTGAATATTTCCGGCAACACCATCGTGTTGCCCATCGGCAGCGTGTGGAAACAGCTATTACAGTATTCGCCCCGCAATGGAGACGGACATAAACGTATGGAGGACAACGCTGTAGCAGTATACGCATTATCCTTTTACAGCATAGCGAATTAATTAAAAAAATTATTACTAAAATCTATCCCTACTAATATTATAAATGTGAAAGTAACTCTCTCTCTGTCTGTCTGTCTCGCTTTCACGCCCAAACCACTGAACCGATTTTGATGAAATTTGGTATAGGGGTAGATTAGACCTCGAGAAAGGACATAGGCTATGTTTGGTCGCGATAACCGACATCCACGCGGGCGGAGCCGCGGGCAAAAGCTAGTAGTTATATAAAATATAAAATAATAAAATATACGTCTTATATTTTTAAAGCCACGAGCGCTCGATGCAAAGTGTGTTCATCGCGAGCACATCGCGAGTGTGTGAATAGTTCATCGCGCTAGTATTGCTGCTCCTTTGACTCGCGCCGCCAAGCCGACATTCGCAGCAACATACGCAGCAGCACTCGCGGCATGACGAATATACCATTCACACTACGTCTCTGCCCACTTCCCTCGCTCATCGTCGAGTATGTAACCCCGCGTTTACATACTGCCGCTCGCATTGCTCATCGTGTTGCCGGAAATATTCGCGCGATTAATGCCCTAGCATTCACACACGCGCATCATCGCGTTGGTCTGCATTACTGTATTCGCCCTGCAATGGAGACGGACGTAAACGTATGGAGGACAACGCTGTAGCAGTGTACGCATTATGCTTTTACAGCATAGCGAATTAATTAAATAGATTATTAATAAAAACTATCACTTTCAACTACTATACACTTTCCGTAGATCGATACAATAACGAAAGCCGTGTTTACTGATTAGCGCCATCTAGCGGTCTCGTATAGTTCATCGCGCTAGTATTGCCGCTCCTTTGACTCGCGCCACCAAGCCGACATTCACAGCAACATACGCGGCAGTACTCGCGGCATGGACGAATATACCATTCACACCACGTCTCTGCCCACTTCTCTCGCCACTTCCCTCGCTCTGCCGCGAGTATGTAAACGCAGCTTAAACGCAGCATAATACAATGATTGGTGAATTGTGGGTGTTAATTCACCTCTTGCTATTTTTTACTGTCATTGGGAAGACCGAAGGCTTGTCCTGCTCTGTCTTCTGCACTGATGACGCAGAAACTATCTGTTCTTTCCACGTGTCTCCTCTGGTGTTGCACACGTCCATAGGCCACAGTAATCACTTTCCATCAGGTGGGCTGTAGGTTGGTCTGCCACCTTTTTTATACCACTTAAGTGGCAGACAAGCACAAGGCCCACCTGATGGTTGTGGTTACCAGGGGCGTTATACTCGTGCTGCCGACTCTGAACCCCATATCGTAGGCGCTTGGGAAAACCACCGCAGGGGGTTCATTGCACAGCGAAATTAAAAGATATACTTACCCTTTTAATGCAATCTGATTCATATTGTGAAACGTGGATAGCACATTTAAAGAGACTTTCGTGTAAAAGACTATTGATATGTGTCCAAGCCTCCTCGTCGCTGCCCAGGTACATGTCACAAGCGAGACAAAACGCTCCAGGCTCACGGTCTGACGCGTAAATACCGTGCCTTGTAAGTGGCGTCGACATTCTGCAAAAAAAAAGAGATTTTTAGATATTTTTGATCATTTTTTTAAATCGATATTATATCAACATTTTTTTATATACTCGTATATAAGACACGTCAGCTTGACTTCACCTAGCCTGATGGTAAGCTGAAGGCAAAGTCTCGGAAAAGAGACATACCATTACATACACGTACCATGTTACAATGGTGGCACTCAGCTTGACGGCCTCATCAGATGCTTTTTCACCCCCTGCTTAAAGGACCCGGGACTGTAGAAAGAGGTGAACATGTGAACTGGTAAGGAATTCCAGGTCTTAATGGTGCAGCACAGGAAGGAAAATCCGAACCGCTTAGTTCTTGATGGAATATTCTGCACCGTCTGCAGGTGACATGAGTCCGTATACCCCGCTAACGGTAAAAAGAGGGGGCGCAGTCCAGAAGATACAGACCACGGTTTCTGATGCTATTGGCCTTAATTAAAATGGTGGCCCCTAACTTGACGGGTTTGATAGAAGCTTTTTGACGCTGCTCTTGAGGACCGTTACTCTTGAGGACTGTTAAAAACCGGCCTAGGCGAAGGGTTCCATACAATTTGTATGGAAGCCCCTTTTAAATATCTATTTTATCCTCTCAGACTAATGGAATAACGTTGTTCTGTCTAAAATAGGAATTGTGATACTGCTGAGCTGAGAGTATACAGATTTGAATAAGATTTCATAGATTGAATTTCCTATTGAAATTATTAAACTTTGTAGGTAGTTGTAAATATATTTTACTAGCTGTCCCGGCGAACTTCGTACCGCCATATTTTTCCCGTTCCCACTGCACCTATTTTCTCACCATTTAAATCCTCCCTGGACATCCACGAATATTTCAAGACTAAAATTAGCCAAATCGGTTCAGCCGTTCTTGAGTTATAAAATAACAACGAAAAGTGGCATTGATTTTAAGTAATGTAGGCCCTGGAAGAGGCCTATACCTCATAAGGTTCAGGTGTGGACAACAAAAACTAAGATTTAAAAAAAACTGTAGTTAAATCAGACATAAAAGGTCTTTTTTTTTTTTAATAATGTGAGGTACATTTACATCAATCTATTATTAAAAAGTATTCAATTCTAATGAATGGTCTTACCGCAGTATCGACATTGATAATTAATTGGTAATATTAAAATAGAATTCAAAATACTGATTGGTAAAGGAATATTATAATTATAATTTTGGATAAAATAAAATATTACAAATAATATAATATTTTGTTTACATAGTCAGCTGATTGCTGACAGTAGGTAATACCTACTGCCTAAAGACAGCGTTCGTTTCAGCGAAGGTTTCAGTCGGTTCGAGTCCGACCTCCTCCACCGGCTCCGGCGGCGGAGGTATCCATGGTGACATTTCGCACGATAAGAAAAGGTATAATACCTACTCAGAACACGATATATCATTGAAGTGTTTTTTTTTTGCTATTGTTGAAAGAGCGGCATAAATGAGCGATATACTCGTAGCTCTCTACTATAAAGTTTTCTTTTTTAAGTTTTAAAAATGGAATTGTAAGTATAGGACTTCTATATCCGGTTGTCAAGTTATAGGTACACGTGTTACTTAATGTTAGGCATTTTTATTTTAACCTTAAATCTGAATATCAAACATGCCTGCCAAAATATTAAAAATTATTTCATACATTGATCGAGAAGAAATTTATATAAAATACCAAGAAAATAGAAAACAGGTGTATAAAATAGGTACTCGTGCAAACTAAAATAGATTTGTTTTTTTTTTCACGGCATTATGTACTTGATGAAAAATATAGAGAAAAATATATACACTTACTTTAAAAAAACAGGACCAGGTAACTGTAGGATTATAGAAGTTGATCAGAAAAGTAGCCTCTATAGCGCTAGGACAGAATGTCACTGAGTACTTTGTTTTATTCTAAGACTGAATGTGATAATGGTGATTAACGAAGACAAACAATAACACAACACAGTAAGCGCCGTAAGCGGTCAAACAACAATAAACAATTTTGATAAATTTTCGACGCAACGGCAACGCGACGGCGACGTTGCCCAAGTGTTGCCAAATCAAATTTACCAATTACCAAATTACCATCATACATTGTTTACCATAACAAAATAGCAGAAAATAGTAATTTCAGAACGATAATTTTATCTTGTCGACCCGTCTGGTTTCACCCGTGGTATATTTCGAATCCCATCACCTTTATGTAATGCAATGCCGGTATTAATAAAATGTATGGGAATCTGCTGTATTTGCCAAAATTTATGATAACTGCTCCGCTCCCAAGAGTCGTAACGTGATGATAAGCCTAAACCTTCCTCGCAATATATATATTAATCTATGCTTCCTCGTAAGTAATACGGAACGGACTATGCAACACAAAAATATTTTTTTAATTCGAACCAAGTAGTTCTTGAGGTTTATATTTTCCAATAATATATCATTTTGTTTGTTTTTATTGCGAGCATTGGCGAATGGTTTTATTTTTTTTAACAACAACTGTACGATTTATGAGCAGTTTTCCAGTAGGTATAATAATCAGTTGGTTTTTAAGTCATCAGGAGATGGCGCTAGCATAGCTTTTGGTAATTTTAATGTACTCTGTGGTTTGTTTGTAGTATTTTTTATGGTATTTTTTCATGAATTTGCGATGTAGCCAAAGTTTAATTTAATTTACCCATATAATAATAGATAAAATATAATAAAAACCTTAATTCTTAGGGAACACTAGATGTAACACCACACTCTTCTTACCAAAAGTGCCGGCTGCGCCATCTAGCGCGTCTTTGGGAACCCTATAAATACCTACTGGAAAACTGCTCATTGCCTCGGTACAACAAGTCGCTTTTATATTTACGTGACCGGCAACAATAACTTGCTGTTATCGTTCCACATTGATTCAAATATGTGTGAATTTCAGGGTTACCCGTGATTTCAGGTAATAGTGGCGGTAGTTTTGAGTTTTAATGAATAATAATATGTGTCCTTCCGTCCTAGTGAATTTGCGTGTCCCGTATGGGTTAGTTCAACACGTATCATCTCGGAATGCCAACTTCGCAAAATGCCAACCGCTCGCAAAATGACAACTTCTCAGAAAGCCAACTTCTCGAAATGCCAACTTTTCAGATTGCCAACTTCGCATAATGCCAACTTCTCAAAATGGCAACTTTTGAGGGGCAGGCTGAAAGGCATAAAAAAATACCACATTCTAAAAAAATCCTTGTATGGGTGGTTATAAAAAAATAACCACGAAGGCTAATGCGGGAGCTCCGCTGCCGCCTTAGCCTTCTAACCTAACCTATCCGAGTCGGGATGGGCAGTGTCCATTTTTGGGAAAGGGACATTTTACTATCTAGCTAAGGGTACATGACTGCCTCTGTGGCGTAGCGGTAGTGAACGCGGCTGCTACACAGGAGGCGCGGGTTCGATCCCCGCTCAGTGCCAATATTTGTATGCATGAATATAAATATTTGCATTGGTCTGGGTGTTTCTATGTATAATATGTATTTACAAAAAAAAAAGTATCTAAGTATGTATATCCGCATTCTAGATTCCATAACACAAGCTAATTAAGCTTACCATGGGTCTAGATAGCGTTGTGTGGAATGTTGTAGAATGTAGAATAGAACAAAGTGTTTTTTTTTAGATTATGGTATTTTTTTATGCCTGCCGGCCTGCCCCTCAAAAGTTGTCATTTTGAGAAGTTGGCATTTTGAGAAGTTGGCTTTCTGAGAAGTTGTCATTTTGCGAGCAGTTGGCATTTTGCGAAGTTGGCATTCCGAGATGATACCGACTCCGGTACGGTTAATATATCCACGAGCTGGCATAGCAACTCCCAGCGTACGCAGAGACGAGGCGTCATCCATGGAGAGGGGCAAGCTGGAGCTGGATCAACGACATCCCATACACGGCCACCATCACATGCCAAAAAGGGTGAAAAGCCGAAAGAGTTTCTGGGCATACGTTGCTCTTGCCGATGGTGATCCCTTCACGGCCAGAGTAAACCTCTGGAAAGCGCGGAGCCCACCACCAACCCCTTTCTATCCACGCCGCTGTCAGAGAGTCTTCCTCCCGGACATGACCTTTCCTGGATCAGTCCCTAAAAAGACTTCGAACACAGGTCGGTTGAAGCAGGGAGAATCGGTCTAGGTGGGGTTTCTCAGATGACACGGACCTGCGTTATGAGTTGTGGAGTTGCTCCACAGAACATGACCCACCTGCTAACATGTGCTGCATGCTCATCTACCTGTACAGCGGAGGAGAGTTATGAGAACGTGATCCAGGTAGCAGCACACTGGGAAAATAGAGTTTGAGAGCAGAAGCACCATCGAATCGACAGAAGAAGATAATAATACCAGATAATTTTTTTTAATGTTCTTTATTCATGTCAGTGATATAATAGTTTAAGCGAATATTACAATTTGAAATATATCTATTTTTAACGGTTCTTATCGCTGTAATTTTATTACTGAGATAAAACAAAATAAATCGCGATATAGTTAGTTCATTTAAAATAATTTTATTTTTCAATTTTACATTTTTTTTTTTTTTTTTTAATTTATTTATTAAACAACACAATTTATACAGCCATTAGTAATTGGTCCTGCAAAACTGTTTACACAGTTTGTCTGCAAGATCGGGTGATTCCTATAATGATTAAAATCACGAATAATAACAAATAGTCAAACTTAAGCATTTATATTTTATACCACCTATTTTTAGGATTTTATAAATTTTAAAGTTTTAATGTAACTTAACAGAACACAATACTATTTCAATCAACAATGATCATAAGATCAAAAAAATAACAATAAATAATCAAAACCAGAAAAAATATCCCAAAATATATTGAATCCTATACGATTTTTAACTTTAATTTTATACGCTTTATTGATGAAAACACAATTTATTAGCTCCTACAGTGCAGTTTGTCCGTGTGAAAATAATCACAATCTATACGAGTACATACATAATTAAATATAATGGTATTGAGAATATTTTTTTAATGTTAGGGTCAAAATTTAGCGTTCCTGAACATTTTCAAAGAAAGGAGGCTTCGCTACTATTTACGCAATTAACTGTGTGGCGCAGGCCGTACTGTTTTTTTTTCCATATCAACTATTATTGCTCATAACTTCATTATTACCTACAAGACAGATCTTTATTAAATTTTGCGGTTCGGTAGAACCCGTTAAGATCAAAATTCAAACTTTAAATTATCACGCTCTATAGCTAAATATCATGAACATGAAAGTCAGAGTGTTTCCTATTTTTTTTTACGGACCTATTACGGACATACAAAAAGTCACATAGATTTACAGTAAGCTAGATACAGCAAGTCGTACGTCTCAGGGTGTCATCAAATCGGTGCAGTGAACGAGTATCCGGCACTTTATTTAGTGTACTTAGTACCTACTCACAAATTTCTCGAACAACGTGCACTGCAATGAATTATTCTCCACATCTCTAAAATGACAAGATAATTCACAAAAGTGGCGACTTTTGAGCATTTTACATAAAAGATGCTTTCACTGCCCGCGGTGCAAAGAAATTATTCTACCGATGTCGGCGGTGGACTAGGTAATACAACAATATTATTTCGAAATTATTAGGCGTACATACATAAGTACCATAATCTGACTGGTCTTCTATTATACCAATACGACAAAACTAGTAGTTATACCGATATGACCAATTCGTCATTGGTGAACGCGCGCGCAAGGCATCTCCCATGTAAGATACATATAGATTACGCCGCATGCTGTGCAGGTTGTGGGGGCCTCTGTATAATTATCTATGAGATTTTGTATATATTATTTTGAAATAGCTCTTCTGACGATATCAGTGGTGACTAAAAATGACACGCTAGGGTATCTATCATACTTTAAATCTGTGGTCGCAATAATATGAATTCTAAATAAATTCCAAATGACTTCATAAGCTGTTTAGACCAAAATTTATAGCACGGTTCCGGTTCCGAAGTTCGTTCGATATTAATTAGCTATTTTAATTTGACTCACACGCATTTATTGTGTTTTCAACAGGCGCTTTTGTATTATCAACGACACGACACGACATATAAATATAATGGAGAATATAAAAGAACCCAATACTCACGTTCATTATACGTCTAGCTGAGGAGTCTACCTGAGTCTTTTTCCAGTAAGTCTTGGGTCCTTCTTGTATGTTTTGTTTGTATGTTTTATGTTGTACATACACGACATCGTTAAAAAACAGAAGGCGAGTTAGGTAAAAAGATTACCTTCTTGTTCTACTGCCTGTACCATAACTATAATAGCGTTATAATAATAATAACGAAGCCAATGACTAGAATCTTCGACAATGTTCATTTTCTCACTCAATTTGTTCATATTTCACACAATTCTTGAATATCAATGTTCGTCGATAAAAAAAACGAACAAACTGTCAAAACTTAATTTAAAAAATACTTTTTGGCATCAGTACCGCTTCTAGTAAGCAGTTAATTTAAAAAAATAAATATACCTACCTACATTTTTATTCATCTCAATTTGTGTATGTACACGTGGCCAAAGAAATAGTTATACACCTTTACATACACCCTCACATGTATAGGTGTATACTTAGTTCCTTTGCTGTGTGTACCAATAGATGTCTTGTCATGTTTTTAAGTCAATTAAGTATATAAAATCATTGAAATATATTAGCCAACTGCATTATATCTTCTACTGGTACTCGTTCTAAGGGGTTGGACGTCATGAACCGTTTCAGCAACTTCAGGTATATTATCTTTTGTTTCATGTGGTTTTTAGCAAACAGGTGTTCCAACATGTCGTCGAACTTGGTCTTCACTTTCCCACAGAAACCACAATGGTATAACTCAGTGTTCACCTGAAATGAGTAATAGTTCTAATAACAAATTGAAATAAAATTAATTTGAAGAGTCACCAAAGAGAGAGGCTGTCGCCTGCGGCAAATATCAGTCGCGGCGGGAACGGCCCTGTAAAGGACTGCTCGAAGGCTTTTGAGGATCGGTCACCGAGCGGAGGTGTGCCCCCCGTTTCGGGGTTCGTTTGGAAAACCGTGCTTACCACATCAGAGGGAGCTTTTTAAAACCGTAAGTGGGCCGGAGTCAGCCGGTGTGCGAGGGATATGCTTTGACAACGTTACTCCCCGGCATCTGATGATTCGAGACGGCTTGTGGTTTTAGTCGTTCCGAGTCCGACATACTTAACCGTAATAGACATTTCCTTCGAAAATGTTGAGCAGAATACCGAGCCACCGCCGGCAACTCATCGTTTGCACGGTCGATTTCAATCATCAGTCGCAAACGGGCGGCTTTAGTCACTTAGGTATGCCTAACCGAAAATTGTCATTTATACTTACAGCCGATTTTCGCCGCGCGGCAAATACCGTGCGGCAGTCACCCGTGTAAACCAGTCATCTAATAAAATGTTTAGCTTAAGTTTTAGAAGTCTCATTACCTGTCTCACGAATTCAGATTCCAACGAAGTAATCAAAAACAGACTTTTCATCACTTTCATATGTGACTCTTTGTGTGTCTCCACGTTCTCGCTCGTTAGTTCTAAATTGCAAAACATACACATTGTGCCTGTACCCTGCGCTGCGTAGCCCATATAATCTTCAGATGCTAGACAAAATTGTTCATTAACAACCACGTAATCTCCATTCCCCGTCTTAAATTCATGTAAACTTTTGACAAATCCTTGCATTTTCACTTTTTCAACCCTTTTCCTGTGTTTTACTTTAGGGGGCCCAACATCGCCTTCTTGAATAGATCTTTGTCTTACTAAGTCTCTATGCCTTCTTCCTGATATGTGTTCTTTTAAAATTACAATTTCAGGTTTTAATAAGCAACTACACGGATTGCAATACACACTGGAATTTTTTCGGTTCAAATACAAATTGTTTTTTTTTGCGTATTCTTCAACTTCTTTGGGTATAGGTTTAATTGGTTCGTTGGCTTGCGTCAGCCTTGTGTACAGTATTGTATCTACGGCGTTACTACAAGAAGCAACAGGTTCGTCTGTAAGGAAATATATAGGTTTAATAATAATAATTAATTAGTAACATTCGGCCAAGCGTTGTTATACCAAACAAGGGTGAACCATAAATAAGTACCGCACCGCATAGCTGTTTGATCAGAAACTGCGACGCGATCGATAGACATGCTAGACATATTGTGTTTAAACTTAAAAGTAAAAACATGTTTAAAAAGTAACCTAAGTGGCATAGGTTCGGTTTCTGCTCAGTGTAAATATTTGTAGGCATGAATAATATGGGTTGAGGTTTCAGAGCGACAAAAAACCATCCACCCGCTGATAAACAAAAACAATTAACTACATAGAGTCCCTCACCCCCGATTACGTACAAAACATAATACCTTTAATTTATGTCGCGAAACTCCGAATTAGAACGGAATTTTAGTTATCAAGAACTTCAAAAATGCGTTAAGAAAAAGGACTCGGCACCAGGCGAGGATAGAATCTCCTGAATCTCATACTCCATGATTTATAATATTCCCAATGAAGCTAAATTATTTTTACTTAAAATATACAATAACATTTTAAATACCGGCGCTGTATGTACCACATCAATGGAGGAAGATTCAAGTAATACCTATACCAAAACAAAAGAAACAAAATCGAAATCAGTTCAGCCGTTTGGGAGCTACGATGCCACAGACAGACTGACACACACACACACACACAAACACACACACACACACACCCTTACACACGTCAAACTTATAACACCCCTCTTGTCGGGGGTTTAAAAATTTAATAATAATTCTTCGGGGCCTAAACTTAGACCTATATCTTTAATTTCGTGTATTGCAAAACGTTTCATTTAATGTTTTACAAGCGCTTGGGGTGGTATGCTGAAAGAAAAAATTTTTTTTCACAGAATACCGTTGGTTTTAGGAAAGCACATTCCTGTCTAGATGCCATATAGGTATCTCGGTTGGTTACGTACGTACAAATTGGTTTTACGGAGAATTATCCCACCTTGGCATGTTTCTTGGATATTCAGGATGCATACAATATGGATACGACATAATATGTGCAAATACTGAAACCGCGAAGCATCTGGTCCGTAGGAATAGAACCAAATTAAATTTAAACTTAAATTCCCTGATTTATAAAATCCGAAATTTTCTAACAAAATAATTATTAAAATAAATGTAGAAAATGCAACCACTTGTATATGTAAGTCATTAAATAGTTTCATCCAATCCATTGCTTAAAGTCATTGACTGTGTCATAAGTCATTAATAAATACGCACACACCTTCACACACACACACAACAACTTCACACACACACACAACAATAGGCATAGTAGGTAACTTACTTGAACAGCTAAGCGGCAACATGCGATTCTACAGAGTGCTCAAAGTTGTTCAAATTCTATAAAATTAAAACTCTAGTTTCTGCCCTTAATACTGGACCAATTTTGTTCAAACTTTTCCTGCTTGAAGCTTAGGGGGTACCAAGTATATGGTTTCAATTATTGCCTATATGTCGTATCCAAATATAACAATGTGTCAATAGAGGTTGCGACTAATATTCTAGATGAGCTTAATATAGGATCAAAAATATGTACTTACATGTGGTCGTTTCTAAGTGTAAGGCAAATAAATATTAAGCTAGATAGCAGTAGTACCAGTACAATTACAAGGTGGA
Source organism: Eilema depressum (assembly GCA_914767945.1). Taxonomy (NCBI): domain Eukaryota; kingdom Metazoa; phylum Arthropoda; class Insecta; order Lepidoptera; family Erebidae; genus Eilema; species Eilema depressum. The sequence goes on along the minus strand of OU612034.1, from coordinate 3,203,004 downwards.
CAAACAGAGGCTTGGTGCTGGGAGACCCTCGGTCTCCTTTACTTTTTAATTTAATAACGCATAAGATTAACTCACTACCTTTAAATGTTGCATGGTCACAGTATGCAGATGACTATGTTTTATATATTATTAAGGACATAGATATAAAAAAGTGTGAAAGATTCATACAAAAGGACTTAAATTCCATAGTATCCTTTTTGAGTGAACTTGGTTTAGAATTATCGCCGACCAAATCTAATCACTGTCGTAGAATAAGATAAACTCCCATACTGAAAATAAGAGAACAAAATTTGGTTCTATCAGGCTGTGCTGAATACTTGGGTATGTGGTTGGACAGAAGTTTGCTGGGGAGTGCACACAAAACACATGCGTAGGTTGTACACAATGACATTTCATAACATAGACATGTCATATGCTTACAAATCAACGTAGAAAAATGTGCCGAACTCACACACACACACATTTTTAATTCATCTACACTTTTGGTTTACTAACTTTAGAGTAATAGTTCGTGCAGTGTCTATAAACATACGATGGCATTTTCGTTATTTTTTTAAGTCACTGATGCTTCCGCTCAACGTCCGACCGGCGCCGCTCGGCACGCGATACTAGAGGCAAACGTTCCAATTGACTCGTTTTCGGATCTTCACGATTTTCGCGCAATAACATATCTACTTCTTTTTATATAATATCTTTGGTTGTACATTAATTTAAGAAGTCGAATGGATTACGGATCATTCATTCATGACTGTTGTGCGAAAACACATTTATTAAAATTGGATAGATTGCAAAACCGGGCAAGAATTGTAGGAGGTTTTATTAAAAGTACACCAATCCATGTTATGGAAAGTGAATTAAATTTAAATGCCATTGTTTTTGAGAAGGCAATACTTAGCTTATAAATTAAATATAGTTTGAAAATTACATCTTGGAGTAGGCATCAAACTGTTACCCTAGTCTCAAAGGAGACGATTTTTTATGTTTGAGCTTTCGGCCACGATTTTTAAATTAAAATAATCTTCATTATCGGGCTGTGGAGGTCAGATGACTGGAAGAGGTGCACCCCGGACTCGAAGGTTAGGCCACGATAATGATGACGACAACCAAGTAGGTAAAGAGTGCAATGCCCAACCTAACGTTGTATTTTTGTATCCGTAAAGCTTTAACCTGAGAGTATTGTAGTTTAGTGTTTACTTCTAGACAGGCATAGTGTAAATAATATGGACTGTTGTGTTATAACATCATTGAAATAAAAATATTTAAACGGATTCTATTACAGCCTATTACGTGGGACTGGTGAAATGTGGGTGTTAATTCACTCTGCCTAATTCTCCGGAGATAAATCAGTATATGATGATGACAGTATGTAATGAAATAACTGAAAACGAATCTTCATAGAATGCGTTGTAGATAGTTTTATTTCAATTACACATTGAAATAAAACTATCTACAACGCATTCTATGAAGATTCGTTTATAGCAAAATACTTTTATTAGCAAAAACTTTCGATAATGTGATATGGAATGAGAATTGTAAGATTGAAGATTTGAAGAGAAAACCTATATGTGCCTGAAGTTTTATCGAATACAATCGCATTCTTAATCGATTTGAGTCTATGGTAAAGAAGATGTCTGGCAACATTTTAACATCTTGTCGTGTGAAATATTAAGAATTTTCACAAATACAATAAATGAAAAAAAAACACTCTTTAATAAGTTATCGTGAATCGGTTAGAATTTGGAACATTCTTCGTCCAATTATGATAATAAATGGATTCGTATTTTGTGCATATTGTACAAAGACTGTTCATGCCCTATTCTCTGTTGTCTGTCTCTTCTCTCACTCTCGCTTTGATGTTTTACATAAGAAACAAAAACTTAAAAGTCGTTGTATTGATGGGCCGAAAATAAATCATCTCCTTTAAGCGAGCTTTCTAATAAGTAATAACAGATATTGGGAGAACAAAAGAAAACCGCTGCATAAAAAAACTTTTGGGGATGTGGGCCAATTCAATATTAATTCATCACAACTTTTGGGTATGTTTTCTTTAGACGTGTGGGTAACAGATATCGAAACTACAAAATATTTTAGAATAAACCTAAAGTGCATTCAATCCTCAAAAAATTGTTACGAACCTTGTTTACTATTAAAAGACCTACGAGACTACAATTTACTCTCAAATATGTGTATTTTATGAGAATTTCAATTATAAAAATGTTATATTTTGTTGATTTATTGTCTATGGCAAAAACGCTCGTGATTGGTCAGAGCTCTGGGTGACGTCATTCCTACAAAATATCTCCAGTTGTATGAGCTATTATTGTTTGTTTCAGTGTTATTATTTGATTTTTTCTTGATTATCGCAAGTTTTATGGACATATTTTGTGATTAAGTTCGAAATGGATACAAATTTAATAACAGCAACTTATAGTGACGTCAATACTCACACGCATCGCCATTTTGATTAAATATAGCGTTTTTCGCGCACTTTTGAAAATCTAAACTTTATCATTGATTTTTTAACTTATTGCATTGTTTTTTTTACAGAAATATTAATGTGATATGTTTATACTGTAATAAGCAATCATTTAAAGTGGTTTTTAAACATTAGTCAAATAGCCTATTGAAGATGTGCAACATTTGCTAATGGATTGCGACCGGAATAAAACTGAATGGGAGGCTTTACGAACTACAAGTAAATGCTCTTGATGTGGGTCTAATACAAAGTAACTATAATGAGTTGTCCAAGTTCCGAAGCAGCCCAAAAATTATGTCACCTGATTACAATACCTAGTTCAGCAATGATTGGGTATAATAAATATACCTAGACTTTAGCAATTATTGTAAGACTGTGTCTACTATGAATTAAGGTACGATGGGGTTGACATGTCCTTACTGGATCAAAATAAAATAAATAAAATTAAAAAAAAAAAAACTTACTTGACATCGCCATCTCAATGTCTTCAATACCCACTTCCTCGATAATACCTCCACCTGCTTCCTCTTCTTCAATTTCTTCTACTTCTTTCATTTCCTCGTCTTCTTTATTCTCATCATCTTCTTTTTTGTCGTCTTCATCATTATCTTTATTTTCGTCATCTCTATCTCTATTCGCTTCATTTTTGTCTTTATCATCTTCGCGTTCTTCATTCCCTTCTTCGTTTCCTTCTTTATTTCTATCTTCATTCCTTTCTGTGCTTCCTTCTTGGTTTTCACCTTCATCTCTTTCTGTATTCCCTTCATTATTATCACCATCTTCTTCAAGATTCTCATCGTCATCATCTTTTTCTGTACTTTGTTCATCTTCTCCTTCATACTCTTCGTCCTTTCTTGTATTCTCTTCAGATTCTATTGGAGTTTCTTCATCAGTGGTAGTCAGTCCAAGGTCAAAATTCAAATTTTGATTTGGATCGTATAAAACATAAGCATCTCGATGTGATGCTGATTCTAAGTGTTCGCGGATCCTATTGTCAGATAACACGTCGTTGCAAGTCAAACATTGGTAGCCACCACCGACCTGAAAGAAGTAGATGACAAGAAGTAGGTATTTTTTTTTATACCACTTAGGGCCGGCGCCCACTGCCGGCATGGCACGGCATGGAATTTATTACTAATCAAGTTATTTTGAACCTTATCTCATATGCTTTGTAAATCATTTTAATTTACGTAAAAACGATGCCGCGGCATGCCACAGCCTGCCGCGGCATCGTTTGACGAATAAAGTAAAATGAATTATAAAGCATATGAGATAAGGTTAAGGTTCAAAATAACTTGATTAGTAATAAATTCCATGCCGTGCCATGCCGGCAGTGGGCGCCGGCATGGCAAAATTTCAAAAAAAATATCCTAGTTAAGTATATTAATGATTTAATATGTCAATTTCATACTACAATTTAGCAATTCCACTGGCGTTTTAGCCAATAGAATGTCACTTTGTCTAAGGCCCCTTCTCCATCCGACAGTAAACATACAGTTGATACAGTCTATGAATGAATAAATCCCTCAGGAGCAGTTCACCAGATTCGCAACTAACCACATTCTCAACTCACCAGATTCGCAGAAAATCAGAAGTCCCAATGCCCAAAAAAATCATAACAAAATTCATAAGGCCAACTATTGATATTTTCGTTAATGCATGAATTGTCATTATACTTATAGGTGCGTTTATACAAAACTTCTGTCTCGATACTGTTCATACCCGTGCTTCCGCTCGGCTAGTATTATGTTATCTGTGGCTCGGCACAACGGACTTGACTGATACGTGCGCATTATCACTTCATCATCACTAGCATCATCACTACATATTATAAAACAAAGTCGCTGTCGCTGTCTGTCCGTCCCTGTCCCTATGTAGGTATGCTTAGATCTTCAAAACTATGCAATGGATTTTGAAACGGTTTTTTTTAATAGATAGAGTGATTCAAGAGGAAGGTTTATATGTATAATATGCATATAATATAAGATATATAAATATAAGATGCATAAAATTGTAGAGAAACATTGATAAATAAAATAATAGAGATAATAACACGCGTGCTGAAAATATGGCGGTACGAAGTTCGCCGGGTCATAATGAAGCATACAGCCGTATGAGCTTTCGCATTTATAGATTAAGCATTTACCTTTCTATAGATATTGTTATTCTCATCAAAAATTACTTTAGTCTTAACCACTTTCATACGATGATTGACTTCATATTTGTGAACCAGAGGATCGTCATATTCAATGTCGCAGATTAGGCAAGTGTCTTCAACGAAGCTGTTCCATGCGTCGTCTGATATCAGATACTTATTCTGGAAGACTATAGATGAGCCCACACGCTTGAGTTGTCTTCGTTTGTGTGTCATATGTTCTTCAGTTGTTATGTGCATGCTCACTCGTGCGCCGGTATTGATAACTGTGTTACATAACTCACAGAAGTAGACGCCTGAAATCTGTAATAAAAAATAATTTTACAAGATTAAAGTAAAAAGGAGGGATATTATATTGATAAGTATGTATCACAGACAGATATATCCATGAGCCTCTGTGGCATGGACGCATGGTGGTAGTGAAAGTGAACGCGGCCGTTACGCAGGAGGCGCGGTTCTATCTCCGCTCAGTGCAAATATTTGTATGCATGAATATGGGTATGTATTTGCATTGTTCTGGTCGTGCCTCAGAGAGCACATTAAGCGGTCGGTCCCGATTGCCATAAAAACGGTTAATACGGCCCTAATAAAATCAACAAACTAGTCTAGCTGCAAAACTTCGAATCCTTCGATATTGCCGAATGTCGCCATTGGGGTGTGGAGGTCAGATGGCAATCGCTTCATGAAGACACATTACCCTCCGTCCTCCGGCAGTCGGGTAAAAAAACCGAAGTCCAGCCAAATTGCTTCAATTTTTTTAAGTATTGTAGGTAGGTGCAAACCTTTTTTATAAAATCATCTCTGTACTTTTCAACATAGTGAATCATCGGTATCTTGACCGTGTGCTTCGACTTCTGTATATGTTCCATGATATTCTCGTCTCCAGGTATGTACTTGGAGCAGCCGACACAAAATGAGTCCAAGTCTCCCAGAAGAATACAACTTCTTGCGAATATCGATGCCATTCTAAAAAGTAGTCAAAAGTACTTAGTAAATTTTATCTTGTAGATACCTGCCTACATACGTACATATATTTACACCTGTAAGTCCCTGAAGGGGTAGTCAGAGGTGTATTAAAACGCACATTTTTCTAACTATAATTTCCGGTTCCATGTAATTGGGGGCAAGCTTACCTAATGCCGTTAAGCGGGTACCTACTTTGTTATTAGGTTGTTTGTCTACTGTCGGAAGTATTAGTGAATTGCACAGCTGGACAGGACCCTATTCCTGAGTCGCCTTCTAGGACGCCTAAGTTAAGAGATGGGAGTGGCCCAATTCTACCCCATCGGGAACAAATACGGTAATGTACAGACCGTAAAATATTGATAAAATATTGTGGAAAAATGAAAAATTGTCGAAATTCAGTCAAACACTCAGATTAGAAATGGGGCCCCGGTGAAAGCTTCGGATGGGACTGGGACTGCGAAGGATGAAGTGAAAAAGTATTTTTGAATTTCAGCCATGAGTCCAGCAATATGCTTGCATGAAATCATAGTATTTCTATATTTCCCTTAAATATGAGATGCAATGCATAGAGGGTAGTTAGTAAATAAAAAATCTAAAAAGAGTAATCATACAAACTGAACTTTTTCGTTCCTTGATAATTATTATAATCCCTACTAATATTATAAATGCGAAAGTAACTCTGTCTGTCTGTCTGTCTGTTACGCTTTCACGCTTAAACCACTGAACCGATTTTGATGAAATTTGGTATAGAGGTAGTTTATACCTTGAGAAAGGACATAGGCTATGTTTGGTCGCGATAACCGACATCCACGCGGGCGGAGCCGCGGGCAAAAGCTAGTTACTTATATTTACAAGAAATAAGCGTCTTCACCAAGATCTTTGGACACTAAACCAATCTGACTCAAGCTGTGGAATAATCTCCCTGCTGTGGTTTTTTCAAGCGAATTCAATATTTGGTTCAGGGCATTAGAAGGTTTCTACAGGGTCAGCAGCACGTCCATAAGCCACGGTAACCACTTTCCATCAGGTGGGCTATGGGCATGTCTGCCACCTACTTGCAAGCCCTTTGTGTTTAAAGGGACAGGCAGCAGTCATACCCGCAAAAAACCAAATAATGACCTGGCTAACAACGCATGGCAACCTTTTCCAGGGTAACAGTAGCTTATGTGTGAATCCAAACTGTAATCTACCCCTGGACCAAATTGCAGCCAGATGTATACAGCCGTTTGAGCGTTGGGTACACCAACATTCAGTCTAGGATGGGTGACCAGTTTTAACAGTTTGACCTTTCCGTGCTTCGAATAGCTCCGAACCTGACCCGAAAACCCTGATCCGCTCGCGGGTTAGGTTAGAAACTTGAAAAAAAAAAAGTTTTTTGTTCCGAACGTAACCCTCTTCCTAACCTGACCCGACTTGTCGTTTCCATGATAACCCGAATTAAGTTTTTGGTAAACAAAAAAAAATAACCACGAAGGCTAATCGCATTAGCTTTCTAACCTAATCTATCCAAGTCTAATTGCGCGAAAGATTTAGCAAAGACGCAATTCGGGTTATGATAGGAACGACACGTCGGGTCAGGTTAGGAACAGAGTTACGTTCGGAAGAAATTCTTCAAGTTTCTAACCTAACCCGTGAACGGGTCAAGTTTGCGGGTCAGGTTCGGAATAAGCCGTAAAACTCACTCGGTTTTCATACGAACACAATATGGTAGTGGTTTCGGGTAGTTGGAGCCCTAAAAAGTTCGACAACTAGTCTAACTACAGAATTTCGATATCGGGTAGGTATGAGCTGTGTAGGTTAGATGGCAATCGCTTCACGGATATTATCGAATTTAAACTCAAAAGTCAACCCCAACTGGGTTGAAAAAAGGCTCGTAGTATGATGATGTAGTGGCAAGGGATCCCTATAACCCGATTCCTGCCGGCTTCGCAATGAGCAGCATGGTACATGACAAACTAGATCGAAGTAAGTTATTTTTTCAATCGGCTTTTTAAAATTTTCACTCTTCGCCACTGTGATGATGATAAAAGAAATTCTGCGGGTAATATTATTACTACTACTATTATTAAAATTAAAGTACTTACTTGAATACTATGTATGCCGGAACTTTTGGTCTTTAGTAGTTTATATGCACAACTTAGAAGGAAAAATCACTAATTAATCACTAATTAATAATTAATACTATAGTGTGAGAATTGAGGAACATTGTGAAATGACGGGAGCCAGTGAATTAATGTCAAGCTAGGTTTGCAGCGAGCATTAATAATTAAAAGATACAACTACCCTCAAAACATTTACACTGAAGGACAGTTTAAAATGTTAAAATACCCACATTTAAGAATTAAAATATGAGTAACTATACCTCGGGACACGTATCTTGGACCTAAATCGCGAGACGAATGAGGCCCTCGACGACGTTTGAATGGCGGGTGTACCTATTTTGTAATATATTTTTTCATGAGAAGAAGTACACTGGATTTCATTGTAGGTACACTAAGGTGCACAGCCAGCCGTTCTCGAGCTTTGCGCTTAGCAACACATTTAGGGATTCATTTTCATATTATAGAAAAATGAATCCCTAAATGTGTTGCTAAGCGCAAAGCTCGAGATGAAAATGAATCCCTAAATGTGTTGCTAAGCGCAAAGCTCGAGAACAGCTGAACGGATTTCACTTTATTCTTTTTTAAGAATATTCCTTGTAGTACGGGGATGGTTCTTACGGAGAGCTTAATAATAAAAAAAAAAGAATCGAAGGCGGTACGAAGTTTGCAGGGTCAGCTAGTTTAAAACAAAGGTAGATAATATTCAAAAAAATATTTAGTGGGGGCTTTACCAATGCCAGGCGGGTTCAAAGGTAACGCATTACCTGTACGTAGAATTGATACTGATAGCCTCTGTGGTGTGGCGGTAGTGAAGGCGCGGGTTCGATTCTCGCTTAGTGCAAATATTTGAATGCATGCCACAATGAGGATGAATCACATAATGGAATATTGTATTTGTGAAAAATATTGAAGTAAATAGCACAAAAACTATATTATTAGAAGCTTTGTAAATTACTTAAAATCCGTACAAAATTTCAAAATTATACGTTACGAAATAAAACAGCTATGGAATCTTAACCCAAAAGAGTCCTAAGTCTTCATACTCTCCATAGCGGCGGCGCGCGCTGTCATAACAGATGACGTCACACAGTATTTTGGCGCGGCGGCGAGCGTTTTTGAGATTACTGCATTAAAATTGCTGTATCTTCGTCATTTTTGATCGGATTGAAATATTTTTTTCACAGTGTTTATTGTTTTTTTAATCATTATAAATCTGCATACTCAGCTAAAAACGTGAATGATCCTCATTACATTTTTTGTTAATTTATTTTTGCAAGTCAGCAAGTCACCTTTGAACGCACCTGGCAATGGTAAAGCCATCAAGTAGCCCGTCTCTTTTTTATATATTCCTCAAACACTAAACTGCAACATTATAAAATTACATTGCCTCAAACATATTTTTAGGAATTTATTTTTAATTTTTCAAAAATTCAGGGGTTAATTTAGCCCCGGTAACCGCCAGCCAGGACCGCAGCTTCGTGTTGGGGTATAACAGGAGAGTTGTGTCAGTTGTGTGACAAGTTTTCAGCTTGCCTCAAGAATGTACTCAAAAAATCGTACAGTAAGCTTCAGAGAAAAGGGACCCCCCTTGATAATGACATGAAAGCATTGAAGTTTTTTGAAACTTTGTGTAAATGTCATGTTGGTCTAGTGGTTATGACCTATGCTTTGTGAATACGGTATCCGGGGGTTCAAATCCTCGGACACGAAGTTCCTTTTTTATTTCGTATAATTATTTTTTTATTCTCATAAGCACTTTTGCTAATTATTATTTAAGGAATCAAATTTTATAGTAGGTATGAGGTTTGTAAGAAAAGATAGGCTTGTTGTATAAACAATATTAATTTATTTCTCGTCAACAAATAAATTTTCTATCTGAGTTAAATTGGGCTTACTTATTTTTAGATTTACTTATTTTTAGAACGTAAATTTATTGACAAAACACAATACCCCAAGTATAAAATGTTTACTTCACTTGGGGTCTAAGTGAAGTATAAAATGTTTAATATTATACATAGTTCTAGAAACATAACTATAATATTTATTTACTTATTTATTTAAAGTTGCAAACATTATTTTTTTACACTCTGTATAATCTTTGAATACAAAAGAATGGTTGAAAAATGAAATGTTATTTATGCCTGTGAACCACAAAGAAAGAACCAACATGCTAAACTATAACAGTATAGCAATATACATCTTCCTCTTTGATCACATTTTCTGATAAGTAACCCTTTTAACACAACATTAGAAAAATATGTGAGGTCAGATGGTGCATCGTTAACACATTAGAAGATTACTAAACTTGTAAACAAGAGTAATGGGATTAGGTATTAATAATAATAAAATATTATTATTATGAATGTTAGGACACTATTTCGCATTAGTTCCCAAGTTCTGTTTACCTTAGTTCCAGTTTAAAACCATCTGACCCCACAAGTTTTTTATAGGATTAAGATCCGGGCTTTTAGCCGGCCACTCAAACACCATTATATCTTCTTGTGCATTTAGCCAGTCTTGCACAATTCGGGATGCACTAAAGGGTTATCCTGAACCAGGTAAATTTGTCCTTCTGGATATGCGACCCGCACTGATTATGCGCAGCATTACGTCTTTCAACACTTCAAGGTATCGCTCACTGTTCATGCGGCCACCTATTTCCACTAGCTCGCCTGGGCCCATTGAAGACATCCATATCCAGTAACCTAAAATAATAAACCTTTTCAAATCTGTTTTTTTTTTGTGATTTTATTTTAAAGAATATTATTATAATCATTTACTTACCTACCTAATGTTAACCGCCCGCTTGTTCTTAAGTCTTATATGTTTTTAGGGTTGAAGGGTGCCACTGAGTGAACTGCCACAATTATCATGGTGCCGTTCTGATTCATGAGTGTAAGCAACTAGGCGAGGTCCTTGGCGTTCACATTTTTTATATCACCCGTCGCTTAATACCTTCGAATCCATCTACGCACTGTATTTCTCTGTAATGAAAATGATAATAAATAAAAGAAACTCCAAAAATCTAACTTGTAAATGAAAATGTAACATGATTAAGCAATAAATAGGTATATAATATATTTTTATCGTAACTCTTACCGTTATGCCTCTATTCTTGCTCCCAGAGAATAACAATTTTAGCTTTCAAAAATGTTGTTATTCGAACCATACTTTCAATTTACTCAAAAAACTGATCAACAACTTAATAAATTGAATAATATTACGAGGAGGATTAACACCAATGCAAATTACCACGAATTATAAAGTTACCTTCAATCACAGTTTAGTAAATAAGACAAAGAAGTATTCTAATTGCAACCTTAGCGCGCTGTCACAGATATTAAAATACTATAGCCGCAGCTCATACAGCAGATAAGTTTTTGAAGTAAAAAACAAAATGACGGTAGTGCAATAAGCTGTATCAAGCGTAATCTATTGAAATAAACGAGAAATCTATACTAATTTCAACCTTATCTTTCAGCCAATTGAGCAGTTATTATTATCACATATGGTGTAGTTTAAATTTAAACCTTAAAGTCTACAAAATAACACCGTAATCAACTTTGTTCGATAATAGGAGTAGGTAATGTTATTGATATTTTCGCCATTATTATCAAGTGAACCGTAGCCTGGTGGAGTAAGGCGCGGTCTAAGTAATCGGCTGGCGCTGGAGATGCGGGTTCGTATCCTCAAACGGCACATAAATTAATGTGGCATCTTTTTGTGAGTATGTTGTATCTTGGTATACAATTGAGCCGAAAGACGAAAAATATCAGAAAATTACAAATATGAACATGCAAATAAAAGGCAGATGAAGCTGTTTGCAGCTCAGCGACGATCGCATCGCGTGACGTCATTCGTGAGTCATGTGACGCGGCCGGCGCAGGCGGCGATATTCTTTAAGTATTGAGGGGGTCTGTTTTCTCTGACGCTGACTGTACCAGCTCTCGGATTAAGACCAAACCATGCCATAGCAAATAATTATTACCTAGTTACTTAGTCTATGTACAGTACAGCGCAGCTGCCAGCCTCCATGGCGTACGCAGGAGGCGCGGGTTCAATCCCCGCTCAGTGCAAATATTTGTGTACAGTCACGTGCAACATGAAATATGGGTATTTGCATTGGTCTGGTCGTGCCTCGGAGAGTAGGTACGTATCGGTCCCGGTTGCCATAAGAACATTTATAGCAGTCGTTACGGGTAGTTAGAGCCCTAAAAAGTCCAAAAACAACGGTCTAACTGCAAAGCTTCGATATCGCCTAATGTTACCATTAGGTTGTGGAGGTCAGATGGCAATCGCTTCACGGAAAATATCGAGGTCAAGCCAAATCCGTAGTTAAGACCCCTAACAGACGCTTGGTCGGCCCCGACCATCCGACCGCAACCAAATCGGAAAGTGTGTAGAGCGGTCGGCCCGACATAATTATTATAAGGTCGGACGTGGTTGGATGGCCGACGCATCCGACAAGCCGACCGTCCAACCAACCAAATTGGAACGTCTGTAGCGTTCGTGCCGACCAACCAGTGTTGCCGTTTTAAAGAGAATACATACCACTCCATTTTAAGTGATTAAAAAAAATTAAGATGTGAAAATAATTAGGTACTTACCAACCAAAATTTACCTCTCTAACAAACCTGCTTCTTCCAGATTCATGATGACCATCAATGTCTAAATTGCAACAAACTCGTTGATGACACGTCAGAGACCTTGCTCACGGATCATTTTAATACGACACAGCACAAGGAGTCCGTCGTTAGACTCGATCAAAGTCAAAATGATTAGTTTCAGACCGAAACTGGGAAGTAAAGTGATCCAACTGGCATTTCAGTCAAAATTGAGTTAAGCGCATTTTTTTTTCAAGTCAAGTCAGAAAATGTGTTGAAATTTACCTTTTTCTTCCTATCTCAAAATTAAAGTCAGTTGAATCACTTGGATCACTAGGCTTCGAATTTCATTATTAAATTTAGTTTTTTTTTCCACTGAAGAAAAATAAATAATACACTTTACTTCAGAACGTTCTTTATTAATGTCAATGTTAAAATAATATCACATAATGCATAATTTAATGTTAAAATTAAATATAACAATAACAATTCGTACAAACACAAAACAAAAACCCTGACTCTGATCCTATTGCTTCGTGTTATTATTGTATTTATTATTGGTTGTAATCTGTTACGTGTGATAAATAAAATAAAATAAAATATCGTGAACATATTAAATTAATATAATTTGAAGTTAATACCTATAAAAATTTTCAGTCATAGATAATAAAGATAATTTTAATCCTTTACAACAATTTCATTACATAATTTACGAATTTTTACTAACTATAGGTACCTACTATTATATTTTGAATTTATTATAGGTAAGCGTGCAAAAGTATTCAATATATTTCTGATATTTTATTTATCTAACTACCTACCTACTTAATTCAAGGTAAAACTATCTTGATCATCTCTTAATAATCTGTAATAAAAATTCCGTTTATTAATAGCTTGTTTCTCTAAAAACTCAGTTTGAAAAGTGGTTGTATAAAAAATCATATCAGTTTTGTTTACTTTTAGTTAAATTTCTAACCAAATGGAGTAGGTACCTACCTATAGATAATTTTCACAACGTAACGATTTGGGTAAAATTGTATAAGATTATCCTAATACTTTTTCTGCACCGTCGCCACAACCATACACGACTACCCATACAATAATCTGTCCTTAGCTAAAAAGAGATTCAGAACTGAGTACCATTCTAGAATTCGGGTCTATTTAGATTCATAGGACTAGTTTTCATCAGTTACAATTCCTTCACTTGATGCCTCACGTAAACTCACGTTTTATTACGCAGTGCGGGTAGTTTAATTTTTAGTGATGTAGGTTTCAACCCGAACTACAAAATTAGCTACTAGTGGCGAAATAACATGGCTCCCAAATTTTCGAACCTGAGATTCAGCGTTGGTACTCAGCCTGCTGACAAATCCACCACTCGATTAGTATCTACATTATCCCCTTCGACACGATTCATCCACATCTTATTAGTACCTACATGGATGAAACATGTGAAACAGGATAACCAGGTAAAAAATCTACTTTGAGATGATGGCACATGGAATTGAATTTAAAGAAGAGCAGCCGTGTACGATATAGACGACGAAGCGTCTGTGAAATAAGGGTTAATAACACCGAAACGTGCGATTATTCCGCGATTAAATTAACAGAACTATTCCCACCCTCATTCCCATTACGATAAAATCAGTCATACCACGACTATAACAATAAATTCCATTTAATTTTAGACCTTAAAGCAATGGCATTAATGTTGTAAGTATGTTTGAACGTAATTTTTGAGCAAAGCAAAATTGCAAATCAATCCGACGTTTTGAACGTCGGATTGATTTGAAATTTTGCACCCATGTCAAAGACCGATGACAATAAAAAAAAATTCAATATTTCTTTATTATTATAGAAAAAGATTGAATTTTTCTTGACTTACCTACAAACAAATTCAAAATAAATAACATATATCTAGTTTTTAAAAAATACAAAAAGAACACGCTCAGGGTTGCTTGTAGTTGAACACCTCACGTTTTTTAACAATAAAATAAAATAAATATTTCTCATTAACTAATCTCATTTACTTACAATAATTTTTTACTTTGGTCGTTTTTAAAAGCATGTGTTTTTAGATTTTAACTATTATTACCTGCTATTCTATTAGCAGAAGAGTCATGAAACTTCTCTGGCCCCTAGACAAGTGAAAATTCGTTTGACAGGCGTATCATAGAATAGAATGACGAACATAGGGGATTCTGGGAATATAGGGGATTCTGCTGGGGATTTGACGTAGCTGTATGACAGTTGTCAACGTATGTCATAAACGTCAAATCTCGTACTATTCATCATTCTATTCAAAAGGTATATAAAAAATTCTATTCTGCAATATGGCGTCCACAAATTGTCACTACTTGTCTACGAGGAATTGTTTTGTTTATATAGCGTGTTCTACTCGTAATTGGAGCGTAAATTCTTGAGCTTCTCCAAAAATTCCTTTTGCGAGTCTGAGTCGACATTATATTCTTTTAAAAGTTCTCTGCATAAGAAGTATTCTAACTTATTCTGACCGTGACGTTTAGATTCCTTGTGAAGGCTAGTTTCCACGTGGTCGACCATATCGTCGTAATCGCTTTTGACAACCCCGCAGTATCCGCAGTGGTATAAGTCTCCATTAACCTGCCATGAAACGGAAACGATTATATGCATTTGTTTTTAATCATTCGCTGATATTATACTAAAGAATAGTAAAACACCGGCCATGTGCGAGGCTGACTCGTGCATGAAAGGTTCCATATCATTACTCTTAAATATACATACATATACTCATGCCTGTAAATCCCCGAAGGGGTAAGCAGAGGTGTATTAACACCCACATTTCGTCAACTATGATTTTCGGTCCCACGTAATAGACGAGCCTATTGCCGTCTAGCAGGCACTTTGTCATGGGCTGTATGTTTGCTGTCGGATCGAGAACAGCCCTATCCTTTTAAATGTAATATTTTATTTTGTGTTTGGTGTTTGTTGTTATAGCGGTAACAGAAATACATCTTCTGTGAAAAGTTCAACTGTCTAGATATCACAGTTCATGAGATAGGTACATCCTGGTGACAGACAGACGGACAGACAGCGCACAGTGTTTTATGAAGCCCATTTTTCGGACGTCGCGTTTTTATTGTAAAATCTAATAGATATTATCATTTAAATGTTATAGTTTGAATCCCCGTTTAGATATCATGTCTGGTTTTTGCAAAAAAAAAATCCAAAGTTCGCAATATTTTTGACTCGAAATTTAGAAAAGATAAAATTCTGGTCAGAGTATGTATAATTCGTGAAAATTATGTTAGAAGCATTGGTAGGGCATCTAGCACCGCATATTTTAAAGTTAAATTGAACCACGTAACCCTGTCAGATCCAGATTTATAACTGATTTTAGGTTTTTCGTTTTTCCGGATTTTCTCAAAAGTTCCACCGTATTGGTGCGCGTTATCTATACCAAAATAAAGCTCTTTAGTTCTTCTATACACCACTTGAATTTCACACACCAATTCCATGGAACTTAGAAGCTAAAGTTTTTTAAAGATTCACCCGGATTTTTCTTCATTAAGGACGACACACACTCATAAAATATTTTTTTACCGTATTTGATTTTCGATACAAAATAATAGTGGTTTTATGAGACATAGCCCTCTAATTAGCTGTTTTAGTATTATATTACAGGAAAACAAAATACTCGATCGAAGTGGTGATTTTTTATTTTTTTTATCTATGTAGACCCGCGGCTCCGCCCGCGTGGATGCGGTCGGTTATTGCGGCTTTTGCTCGTATCTCCAGTTCTACTGAACCTATTACGATCAGATAAACGTAAGATTTTAAGTCTGACTAAGATCTTTCATACAAAAATAACCCGCATTAAAATCCATCAAGTTGATTTCGCATCCATCGCGGACAAACAGACAAGAATTTTTATTTGTGTTCAGTATGGTTGATATAACATAACCCAATTATTTTATAAATATCTCAAAGGTACGACACGAATAATAATTACATAAGCTGGGAGTACCTCCACGTGGTGAAGGCGGAAACAGTTGCTGCAGTTGCTGCAACTGGCTAAACTCCCATTTATTTTTACAAAAACTTAGCGTATCGTATACGCTTAGATGCCTTCAGGCTTATGTTGTTTTGATTGAATATTACGTTACGTAATCTGTTCGGTGGCACGGTAGCCTACCCGGTAACGCAGGGGAGCAGCCACCAAACATTCTTAAATTTTATAAATCGAGTAGAAGAATCAGTTAGTATTCATGGAGTTCACCGAGTGTCATGAGGCTTTGCCTCAGCAGAGTCCGAATCGCCTTGCTGCGGAGTACTCGTCTGGCCCTCAAGAACATAATTCTTCACTTCAAAGAGGTCCAATGACTACTTTGGTCAGTGAAACCACGGATACCATCGAATCCAGTGTTCTTCATGCTCCAGAAGAAGTCAGAAATTCAAACATTGATAGTGAATGTACAAAAAAAATGTTAACAAGGTTTGATATATTTAAATTATTTACCAATAAAATAAAAGATATTACAGTATCTGAGCTGGTGAATAGAATTTTTAGTTATTTTGGAGATAACTATGTTATGTCCACTTCAAAGGAAGAGTTTATACCCATTTTAAAAACGTTTATAAGTAAAAGCAATGCTATGTATACAAAATGTAACCGCACCTTAAAATATTTTGAACAAAAGCATAAAAGCTGGTTAAGTCACGTAATGATTACAGGAGAGCTCAGGGTAACCAAAGAATTATCTTTAACGCCAAAAAGTAGTGCATTTTTGAATTTAAGTACACGGCAACAATTACGATCACGCCGCAAACTGCAGTCGCATCTGGAACACGAGCCCCTAACAAAAAAAGTAAAATCTTTTACTTCATCACTGTCTATTGAAGGTGTTCCAATTCCATCGAAAGCAGCCAAAGACATAGAAAAGGTAATACACACATGCTTAGAAGGTCCCAATACGCCATCAAATATATTGGAAAAAATCAATGACTGTCCTAGGCCGTATACTCCCGAAGAAGCTTTATCATTAATAATAGACAGAAAATTATCTGTTGAAACCTACAATTTTCTACAGGCTGATCTTAAAGATCGGGGGTTTTCAGCTTTTCCTCCCTATTATAAAGTTTTAGAAGCGAAAAAAGACTGCTATCCCACAAATATTTTAGTATCGGAAAGAGAAGCCTCAGTTCCCTTTCAAGACCTATTAGAACATACTTCTAACAGAATATTGAGAGTGAATGACGAAGTCATCACACAATACTGTAAACGAAAATCTATAAACGAGGTGGAGTGTGTTTTGGAGGGGAATTGGGGTTTTGATGGGAGCACAGGGCAGTCTTTATATAAACAGGCCTTCTCCGATGCTGAAGGTGGTGAAGAAAATAGTCTAGTGGCCACCACATTTATTCCACTGGTTTTAAAAACATCAAATAATGTTATACTTTGGAAAAATCCATCTCCACAATCTTACAGATATTGTAGACCAGTATGCGTGCAATATAGAAAAGAAACGGCAGAACTAATAATATCGGAGAAATCAAAAAGGGAAGAGCAAATAAGACATCTTTCACCTCTATCATCTGAATCCTCAAATGGACATAAAATAAAAATTTCCTGGGAGTTACATTTAGCTGCCATTGACGGCAAGATATTGAATACCATTTTGAACACATCATCTCAAATGCGTTGTCCATATTGTGGTTTAACTGCAACGCAGTTCAATAATATTGACCTATCTTTACAGCAACCTGTTAACATTGCAGGTTTCAAACATGGGGTCAGTCCACTTCACGCGTGGATTCGTGTGCTAGAATTCCTATTGCATCTTGCTTATAAAAAAGTAGTAAAGAAATGGAGAATACCCCAGAAATCTGCAGAGAAAGGGCTGGTAGAAGACCGAAAAAAAGTCATTCAACAACAGGTGAGGGCGAAGTTAGGCTTACTGGTAGATGTTGTGCGGCCGAATTCCGGCACCACAAATGATGGGAATACTGCACGAATGGCTATGTCGAATAAAAATAGAAAAATATTTTCTGAAATTCTCGACCTCGATCAATGGTTGCTTGATGATTTGCATGTCATCTTAACAGTAATATCAAGTGGTTTACCAATAGACAGTGATAAATTCGGAGAATTTTGCAAACAAATCGCATATAAATATGTACAAAACTACGACTGGCATCCAATGACGGTGACGGTGCATAAGATATTAGTGCATGGTGCTGCAATAATGAACTCAACATCACTCCCAATTGGAATGCTCTCCGAACAGGCGTCGGAGTCCAGAAATAAATATTGGAGAAGTGATCGTGAGCATCACTGCCGCAAAATGGATAGGGTGAAAACGATGACAGATTTATTTCATAGGGCTTTAGAGTCATCGGATCCGATAATTTCAGATGCACACCTGCTCCAACGCCAAAAAAAGCTATGTAAGATTCCAACGGAATCGGAACTGCAGAAGCAATTTCATTGTTAAAAGCTGTACCTGACCCAAATTCAGTGGAAGGAGATAATGAAAATACTGAAGAAAACGATAGTTGTGATACAGACGAACGTGTTGTACTCATTAACGAAGATATTTTGTGAAGTGAAGGTGAACTAAAACATAATGCAATATCTTTTAGTTATGTCATATCAATAACTTAGTGTTTAATCAGTCGGGTTTACGATGATCGAGTGGTCCTGGGTCCAAAACTGGCCATTAACTTCGTTATCACCTTTAACCTCACCTGTTGTTCGAAGCCCCAGTGTACGTATCGCTAGGTTGACTCCGGCTAGGCTGCACATTCACCAGTGTCTCACATACTTGGTGCGTTATTCGTCCGTACTCATTTGTACTACGTGCCCATACCATCGTAGTATATACTCTGTTCTATCTACGTTACAACATGCTCTTACAGGCCACACCATTCTTGAATCTCTATATTTCTCTTTCTATCTACCAGCCTTACCCCACAATATTCCGCAATTACCGCATCTCGACTGTGGGGATGGATTTTTCGAACCCTGATTAACCACTCATAAAGGAATATAGTGCACTATTCGCATGATTTCTCACAGTTGCTCTCCTTTCAATGTCTCCAGCGTATTTCCCGTTCCTTGTAAACAGATGGGTGGTAAACTGGGTTCCTACTCAAATATACAAGCTCGGGACACTAGTACCACCTTATACCTTCAATCAATACTTTGCATTCAGCCATCATCTCTACATCTCTTGATTCCTCTCAAAAACTATAACTTTCGTCTTTCTCGTATTTTCATACGCTTTAATACGGCCTAATTAATGCAGTTACCTATTTTCTGCAACGGAGGACAATAACAGTGCTCGGAATAAGGCAATACTCACCTTATATTGCGTGAGATCGAATACAAATGTTTAAAGATATTTTTTTATGTATTTACACATCTGTCTTCACCACTACTACTTTCGGAGTAAAGCCCTGATAGTATGTATGTATCTTATATTTATGGTATCACCATAGTACCTAAATAACTGTTTTGTGAATCATAACTGTTAAAAATATAATATAAATTCAGCTATATTACATCCGGTTAGAGTGTGTGATGACCTTAACAAAAATAGTTAATTTGATTTTTCTCCTGAGTTCCATGGAATTGGTGTGTGAAATTCACGTGGTGTGTAGGGGGTATAATGATAATAATTTTAGTATAAATAACTTTCACCAATACGGTGGTACTTTTGAGGAAAATAAGAAAAACTTAAAACCTTAAAATGCGCATAAATCTATTCCTACTGAAGCTACAACTTTTATTTAAGTCCCTATAGGAGCAGTATAGGAAGTACTTTTAATAAGCTGAACATAACTATAAAGCATCATGGCTAGTTTAGGAGTAATATTAATTTTTATTTATATCCGGGTCAAAAAATGGTCATTTTCAAAAAAAAAATACTCAGCAACTAGATGTGCTGGCGAAATGGGGATAAGAAATCTTGCATTATAATCATAATACCTATAGGATTTTACAATAAAAACGCGACGTCCGAAAAATGGGCTTTATAAAACACTGTGCAGCGGTGTCTCGGTAATAGTGTTCCGTTTTTACCTTTTGACTATGGAACCCTAAAAATTACTGTTTAAATAAAAATTGGATTGCTCGGGAATTTTAATTTAAACAGTCACTTTGGCGGCCATCAAAAATAATATGTGACGTAATTTCAGGGAAATACAAAGGGCGAGTCAAAAAATATGCTAACCAACACATTTTTTTAATTTTGGGTATAAATAACGTTTTGTAGAATGTTGATTAATAAAAAACATATTTACCTGTCTCACAAAATCGCTTTCTAATGAAGTAACAACATATGAAGTTTCATACAAGTCCTTATGTGTTTTGGTCGACAAATGTGAGTCTACGTCTTCAGTCGTCGCCTTCACATCTATATTGCAAAAGTGACAAACATATTTATCATGCCAATCCACAAGACCGACCAAATTATGGTATGGGAAACAAATTTGAGTGTTAATTAACGCATATTTGAAACCATTTTCATCTTCTACCACAGCACACTTCGTTATATAATGGTACATGGCCTTTTTTTTTATTCTCGTGTCCTTGGCGTCAGAGATTGAAGGTAGGTTATGTTTGTGACTCCGTTTCTTTGAGTGTTCGTCAATAGCGGTTGGTGTAGCAGCCACTTTTTTCTTGCACGGACTACAATACACGGTACCATCAGCTTTTACTGACATACCTCTATGCGTTCTTACTAAGTTTTCAATTTCGGATTTCGGTTTTGAAGGAGATGGCACATTTTTCTCTTTAAGCGGGGTACGTGTTTTTGTATTTTTGTCAGTATTAGAAGATGTTTTGTCTGAAAGCAGATAAGGATAATGTCAATTTGTAAGTACTTTTATAAAAATAATAGATAACAATATAAAAATTAGGAACCCGCTTCAAAGGGAGAACTACCTACGTATAAAGTAAAAAATAATTGTTTTTATTTGAAGTGCACCAAGAACATTGAAAAGAAACAGATTCAAAGATCCTGTTACATATAAACAAATGACATAACAAACCGTTTTCTGAGTTTTCAACTTTAGACATCGATTTTGAAGTAGATGGCTCATTTGTGTCTTCAATCGGTGCGGGCTTTGAAGGAGATGGCTCATTTGTGTCTTCAATCGGTGCGAACTTTGAAGGAGATGGCTCATTTGTGTTTTCAATCAGTGCGGGCTTTGAAGGAGATGGCTCTTTTATGTCTTCAACTGGTGCGGACTTTGAAGGAGATGGCTCATTTGTGTCTTCAATCGGTATGGGCTTTGAAAGAGATGGTTCATATAAGTCTTCAACCGGTGCGGACTTTGAAGGAGATGCCACGTTTTTCTCTTTAACCGGGGTACGTGTTTTTCTTTTTTTGTTTCTATTTGAAGATTTTTTGTCTGAAAGCATATAAGGATAATGTCAATTTGTAAGTACTTTTATAAAAATAATAGATTAAACAATATAAAAAATAAAAACTAGCATCAAAGGGAGAACTACCTACGTATAAAGTAAAATATAATTGTTTTTATTTGAAGTGCACAAAGAACATAGCAAACAAACAGATTCAAAGATGCCGTTACATATAAACAAATGACATAACAGACCCTTTGCTGAGGTTTCAACTTTAGACATAGATTTTGAAGGAGATGGTTCATTTGCGTCTTCAATCGGTGCGGCCTTTGAAGGAGATGGCTCTTTTATGTCTTCAACCGGTGCGGCCTTTGATGGAGATGGCTCATTTTTGTCTTCAATCGGTGCGGGCTTTGAAAGAAATAGCTCATTTACGTCTTCAACGTCAACCGGTGCGGAATTTGAAGGAGATGCCACATTTTTCTCTTTAACCGGGGTACGTGTTTTTCTTTTTTTGTTTTTTTTTGAAGATTTTTTGTCTGAAAGCAGAAAAGGATAATGTAAAATTGTAAGTACCTACTTTTATAAAAATAATAGATTAAAATCAAAAACTTACTTCAAAGTAAGAACTAACTAGGTAAAAAGTAAAAAATAATTGCTAATGAGTTTGATTTGAAGTGCACAAAGAACATAGCACTTTACATACCCTCTTTACTTTAGTCTTCTATTAAAGCGTGCTTTTTCTTTTTTTAAACCATTATTAACTAACTGTTGCCCGCGGCTCCACCCGCGTGGATAACGGTTATCGTGATCAACATAACACATGTCCCCAAAAACTCATCTATCTCTGTACCAAATTTCATTTAAACCGGTTCAGTGGTATAAGCGTGAAAACGTAATAAACAGACAGTTACTTTCGCATTTATAATATTAGTATGGAAGTATGGATTATTGATTTTTATATACTCGTAAATTTATTACATTGTCATCGGTCCTTGACATATTATGTGCAAAATTTCAAATCAATATCGACGTTTTGAACTACTCCAAAATCGAGTTTAAAGATTTTTTTACATCAAAACATTCATACGAAACTAATAAAATGACGATAGTTCAATAAAGCTATTTTTTTAAATGATTGTTTCGTCGTCGGTCCTTGTGTAAAATTTCAAACTGATTCAAAGATGCCGTTACATATAAACAAATGACAACAAACCGTTTGCTGAGGTTTCAACTTTTGACATCGATTTTGAAGTAGATGGCTCATTTGTGTCTTCAATCAGTGCGAGCTTTGAAGGAGATGGCTCATTTATGTCTTCAACCGGTGCGGACGTTGAAGGAGATGGCTTATTTGTGTCTTCAATCGGTGCGGGCTTTGAAGGAGATGGTTCATTTATGTCTCCAACCGGCGTGGACTTTGAAGGAGATGGCTCATTAATGTCTTGAACCGGTGCGGGCTTTGACGGTGATGGCTTATTCGTGTCATTAGCCGGTGCGAGCTTTGAAGGAGATGGCTTATTTTTGTCATTAATCGGTGCGGGCTTTGAAGAAGACGGCTTATTTGTGTCTTTGGCCTGTGCGGGCTTTTTTGTGTTTCCATCAGAATTAGAAGACTGTTTGTCTGAAAGCAGATTCATAAGCAAAATCTAAATAAAAAAAAGAAAATAGTCTGAATACTGTAAAAGCACGCTTTTAAGGAAGAAGTAGGTAACTACAACGTAAAAATAATTGTTAGTGATTATTATAAAGCGTGGAGTGCTTACAACATTTTTTATCGCTCTACTTTAGCTATTTAAAAGAAAATATTATATTGTCATCGGTTTGGTTATGTGTGTAAAATTTCAAACCAATTCAAAGTTTCAATCGAGTTAAAAGATTCCGTTACATACAAACATACCATTTGCTTCGGCTTCAACTTTAGACTTCGAGTTTGAAGTAGGTGGCTCCTTTGCATCTTCAACCAATGAGGGCTTTGAAGGAGATGGCTTATTTGTGTCATTAGTAGGTGTATGCTTTGAAGAAGATGGCTTATTTGTATCTTTAACCGATGCGGGCTTTGAAGAAGATGACTTATTTGTGTCTTCAATCGATGCGGGCTTCGCTGGAGACGACCCATTTGTGTCTTTAACCACTGCGGGCTTTGAAGGAGACTGCCTAATTGGATCATTAGTAGGTGCAGACTTTGAAGGAGATTGCTTATTTATATCTTTAACCGATGCAAGCTTTGAAGGAGATGGCTTATTTGTGTCTTCAATCGGTGCGGGCTTCGCTGGGGATGTCCCATTTGTGTCTTTAACCACTGCGGGCTTTGAAGGAGACTGCCTAATTGGGTCATTAGTAGGCCCAGGCTTTGAAGGCGATGGCTTATTTGTATCTTTAACCGATGCGGACCCTGAATGAGATGGCTTATTTGTGTCTTGATCCGGTGCGGGCTTTGAAGGTGATGGCTTAATTGTGTCACTAGCCGGTGCGGGCTTTGAAGGAGATGGCTCAGTTGTGTCTGCAACCACTGCAGGCTTTGAAGGAGATGGCTCATTAATGCCGTCAACCGGTGCGGGCTTTGAAGGTGACGGCTCCTTTGTGTCTTCAACCGGTAAGAGCTTCACTGGAGATGCCTCATTTGTGTCTTTAACAACTATGGACTTTGAAGAAGATGGCTTATTTGTATCTATAACAGATGCTGGCTTTGAAGGAGAGGGCGTATTTTTGTCTTCAATAAGTGCGGGCTTCGCTGGAGATGGTTCATTTGTGTCTTTAACCACTACGGACTTTGAAGGAGATTGTTTATTTTTATATTTAACCAATGTGGGCTTCGCTGGAGGTGGCTGAATTGTGTCTTTAACCGATGCGGACTTTGTAGGAGATATCTTATTTAGGTATTTAGTCAGTGAGGGCAATAAAGAACAAGTGATATTTGTGTCTTTAACCGGTGAGGACTTTGAAGGAGATGGCTTATTTCTGTATTTAACCTGTGCGGGCTTCTTTTTGTTTCCATCAGTATTGTCTGAAAACCGATAAACAAAATATAAATCTACAAAAATAATACTTATGAGCTTGAAAAATTAAAAAAAAAAACATCTCAAACTGTAAAAATAATTTTCTTATTTGGTGCTTACAAATATCTAGTTTTTTTTATAATCGAGGAGTGGAGGGCCTCCACATTTTTTATTTTGGTCTTCATTTAAGGTGTGTGTTCTTAAAATTAAACTATTTATTTATTTATGATGTTTTTGCAATTTTTTTAAATTATTGTATTGTCATCGATTTTTGATAAGTATGCAAAATTTCAAATCATTTCGAAGATTAATCGAGTTCATACAAAAATAATAATTATGGTAAGTATATAACATACCATTTGCTGCGGTATCAACTTGAGATTTTGAAGTAGATGGCTCGTTAGTGTTTTTAATCTTTCTTATCTGCGTTTTTGTCTTTCTATCTGTATTAGAAGATTGTTTGTCTGAAAGTTTATAAAGCACAATGTGAGGCACATCAAAGGAGAACGGGCACTTTTGTATGAGCTGCGTCCCAACCCTTGTAACATGTTGCGACTAGTGTAAACATGTTCATTTAGTCTATTTATGTGTAAAAATGAAAGATTTTTATCAGAAATTCGTGCAGGTCCAAAGTTATAAGGGTGTAAGTAAAAAATATTTTTTGTGCAATTAGGCTTTGCAGTATAGTTCTACGGTTTTGTATCATTTCGCCGACGGTCATTACAACTACGGTTGACTCAACTAGGGATAATTCACCTACTGGTTGACATGGTTCATGGTTGTACCGATCACATATTTTTACCAAAAAAAGAGGGGTGTTATAAGTTTGACGTGTGAGTGTGTGTGTGTGTGTGTGTGTGTGTGTGTATGTGTATGTGTGTGCGTGTGTGTCAGTCTGTCTGTAGCATCGTAGCTCCCAAACGGCTGAACCGAATTTAATTCTGTTTCTTCTGATCGAAAGATGGTTTAGTCGAGAGTATTCTTAGCTATGTTTCATAAAAATCGGTTCAACCATTTGAAATATATTATGAGGAATGAAAATCAATACAAAATCTAATCTATTTTCAAATATACCCGTATTGGGATCAAATGAAAGGTCATAATTTATACATCACGATACAGCAGGTTTTATGGAAATCGGTTCAGCGTTGGTAACCGCTGAACCGATTTCCATAAAACCTGCTATTATTATAGGTATATAAAAAGCATGAAACAAAAAAAAATTAAAAGCAGAAACCAATATTTTAATTTTCTCTTTCTAAATCGATTTGAATAGTTAGCATAATAAATGCTTCAAAAGAACATTATTCACGCTGCATACATTTTAGGTCCAAAATTGAAAGTGCTGGCCAAATACGATATTTCGTTAGAACTTGTTCTTATTGGGGCGTCAAAGTTGAGGGACCACTTCCTTCGGTTTTATTTGAGTTCGAAAATCTTGAAAACATACATTTTTTATGACACAAACTATTGAAAATGGATAAAAAATGTCGTGCTACATTGGAAGAATAGTTAATAAAACTAATAAAAAATAAACCCCATACTGCACACCGTTGTTTTTCGTCTATTTATTTAGGTGCTAAATATTGAAAATAAGTAGCGGCCAAAGAATACAAATATGACATTCCGTTAGTCGGGCAGTGGATCCTCAGCTTTGACGCTATAATAAAAAATGCTAATGAGGACAAGCTCTAACAGAATATCATACTCGTATTCTTTGGCCGGCACTTTCAATTTTGGACCTAAATAAATGGGTGAAAAACAACGGTGTGCAGAATGGGGTTTATTTATTATTGATTTTATTGACTATTCTTCCAATATAGAACAATGATTTTTATTCGTTTTTAATCATTCATATCATAAAAATGTATGGTTCCAAGATATTTGAACTCAAATAAAACTGAGAGCAGTGGTCCCTCAGCTTTGACGCCATAGTAAAAAATGCTAACGAGGACAAGCTCTAACGGAATTTCATATTTGTATAGGTACTTTGGCCAGCACTTTCCATTATGGACCTAAATAAATGGACGAAATACAATGATGTGCAATATGGAGTTATTTTTTATTGCTTTTATCAACTATTGTTCCAATATAGAATAAAGTTTTTCATTTATTTTTAATAATTCGTATCATAAAAAATGTATGTTTCCAAGATTTTTAAATTCAAATAAAACCAAGCGCAGTGGTCCCTCAACTTTG
This sequence comes from Eilema depressum, assembly GCA_914767945.1. Taxonomy (NCBI): domain Eukaryota; kingdom Metazoa; phylum Arthropoda; class Insecta; order Lepidoptera; family Erebidae; genus Eilema; species Eilema depressum. The sequence continues at coordinate 3,176,157 of OU612034.1, read as the reverse complement.
ACGTGGTAATAGAAAATGCTAGCGAGGACAAGTTCTAACGGAATATCGTATTTATTTTCTTTGGCCGGCACTTTCAATTTTGGACTAAAATGGGTGATGTCCTTTCATTCAAAAATCCCAATAATTTATACATATTTGAAATGTACTAATTAAGGCCTTTAATTTGATATCAAACACGGTATATTTACCTCAATTTTATTTTTTAACGCAGTACTTTATGACCGCTAGAGGGCGCCACATTAAATTCAGTGACACATTATATAGCCTATAATAAGTGGACGATCAAGACACTTCTAACAATACCTTACTTGTCCAGTTCTAATTAGTAGTTGAAGAGCTATGAGGGAATTAGTGAATATACATACATAGTTCATACATACATACATAGCCTGTCAAAATCATAATCCTCCTTTGGCTTTAACATAGTCGGGTAAAAATAGCATAAATAAATAAGTATTTTGTCATAAAAACACTAATTATTTAAAATAAATTAAATACTTTCTTAGTAACTGAAACCCCCACAACTTTTACCCTGCACGAAATACAGATTTATGTCCATACAAAAAAATAATACACTCATTGAGATCTTTCATTTGATATAGGTCAAAAAGTGTTACACCATATGGGACGAAACGCCCATTCGCCTTTGACAGCCTCCATAGCGTAGCGGTAGTGAACGCGGCCGCTACGCACGAGGCGCGGGTTTGATCCCCGCTCAGTGCAAATATTTGTGTGCATGAAATATGGGTATTTCCATTGGTCTGGTCGTACCTCGGAGAGCACGTTAAGCCGTCGGTCCCGGTTGCCATAAAAACATCTATGGCAGTCGTAGCCCTAAAAAGTCCAAAAAACAACGGTCTAGCTGCAAAGCTTCGATATCGCTTAACGTACAACATTGGGTTGTGGAAGTCAGATGGCAATCGCTTCACGGAAAATATCGAGGTCTAGCCAAATCCGTAGTTAAGACTGGTAAAGCGGACCCCAGACTCCGAGGTGAAAGCTTCGGATGCGACTGGGAATTAACGCTAGGAGGAAGAAGAAGTGAGGCACATTAAATGAAACCACGTACACGATTTAGGTACGATTTCAGGGTGCACACTACGAAATTACCTTTCTGGCTGGTTTCTGTTTTTATACCCCTTACCTTTGACAACACCTGCAGAGATTCCACCGGCAACACTATTCCTGTTAGTTTCGTCAGTATTTTGGCTGTCGTCAGCCCGAGGGGCTTGGTGTCTCACAATAGCATTTAAATGTTCTTTTGAATATATGTGTATACGGAGCATATGGTTAGCTACCAGTATGTTGCAAGTCAGGCAATGATAGCAATCTGTCATCTGGAAAAAGGAGGTTTGATCAATCTTTATTGGATTTTTAGGTCATTATTAGGACGCTACGATGACACACGGACAGACAAATATACAACCTAGACTCAGCCTCAGATACATGGCTTGAGTCAAGAATAGTGCCCGGAATACGGTAATAGGCTCACCCCTTATTACGTGGGACCTAATAAAATGATTGGTGAAATGTGGGTGTTAAATTCACCTCTGCCTATCGTACGATGATACACTGCTGTGATAATACAATAGTAGTAGACTACAACAATTGAAATACAATCACAAATTCAAATAGACAATTTTGATCAAAATAAAAAAATACTAAATTAAGTAGAATGAACGAATTAAAAATTCAATTAAAATTACATAGTAATTAAGATAGGAAAAAGTGAAATCAAGCTCAGGCGGGACATTTAACTATTTCCTTTCATAATTAATTTCAATTAATTTGTACAGTTACCATAAAAGGCTTTAAAATTCATAAAATTACATATTTCATGTCTAGTGATATCTTACGATAAAGTGATTATCGATCGATAATAAAGCTCCTATGCGTATGCCCCTCTAGACAAGTGGAAATACGTTTGTAGAATAGTATAGATAGATCAATGTATGGGAATGACATACGTTGATGAATGTCATAAACGTCAAAATACTTGTCAATCTGATACATTCTATTCCTTCCTTTCTTCTTCTGTCGGACGCGAACCGAATAAAACGCACGCCGTCTGTGGGCCGTCAGTTGCCGGAGGTGAGATTGTCGTAGCCATATCTCTCGCACCCCGGCCGACTCAGGGCCATATCTCTCGATCTGGCCCTCTTCCGGCCCCGGGTATGGGGAGGCACGCAATGCGCGCTGCGGCCTGCTTCTGCTAGCGTGACAGGCGGCTCCACCCGTCACCCCCAGGCACACCTCTGCCTCCCGTTAGGGAATTTATTAAGTATTTAGTAAGTAATGTATTAAGTGTCGGTAGCTTAGTGGTTAAGGAGTCGGCCTTACGATCGAGAGGTCCCTGGTTCGAATCCTGGCCATTACACTACCGACGTGAACCCACTCCTAACACAAGCAATTTAGCTTAGCTGGAGGGGTTAACGAGAATATTAGTAATTTCGGTTGCTAATATTCTAAAAAAAAAAATTAAGGCATGAGTAAATGCATGTATGTATGTAATATGTATGTAGGGTGAAGTCTCCTAGTATCGGCCACGTCCTAATATCGACCTTTTCGAGAAAATGGATCATAACTATGAAAATAACCCTAAAATTATGGTCGTTTTTATGCAAAAAGCGACTCTATATCCATACGAATAACATCCCATATTTTGGTGCGGGTACCTCCACATTTGAACGTTCAGGTGGCAATAGAGCACGCGCAGGTACCGACTTGTGTCGTTTGTTGGCATTTCCGAGTCAAATCCCGGAGTCGACGCACTCCGTTGATAAGTATTTGAATGGAATTAAACATACCTATGGTATTTTATATTATTTTATAATAAAGAAAAACAGTCGAAGTACCGTTTAGGTAGTGTGTTTTTAAATTTATTTGTACTTTTTATGAAATAATGGGGGGGTCGAGATTAGAGATCTTTATTTTGGATAAATCTCAATATCGGCCACCTGGTCGATATTGGGGAAATGCATGAAAACACTAAACTATATGTTTAGCTATTTTATATATTAGCAGTAACATTCATAAGGTTAAAAATGAAATAACAGCTCTGTTTGATGACTAGATCCTAACATCGGCCGCCTAAAAACTTTTTTTGCCATCTACGGCCGATATCTGGAGAATCGATGCGTAATAACGGCCACCTTATTTTGTATAGGGTACTTACTTTCCTACAACCTTCGAACTTTACAATAAACTGGGACGTGGTCAAAAATGAACAAATACTTAGGTATTTTAATTTTAGTCAACAGGTAGGTATGCCATAATGATGTCCCAACAAAAAGAGAAAGGTTTCAAACATATGGTTATGTGACCTTAGGTTCTATGACCCCTACAGGTTCTATGACCCCTATAGGTTCTATGACCTCTATAGGTTCTATGACCCCTATAGGTTCTATGACCCCTATGGGTTCTATGACCCCTATAGGTTCTATGACCCCTATAGGTTCTATGACCTCTATAGGTTCTATGACCCCTATAGGTTCTATGATCCCTATAGTTTCTATGACCGTAGTAGAATAAGAGATGGAGTAAATGTCGTTCAAAGAAGCAGGCAGTAATACAATGCTTCGATGTTACCATTGGGCTTGTGGAGGATAGAAGGAAGACGTTTCGCGGAAAATATCGAGGTCTAGCCATATCCGCAGTTAAGACTGACAAAGCGGACCCCAGAATCCGAGGTGTAAGCTTCGATTGCGACTGGGAATTAATGATAGGATGAAGTAGAAGAAGAGTAGAATTTCGACAATGCGAAATTTTCAGGATCACTTTACAAGACAGACTTCCTAGAAGAATAGATACAGAGAGAAAGAGAAATCTGGACAATAGAATATAAAACATAAACCAGTCAAATAAAATAAAACTAGTAGATAGAAGAAGAAGAGTATTAAAATAGAAGAAGATAATATTAACGGACAGCGTAACTGACCTCATGATTTACCTTTTTAAGAAGAAAAGGTGAAAATTCTTTGTGGTGGCTGTGAAGTAGAACTAATTAGTGATGTCGAAAAAGATGAAGCCAAAAATCTTAAATGTGACATATGCCCCAAATGGTTCCACTTAAAGTGTACAGTTCATCGTGGGCGAAATTATATTGGCTGAAGAAGATTTTACTTGCCGTCACTATTTTGTGCATTTAAATTGAAAAGCCTTTAAAGAAAGTCAAGTTTTCTGTTGACTTTATTTAATAATATTTTTTCTTTATAATTATATATTTTGGAAATCTTTATTTGTCTTAATTTTTTAATCATTGTGATCATTAGTTTATAATAACAGCAATTACTGTAATTTTTAAGGCTGAGATATAAAGAAAAGACAAATTAATGATAGATAAGCGTTAAAAAAAAATATTTGAACCTGAATTGGAATATAAAACGTTACAATTTGTTACTTTACTTAGTTTTATTGAGCTAAATTCACGTTGGAAAAGGTATGACGATATTAGGGTCACAGGCGGCAGAAATTAGGGTGTTAGAGGCCGATATTAAGGGAAATCGACATACTTGGAAAAAAACATCTATATTTTCAAAAATAACAAAGAATTGGTAATTTTACGAATGTAGTAATGGAGTTTCACTATCCCTCTACCCAAAAAAGGCATTGCAAGAAAGTAAATGCTTTAGACCAAAAAATTACAATCAATCAAAGGTCAAAAAATGTTGACATGGCCGATATATGGTGCCACCACCCTACTAGCCTTCCGCCCGTGGCTCCGCCCGCGTGCATCTCAGTTAATGCGACCTTTGCTCATATCTTCGGTTCTACTCGACCAATTCCGATCAAACAAACGTAAGATTTTAAGTCTGAGCAAGCCCTTTCTAACAAAAAAAACCGCATCAAAATCCGTCCAGTAGTTTTTGCGTCCATCACGGACAAACAGACAAACAGACAGGGAATTCAAAAAAAACATTTTCGTGTTCAGTATCGTTAACATAACATAACCCAAGTTTTTTTTTTAAATATCCCCAATGTACAGACACGACCACTTTACAATTAAGTATATAATAGTATAGATGTAGTTCCTTACCTCTCTAAGTAGGTTGTTGTCCTCGTCAATCAAAACTCTAGTTTTAACAACATCCAACATATGAGTTTTGATAGTTTTGTGCGCCTCGGCATCTTTGAATTCCACATCGCAAACGACACAAGAGTCTCCTATAAGACCGTTCCACGCGTTGTCAGATATTAAAATTTCGTTCTGAAAGAGTATGGACGTACCCACACGACGGAATTTCCTCGATTTTGCTCGTAAGTGTGATCTTTGAGTCACATGTACATTTACGGCAGTTATAGTGGGCATTGTGTCGATACATATCTCACAGAAGTAAGTGCCTCTGACCTGCAAATAAATATATTATGTAATAGGTATATAGTACTTCTAAAGGTTAAACGTATTTATGTAAGTAAGTATACGCGGTCCGAGGGGGGAGGGGGTCACAAGTCACAAGGAACATAACCCCCCCCCCCTTCGTGCACATCAAATAGAAAAGTCTAGCAACGTGACCACCCCCCTCCCCCCCAAATCTTAAGCTGCAACCGCCCCTGTATGTATCTTTAGGTATCCGCATTCTAGCTATATAAAGCTGGGTCCATATTTGTATCATTTGCCCGATCCGATCACCGTATCCGTATCGGCGACGCGTATCATAATCGCATGTGGACGGGTGATGATACGCGTATCACTGACATACGTTATACATTTTGATCATGATACGCGTCGTCGATACGGATACGGATACGGTGATCGGATCGGGCAAATAATACAAAAAATGTGGACCCAGCTTAAGCTGTGATTGCTTTAAACTATAAATATGTAGCTACCCACACAAAAACACCTCGCCTGACGGTGAGTGTATTTAAGTCGTCAAAGTATGTCATACATAAAAGTCAAAATACGTATCATATACGTCAAATTCCTGTGAAGTTTCTGTAGATCATGTATGGGAGCTGATTTCTCCCATAGGTAACATGATTTTGAACGCTATAAAGAAACTTCACTAAAACGCTTCTTAATTCTTAATTCTTAATTCTTTATTGCACACACACAATACAGATGTAAAACATAATAACAAATTAAAGAAGCATGTACAAAGGCGAGCTTAACTCAATATGAGTTCTCTCCCAGCAAACCTTCGAGTAGCAGAGAAGTAGGTATATTGTAATGAGGGGGATGTGAAGTGTACAAAAAGAAAGAAAAAAAAAAACAGACAGTAAAAGAAAAAAGCGTACCTAAACAGGTACCTACTCTATCTACATAATATATATATACATAGCATACACAATATTCATACATACATACACCTACACATACACGTACATATATACAATATTATATACTTACATATTATATATCATACACATACATAAACATACCCATATATAGATAGGTACATAAATATAATAAATAGACTACATTATCGTGATAGAAAATATTCCTTAGTTCTTCTCCTGAAGATGTCCAAAGTATTACTACTGCGAATAGTGTGAGGTAGTGAGTTCCAAAGTCGTACAGCTTGCACTGTGAAGGATCCATCATAGCAGCTGGTACTATGTGCAGGTGTGCGAAGTAGAAGAGAGGAAGAAAGACGACAGGGCTTGCCCCTGGGCACAAGATACTCAAAGCGTTCGCGCAAGTAAGTGGGAGCATTAGGATTATGAAGTATAGTATAGAGAAGAGTTAAGATATGAAGGTTACGGCGCTGCCGAATAGGGAGCCAGTTCAGTTTTTTACGAAATTCAGTGACATGATCGTATTTACGAAGACCAAACACAAAGCGGATTCCCAAGTTCTGCAAGCGCTCAAGTTTGTTCAGCAGTTCCTCCGATGCATCGAGAAAGCAGACATCAGCATAGTCTAATAGCGAGAGAAGAAGAGATTGAGCAAGAGTAACTTTAGTCTGAAGAGGTAGGAGTTTCTGGAGACGTTTGAGTGATTGAAATGAGCAGTACACCCTTCTACTTACGTCCGCGATGTGAACATCCCAGGCAAGCATGGAGTCGATGTGCACGCCTAAATTTTTTGCACTTTTAGAGTAATTAATGGTTACCGAATCATACGTTACTGGAGGCAGAGCATCGTGATCCAGGAGGCGGAGCATGTATCTACCACCAACAATGATTGCCTGAGATTTGTTTGGGTTGACCAGCAGTCCGAAGGATTGGGCCCATGCGTTGATGTTATCAAGGTCATTGTTGATGGCAGCCACAGCCCCAGTCAGTTCATCAGCTTTGAAATGCCGGTAAATCTGCAAATCGTCTGCATAGAGGTGATAATGCGAGGTAAGGACCTTTGTGACGGCGTTTATGAAGACCGAGAAGAGAAGAGGAGAAAGGACGCCGCCCTGAGGAACGCCTGCTACTAAGTCACACCAATCGGAGGAAGCGTCATTCACTCTAACAGATTGTGAGCGTCCCTGGAGATAAGATTTATTTATCTGTAACATTCACAAGAATGCTTTTTACCAGTGAATGTTCAAGTTTATCAGCACCTTTAGAGGAACCCTACTTGTGTATACATCGGAACATATATCTTAGACATAAAGAGTGCTCAAAATATGCTCTACTAGCCTTCCGCCCGCAGCTCCGCCCACGCCCTATCTGTTATCTCCGGTTCTACTCAACCGATTGCAATCAAACAAACGTAAGATTTTAAGTCTAACCAAGACCTTTCTAACAAAAAAAACCGCATCAAAATCCGTTCAGTTGTTTTTGCGTCCATCGCGGACAAACATTTCCAATTTCCAATTATATAATAGTATAGATAGATATACGCGCAGTCTACTCAGTACGCGTTAGATAGCACGGCTGCTACAGCGGTGGACGGGTTCAAGTTCACCAAGTACCTGTAGATTAGGTACAGTCAGCGTCAGAGAAAACAGACCCCCTCATGCTTTCATGTCATTAACAAGGGGGGTCCCTTTTCTCTGAAGCTTACCTGTGCAATTCACTAACAAGCACAACGATGCGACAACGATACGAGTCGCAACGATGTGCGCGATAGACACTGTCATTGGTCGATTTCCAATGACGTGATACAATCTGACCAATGACAATCTACGTTGCGCCTCGCATCGTTGTCGCATCGTTGTGCTCGCTTAGTGAATTGCAGTGCTGTACTACGAAATAATCCGCGCGGGGCTCGTTTACCTCGCGACTTAGGTCCCGAGATATAACTGATAAAAGAAGTATGTACTTACCTTTCTAATATAGTCATTTTTGAACCTCATGACGTATTCAGTTTTACGGTTGGCACAGGGGTTATCGCACGACCCCTGTATGTGGATCATGGCGTCTTTCCCTTCAGGCAGCAGGTTCGAACAGACGAGGCAAAAAGCATCCATGTCGCCCAACACTATACATCTATCAGCGAGCAACTGCGCCATATTGTAACTAATAAAAAAAAGTTTACGATTAAGAGAGAAAAGAGAGCTGTCGGTCCCGGTTGCCATAAAAACATCTATGGCAGTCGTTACGAGTAGTTGCGAGCCCTAAAAACTCTAAAAACAACGGTCTAGCTGCAAAGCTTCGACATCGCCTAATGTTAGCTTTGGGTTGTCGAGGTCAGATGGCAATCGCTTCACGGCCCAAGACGACCGTGTGGTTTTAGTCGGTTTGAGTCCGATAAAACCCTCCCTGCTGGTTCATTATGGCAATACTAGCTGTTATCGCGGCCAAACATAGCATATGTCCGTTCCCAAGGTCGAATCTACTCCTGTACCAAATTTTATAAAAATCAGGTCAGTTCTCGGACAGACAAAGTTACTTTCGCATTTATATTCGTAATATTAGTATGGATTAGTACGGAAGTATGATTTAAATATACCTAATAGGTAGGTACTTCGTGCTTCAATCACAAAAATAAAAGTGAGGGTACGAGAAATTGTTCAAATGAATATGCAAAACACATTATTTTCGTACACTCAGCATCAGATCGATGTTGACGAATAAAGTACTCAAAATGATCTCAATACCTTGGTTTCCACCCTTCCTGTTGACTGACTGTTCTGATATTTGGTACACACCTTTAGTTCGGACGATAGTACATTTTTTTTGAGAATACCTAGTTACCGAAATGACTATGAATTTTTCTTGTGTTAAGAATGGGTTCACGTCGGTAGTGTAATGCCGACTCCTTAACGACTAAGCTACCGACGCTTATGCAATTTAATTATCTAAGCGTCAACATTTAAATAAATAACAGTTTGATTTGATCATAATACCCAGGTAATAAGATCGTTTTGGAACTCTAGAATCTACAATAGCTAGCTACAATATTTACCAAATTCATTGATTTTTTTCTAACTAAAAGATAACGAAAAGGTTCTAATTTCTTTTTAATAATGTGGGTACGTTGAAATTATAAGTCGTATAAAAAATAGGAAATATAAAAACTTACTTATCACTTGTGCCATCGGTAGCCATAATTGTAGGAAATATTTCGTTTACAGTTTAAACTAAATCAAACACAAAATAACTTTACTTTGAGAGTAGTCAGATGGAACGCACAATTTGAATTGAATTGCATATGCAACAGCTGTTTGAGCTGCATTGATTGTGTAGGCAGACAGGAAATAAACGAATACAGTAAGACCGGAAATACCTTCTATACAAGAAGTACCTTACTAAAGCTCATTGACTGGGTTTATTAATCTAAAATATCTATTTATGCAGAGGAGAAAAAGTCTGTATCATAAATACAACGGATGTATTTTACGGAATAGATAAGAAAATAATCTATTTATTAGGTATAATAAAATCATACTATAATTGGCCGCTTTTATGTTATGAAATAAACAGCAACGACATATTTAACCACACACTCGGCACTGTAGGTTGAGGAGGCAAAATATAATATGAAAAGGTAGGGAAACCCTTTTGTATATTTTCAACGCAGGGAACCTATAGTTAAAGTTTTATTTTAATATACCATAATAATGTATTCTCTTGCCGTATACTTAATACGTTTCAGAACTTTTCTTAGCTGTGATAAGCTAAGGTGATAAGTCATAATCATAAATGTCAATTCACTTCAAAACATGTCACTGTCAATTGTGTCAATGTGACAGTCGGCGTTGCCAATGTGTGGAGAATTCCCCAAATTGTGCGGATTTTCAATGCAATTGGGGAATTTGTGGGGATTGCGCTTATGTGGAGAAATGCAGGGAATTTAGAGATTTACTGAACCACAGTCGGAATTCAGAAGTAAGAAGTACATTAGTATTGATAAATTATAATTTATATTTGATTATCGTTAAACGCAAGGTATTAAAGATTAGTTAACTCTTTATTGGCAACATACTTAGGCTTCAATAAGTATAGCGAGTGGTGAAACAGCCCATCGTCTAGAATCTAGATAAATTGCAAGGCAGTGATTTAGAAGTTGTATATTTTCACAGGTGCAATAAGTTGCAGAGTACCTACTTAGACAAATCTATCTTATGCCTTAACTATCACATTTCATCCAGCCTATTGGAACATACGAGGTAATAAAGAGATTTACAAACATACACATACAAGATACTCGCCAAAGAGCGTGATTTGTTGGGAAAGTGCAGGGAATATTAATTTTATAAACCCTCAAATTGGGGATTTTCAGTCAGGTTTGTGGGGAATCCAGATCGTGAAAGTTGGCAACACTGGTGAATGTGACAGTGTCAAGTGTCAATACTGTCAATAACATTGTGATTATTTGTGATTTGTGGAGCAGTGTGTGTTTGGTGTTTTGCACGTGTTTATAAATTGCGTGCGATTATAATATCCAGATATTTCATAATTACATGAAATGTACGAAATTTAATAAAAATGAATTCGAAGAAAATAGCACAGAACCCTTCCTTAGCATACACGAGTCACCCGGACTATCGGAAACCGCCGAAAATTGCAAATCCGGTGAGTAACCTATTACAATGTTTTTATTTCTAATTTCACCCTGAATTATTAATTTCATCTAAATGTCGCTGGAATATGGCCCGTCCCTAACGCGGAGCTTCCATTTTGACCCGTTTAAACCATCATTTCTTTGTCATTCTCCTTATCCCAAGTTTATTTGGGGTCGGCGCAACATGAGTGATTTTTTCTTTAATTTCTAGTTGCAATGACATCAACATTCACTCCCTTCTTAACCATATTATCATCTTTCACACAGTCCATCTAACTCCTTTTAGGTCTTCCTCTCCCCTTGTAGCCAACCACATCCATAGTTAATGGCTTCCTTACGACATAACTTTCATCCCTACGCTTTACATGTTACCTTGTTTTCTTAATTTCTTCAAAAGAAACAATGGAATCTGAGATAATTATCCGTATACTTTTTTAATTACAGTTTCTACAATGCTTAGGAGCACCACATATAGATTCCTTCAACTACATGCTTCAAGATGGTTTGAAAGCAGCTATCGCAGACCTCATCCCAGCTGAATTCGAATTACCTGGTGGAGAAAGGGTTAAAATTTCCATAGATGAGGCAGCTTTTTCCAAACCAAGTGTGCCCATGGAGGCCATAGGTGTAAAGAATCAAACAGTACTGCCAACCGAGTGTCGACAACGGGCAGCAACATACAAAGGTGATTTTAAAATCAGAATGACGGTGACTATTGATGAGAAGACAGTTACTGTTGATAGGTCACTTGGAGCTCTACCTATTATGATTAAGGTATGGTTATCAATTTTTATAATATTAGTGGTATTTTTGGTGTTTTGAATACAATGCAAAATGGTTTAATGAAATTTTAAATTGCTTTTTAAACCATTTGTAAAATATTAGAGGTATTTTTGGTGTTTTGAATACAATGCAAAACGGTTTAATGAAATTTTAAATTGCTTTTTAAACCATTTGTAAAATATTAGTGGTATTTTTGGTGTTTTGAATACAATGCAAAACGGTTTAATGAAATTTTAAATAGCTTTTCAAACCATTTTAAAATATTAGTGGTATTTTTGGTGTTTTGAATACAATGCAAAATGAATTAATGAAATTTTAAATTGCTTTTTAAACTATGTGTAAAATATTAGTGGTATTTTTGGCGTTTTGAATACAATGCAAAATGGTTTAATGAAATTTTAAAACAATTGGTTTGCAAACTATTCAAATCAATACCAGTCCCGGTTTAGAAGAATGTGGAATGCTCAAGATGCTCAGTGGTCAGAGCATTCCCCCTGTAATGGAGCACACGGCTTCACTATTTATTAACAACTTGTTGTTTTTTAATTCCAGTCTAAAATGTGCCACTTGGCAGATTTATCCCCTGAAGAGCTAGTGGAGCACAATGAACATGCCGATGAATGGGGAGGGTACTTTATCGTTAAGGTAAGGGTGAATTAATTACCTGTATCAATTGTATAACCAGTTATTCATGACACCTATTTGTTTTGGGTAATAATTGAATGTTTAGAACTGTGTAGGAACAAGAAGATAATTAGTTTAGGAAGCAAACAGCTCTTAAAATAATTGAATTGAAAATACTTCTTTTGGCTTTTTTGTGTGTAGATGTAATACTAGATTTGCGGGACTATGCTTGCATGGATTTCAATATAGGTTTTCATTTTGTTTCACATTTTGTCTAAAATAAAGGTAACCTAAGTTCTGTCTTATAAGTTTAACTGTCTGCAGTAGAAAAACATCAAAGTTAGTTCACCTTTTTAGAGATTACCTGGACTATTTCAATAAAAATGCACTTTAATTTTAATAATTTGTATACATTGTAGTTTGCAAGTAAGATTTATGTATATTTCAGGGTCATGAGCGCTTAGCCCGTATGCTGCTGGTGACGAGACGGAACTACCCAGTTGCTATCAAGCGGTCAGGGTGGAGGATGAGGGGTAACCTGTTCTCCGACTTCGGAGTGATGGTTCGCTGTGTGACATCGGACCAGACTAGCACGGTATGTATATTAACATCTAATTGAAGAAGACTCTGACCTTGACCTTCAAATAATTACTGGTTAAAAGTATGATTCCGAAACCGACCGAGCATACGACAACTGCCGACGCACGTAGCAGATGCGCGTATTTCATTGCGGCTTCTCAATGGTCAGCTTTTCCCGTATCGGAGTTAAACAAGGGGTCACTAGCATAATGTCCAATTTGTAAAACGTCTATGTCGCTCTAACGTCTTGATTTTTGAACGCCATAGTTAGCTAATTAACATGAACGCTAAATACTCTAGAAGCAAAACGTCTGGATCGTAAAATGTCTTAATTTAAAATACTTTATTAGCAAATAATCCAGATTTAAGAATGCCATAGTCACTGAATAGACATGAGCGTTGAATGACAAAGTAGCAAATCGTCTGGATTTGAAAATGCCATAGTTAGTTTATTGACATGAACGCCGAACGCCGAATAGACACCCACATGTTCTATCTATCGTTATGATTATGATAGATAGAGCATTTGGGTGTCTATTCTTCAGTTTGTACTCTTATCTTACTGGAGTTGTTATGATAATTATTATGAGTGCATTTCCCCACCAGGGACCTTTTTGACACACAAAAAAGGAAAAAAAAAAGATATAATTTTCGACAGAATGTGTAGAAGAGAAATGAAAAAATTTAATGCAAACCAAATAATCACAGCATATATTTTTTTTTAAAACATAAGCCACATTATACATCTCTTTTGAGGACAATTTTTAAGATGTAGGTAGGTAGAGCTTAAACTTTGATGAATGCCATTTTAAATGTTAAATATGAAAAATCTTTTTAATTTGCTACTTACTTATTGTTAAGCAAAATAATTTACGTTTCACGAGTGGTTTTGTTAGTTTAGAAAATAATAGGAAGGTATGTTTGAAAAAAAAAAAAATAACCAAACGACGTTAGTTTAACTCTCACGAATTATTTTAACTCTTACGAATCTTTTCCACCTATTGGAAAACTATGAGAATCGGAATAAAAAATCAAGCGCCCAAAAAAACCCTATTCAGACTATTTCGATTTCTTCAGGTGTTCTCAATAGTATCTCATTCTGCGTTTATGTCATCCGACTAATTTGAATTCTAGCTAATAAGGTTTTCTAATCATACCGACTATTTGCAATTCCAGACGTTTTGCTACTTGCTCATTCTGCTTTTATGTCTTCCAGCAGAGTTGACTCTCTGCTAACTGGGTATTCTGTTTTTATGTCATTTAGCTGAATTGTCTTTCAGCTATCTGGGTAACATGCTTTCATGTCGACCAAACTAAATTGTCATTACGCGAAAAAAACATTATGCTAGTAACCCAAACAAGGGGTCACTAGCATAATGTCCAATTTGTAAAACGTCTATGTCGCTCTAACGTCTTGATTTTTGAACGCCATAGTTAGCTAATTAACATGAACGCTAAATACTCTAGAAGCAAAACGTCTGGATCGTAAAATGTCTTAATTTAAAATACTTTATTAGCAAATAATCCAGATTTAAGAATGCCATAGTCACTGAATAGACATGAGCGTTGAATGACAAAGTAGCAAATCGTCTGGATTTGAAAATGCCATAGTTAGTTTATTGACATGAACGCCGAACGCCGAATAGACACCCACATGTTCTATCTATCGTTATGATTATGATAGATAGAGCATTTGGGTGTCTATTCTTCAGTTTGTACTCTTATCTTACTGGAGTTGTTATGATAATTATTATGAGTGCATTTCCCCACCAGGGACCTTTTTGACACACAAAAAAGGAAAAAAAAAAGATATAATTTTCGACAGAATGTGTAGAAGAGAAATGAAAAAATTTAATGTAAACCAAATAATCACAGCATATATTTTTTTTTAAAACATAAGCCACATTATACATCTCTTTTGAGGACAATTTTTAAGATGTAGGTAGGTAGAGCTTAAACTTTGATGAATGCCATTTTAAATGTTAAATATGAAAAATCTTTTTAATTTGCTACTTACTTATTGTTAAGCAAAATAATTTACGTTTCACGAGTGGTTTTGTTAGTTTAGAAAATAATAGGAAGGTATGTTTGAAAAAAAAAAAAATAACCAAACGACGTTAGTTTAACTCTCACGAATTATTTTAACTCTTACGAATCTTTTCCACCTATTGGAAAACTATGAGAATCGGAATAAAAAATCAAGCGCCCAAAAAAACCCTATTCAGACTATTTCGATTTCTTCAGGTGTTCTCAATAGTATCTCATTCTGCGTTTATGTCATCCGACTAATTTGAATTCTAGCTAATAAGGTTTTCTAATCATACCGACTATTTGCAATTCCAGACGTTTTGCTACTTGCTCATTCTGCTTTTATGTCTTCCAGCAGAGTTGACTCTCTGCTAACTGGGTATTCTGTTTTTATGTCATTTAGCTGAATTGTCTTTCAGCTATCTGGGTAACATGCTTTCATGTCGACCAAACTAAATTGTCATTACGCGAAAAAAACATTATGCTAGTAACCCAAACAAGTAATGGGTACGCTGTATCTGCTGCATGCGTTTGTCGTCGTATGCGATCGTTTTCGGAATCATACCTTAATGCCCACTGAAGTAAGCTGTGCTAGCCTACTTCTTAATTAACCCTTCGTGCGGAAAGCCCTCGCCATTCGACGGGCGGGTAGGACGGACTCGAACCGACTAAAACCGCACGTCTTGAGTCTAAGGCATATCGCACCCGACTGATCCAGAGCCATCTCTTGTTTCGGGACGACCCCTTGGGTGTGAACCATAGTGTCCCCATTTTGCATGCTGCTTACACACCACCAGGCCACGACGGCACTCAGCAGGTTTCTGCCAAGGTTACAGGCAAATGGGAATTTACCCAAGATAGGATAGAATTCACTTCAAGTAGTAAGACTGTATTTGTTTTTTTTTCAGAACAATGTACTCCATTTCCTCACCAACGGGACATGTAAGCTGATGTTTTCGTACCGCAAGATGATGTACTACGCTCCCCTACTGCTTATAATGAAGTGCCTGGTCGATTGGCCCGACCACTACATATACAGGATACTCCTACACGGGAAGAAGAATGATCTGTACTATGTCAAGTAAGAATTGTGTACCTTTAAAAGTATCTCAAGTATCATACAGTGGTGAAGGGTGAAAATTTTCAAATAAATAAATGTTTTAACCATTAGACAAATGCCGAGGCAAAAGCACTAGACTTTGACAGACTGACTTGGACAGGCTGACTTTGACAGGCTGACTTTAACTTACTGACTTTGACAGACTGACAGAGTGACTTTAACAGACTGACTTTGACTGACTGTCCTTGAAGTTGACCTTGACCTTTACATTGACCTTGACCTTGATTTCGGCTTCTAATTTGGAATAGCCTTTATAATTCTATAATTCCCACAGCTGCATCCAAAACATGCTCCGGGAACTTCATGAAGAAGGTCTCCATTCTTCCCACGAGTGTCGTTCATACCTCGGTCGGATGTTCAGACCGAAGCTGTACGAACTGCCCCCCTGGACCACAGACCTGGAGGCAGCTGACTTCCTCATCAACCGATGTGTGATGATCCATCTACCGGACCATAAGGACAAGTTTAACTCTCTAGTGTTTATGGCCCAGAAGTTGTATGATGTGGTCCAGAATAAATGCAAGGTTGGTTTTAATAATATATGTATTGTTTAGTTGTTAAGGAGAAGAGAGGTCTTGGGTTCGAATCCTGGACATTACACTACCAATGTGAATCCACTCGTAACACCATATTTACACATAAAAACTCGAACTCACACTAATTTTGGAAAGTAAAATACAACCGCTTATGTTTCTTTTAACATGTTCGCGCCAAAACCTCACTCACTCACACCGCGCGCCGGAGTGGCTGACGTGGGTGACATCACGTGACCATGGATGGCACTGGGTATAGGCCTTTCCGGTGGTGGCGTTTTCTATTTTTATTTTGTTTCTGTTTTAAATTTTGAATTGTGTCTTGTGTAAATTGATGTGCGTTGTGTTGTGCAATTAAATGTGTTTTCTTTCTTCTTTCTTTCTTTCTTTCATTAGCATATTTAATTTTAAACTGTATTTCTGACAACCCCTGTGGCGTGGTGGCAGTGTGTCCGACTGCTATGTCAGGTCGAGAGGTCGATTCCCGCCCAGTGCAAATATTTGTATGACTAGATTTGAATACTTGCATTGGCTCCGCCCACGTGGATGTCGGTTATCGAGACCAAATATAGCCTATGTCCTTTCTCAAGGTCTAATTCACCCCTATAACAAATTTCATCAAAATCGGTTCATGGGTTTAGGCGTGAAAGCGTAACAGACAGACACACAGACAGACTGAGTTACTTTCGCATTTATAATATGTATTAGTATGGATTTTTGAATAAAACATGTTAAGTACCTAACCAAACGGAATTAAAGCATGTTTACCCGCACTCTAGAACCCATTATAACAAGCTCTTCCTAGTTTGGGTTTAGAACACATTCTGTAACATGTCCTAAAACATTAACTTATCTCCAGGTGGAAGGCGCTGATGCTGTGATGGTCCAAGAGTTGCTGGTAGGAGGTCACCTGTACCTCCAGGTGTTGAAGGAACGGCTCCAGCAGCTGATTGTCATTGTGAGGGCACAGGTGCTGAAGAAGGCGAAGACGACCAAGAAACTCGTTATTGGACAGGTGAGAAAGAAAGAAAGAAGGAATGAAAGAAAGGGCTTATGGTTAAATGTTAATCGAGGACGTAAAGTTGGGTTAAGTTTGAAGGAGGTAAGACACGACGGTTTATTCGTCCCAATCGAGCAGTCCGACTGGGGAAGTACCTCCGCCCTACAGAATACATCGGCTAAATAACCTCGTGTTGTGTTTCCGACGGTGAGTAGGGTAGCCAGAGCTCACTGGAGAGGTTTTGTGCTGTCAGTGGGAAAACCAAAGGCTTGTCCTGCTTTTCTTTTGCGCTGACGGCACAGAATCTCTCTGTTCTTACAGGGTCGGCAGCACGAATGTGACTCCCCTGGTGTTGCACTCACCTATAGGCTACGGTAACGACTTTCCCACCATTATTATCAAATTACCTTCTCATGAGGATCGGTAAACGTGGGGCATATTGGGCGAGGCCTATGTCCAGCAGTGGACTGCAATAGGCTAATTGATTGATTGATTAGGCATAATACATATTGCCCGGGCATTACCTATAATTCCCAATCTATTGGTCCATAACATGTACACTAATTGATTGTTTAATTTACGCCCAGTTACCGAAAGTCTGATCAACGTCAAATTAACTAATCGGCTGTTAAATCTCTTGTCAAGTAGCAATTGGGTTGCCAAAAGCACGGCTAAATAGTTTAATTTGATCATAGTGTTGGTTAACCAGCTATTTTAACCGACAAGACGATAAAATAAAACAATGTTTCTTGCAACACAATTGCTACTTGACAAGAGATTTAACTGCCGATTAGTTACTTTGACGTTGATTAGCCTTTCGGAAACTGGGCATGAAACTAAAACCTTGGATTTTCTGAACAGCACGAACTGCAGCAGATCCTCCGAAGCTCAGGCAGCCTGGAGCAGAAGATGGAGACGTTCCTCGCGACGGGCAACGCGCCGTCCAACAACGTGAACCTCGCGCAGTACAAGGGACTCACCATCGTCGCCGAGAACATCAACCGGATGAGATATATGTCGCATTTCAAGTGAGTAAATACGCCATTTTGTATTATTTTAAACTAGCTGACCCGGCGAACTTCGTACCGCCATATTTTCTGATCCCGTTCCCGCTGCATATCTCTAAATTTATCAGTGTTTCTCTACAATATTATGCATGTATTATACATATAAACCTTCCTCTTGAATTTAAAAAAACCGCTTCAAAATCCGTTGCGTAGTTTTGAAGATTTAAGCATACATAAGGACGGACAGACAGCGACAGCGACTTTGTTTTATAATATGTAGTGATAGGGATGGTGGTTCCCGGCAAAGTAGAATTTGGGCCACCCCATCTCCTTTGCGGTATCGTACAAGGCGACTAAGGGATAGGGCTGTTTAACATCAAACAGATATATACAGCCCAGGCTCAGCTTCAGATGCATGGCTCAAGTCAACAATAGTGCCCGGAAAACGGCAATAGGCTCACCCCCCTATTACGTGGTACCTAATACAATGATTGGTGAAATGTGGGTGTTAAATTCACCTTTGCCTAACCTTCCGGGGATAAAGGCGTGATTGTATGTATGTCTGTCTGTAATTGATTTAGAAAGATAAGGTTAGAAGGTTCGAGTCCCGCCCAAAGTCGTTTCTATTTCCTTTCTAAATCGATTTGAATGGTTAGCATAATAATTGCTTCAGAATTTCATTCAACTATTTATGAATTATTTATTCAAATACCATTCACTCCCCAGGTCTATCCACCGAGGTTCATTCTTCATGGAGATGCGTACAACCGAGGCTCGTCAGCTTCTCCCAGATGCTTGGGGCTTCGTGTGCCCCGTACACACGCCCGATGGGGCTCCGTGCGGCCTGCTGAACCACCTCACCTGCTCCGCACAGGTATGTCAGAGTCTTGAGGTCTTAGAGGCCTGAGACAACTTTATCAGCAAGTTGGTATCACCTACTGATTGAAGAATGACGCTCTGGTTGTCGAAAGTTTGTCGTCTCGAGCGGTCTCATCGCATAATGTCCTTTCTCAAAATGTCCTGTCTCAAAGTGTCCTTTTCTCGAAATGTCCTTTCTCATAATGTCCTTTCTCGAAATATCCGTTCTCATAAATGTCCTTTCTCCAAATGTCCTTTTCTCAAAATGTCCTTTTCTCAAAATGTCCTTTTCTCGAAATGTCCACGAAGATACAGCGTAACAGTCCAGAAAATAGTGAGACGGAACTCTGTTAGCAGCAATCCGTTGCCATCTGACGAATAGAAGGCATCTTGGTTGTGCTCCTTCGATTTATTATACCACTAAAGTAGCAAATTTTCTTCTGCAGGTCACCCAGCATCCGGATCCGAAGCAAGTAGCTAA
Source organism: Eilema depressum (assembly GCA_914767945.1). NCBI lineage: Eukaryota > Metazoa > Arthropoda > Insecta > Lepidoptera > Erebidae > Eilema > Eilema depressum. The sequence goes on along the minus strand of OU612034.1, from coordinate 3,156,259 downwards.
TTTGCCTGAAGTACTAGTAAGATGTGGTGAGTATATCGTTATTAATCACTTCTTCGAAACCCTTTAAAACCAATAATTTAAAATTAATTTTTGAATAACGAATGGAAATTTGCCGGATTTGTTTGACATTCCGCCGCGTGGTTCCCGGCAGAGTAGAATTTGGGCCACCCCATCTCCTCCCTTGCGGTGTCGTACAAGGCGACTAAGGGATGGGGCTGTTTAACATCAGACAGATATACAGGGCGTCCCACGGCGATGCCACATGGAGGGCAAGTACCTTAAATCCTTAAGTTGGCTCATTTTACTTAAAGGAGACATCATTTTATTTTTAAAAAGAAATAAAACTGCATTCAAAGATTTTTAAAAATTCGCTTGCCACACCCGGTAATCGAACCGACTAAAATCCGAAAAAGTAACATCCTGTATTTTTATGGCATCCGTCGATACTGTCAATCAAAAGGATCAAATCTCTCTAAGAAACATGGTAAATTAAATGAAAGGAAGTCCTTGAAACCTAAACTTATAAATTCTATTTGGCAAAATAAAACACTTTAACTCAAAGTTCATCCATCCATCTGATACCATATTAACAATGAAATTCCATATTTAAATCACTTTTCTTTTTTTATCGTGTGGAGACCGCTGCATCAATCGATAGTGTCAATCAAAAGGATCAAATCTCTCTAAAAAACATGGTAAATTAAATGAAAGGAAGTTCACAAAATCTTAACTTATAAATCAATGCAAACAGACACAGCACTTTTACTCCAGAAACCATCAGATAAGGTATCTTATAAAGTCAACACTAGAGATATCTTTGATGAAATTTATTTAGTAAAATAAGTACATACTGAATGACTGAACTTTGTTACCTGTTTAGAATGTAACTTTATTGGGTAACTGCATGAGGTTATGTAGGTAGTAATTTTTAGGTGCTTGATTAGAAACCTGCACGCGGTGTACCCTGGGCAACGAAGATGGCGAATGAATCGCCCTATTGGATCAACTTATAACCTGTCAATTGAGACGGCGCGGCGTGCGGTTTTAGTCGGTTTGAGTTCGACATACCTAAATACTACTGCTGCTGCTGGGTCTCCACATGATAAAAAAAGAAAAGTGATTTAAATATGGAATTTCATTGTTAATATGGTATCAGATGGATGGATGAACTTTGAGTTAAAGTGTTTTATTTTGCCAAATTGAATTTATAAGTTTAGGTTTCAAGGACTTCCTTTCATTTAATTTACCATGTTTCTTAGAGAGATTTGATCCTTTTGATTGACACTATCGATTGATGCCATAAAAATACAGGATGTTACTTTTTCGGATTTTAGTCGGTTCGATTACCGGGTGTGGCAAGCGAATTTTTAAAAATCTTTGAATGCAATTTTGTTTCTTTTTAAAAATAAAATGATGTCTCCTTTAAGTAAAATGCGCCAACTTAAGGATTTAAGGTACTTGCCCTCCATGTGGCATCGCCGTGGGACGCCCTGTATACAGCCCAGGCTCAGCCTCAGATACATGGCTCGAGTCAACAATAGTGCCCGGAATACGGCAATAGGCTCACCCCCTATTACGTGGGACCTAATACAATGATTAGTGAAATGTGGGTGTTAATTCACCTCTGCCTAACCCTCCAGAGATAAGGCGTGATTGTATGTATGTATGTATTGTTGACATTTATGGTTACTGCTCTGCTCCCTTGAGTAGTAGCGTAATAATTTATAGACTACTAGCTGTTGCCCGCGGCTCCGCCCGCGTGGATGTCGGTTATTGCGACCAAACATAGCTTATGTCCTTTCTCAAGGTCTAATCTAACCATATACAAAATTTCATCAAAATCGGTTCAGTGGTTTGAGCGTGAAAGCGTAACAGACAGACAGAGTTACTTTCGCATCTTCTTCTAATATATAAAAATCAATGCCACTTTCGTTGTTATTTTATAACTCAAGAACGGCTGAACCGATTTGGCTAATTTTAGTCTTGAAATATTCGTGGGTGTCCAGGGAAGGTTTAAAGGATGAGAAAATAGGTGCAGCGGGAACGGGAAAAATATGGCGAAACGAAGTTCGCCGGGACAGCTAATTTATTATATTAGTATGGATATGGATTTTCTACCCCAGGTATGGAACTAATAAGCTCGGTAGCCGATTCACCTCTCTCCCGGGACGTGTACAAGTACCCGGTGTTGGTGGACGGGCGGCTAGTGGGCTACCTGGCCCAGGACACGGTGGACAAGTCCGCTGCCTACCTCCGCACGCTCAAGATCAAGGGTGAAGAGTTGCCTATCACCACGGAGATCGTTGTGATTCCCAAGAAGGAGGTTAGTTTGGACATTTTGTTTTTCATTCTTTATTCATTTCTTTCTATAATTATTTATTTCTATAATCATTTCTTTATTTCTTTCTTTATCATTTCTTTCTTTATTTATTTATTTTTTTATTCATTTCTTTCTTTATTCGTTTCTTTCTTTATTCGTTTCTTTCTTTATTCATTTCATTTCTTGTTCATTTCTTTCTTTATTCGTTTCTTTCTTTATTCATTTATTTCTTTATTCATTTCATTTCTTGTTCATTTCTTTCTTTATTCGTTTCTTTCTTTATTCATTTCATTCTTTATTCATTTCTTTCTTTATTCATGTCTTTCTTTCGTTATTAATTTCTTTCTTTCTGTCAGATCTGCGCCCAATATGCGGGCGTGTTTCTCATGACAAGCGAGGCTCGCATGATGCGTCCGGTCATCAACCTGGCCACGGGGCAGCTGGAGCTCATAGGGACCATGGAGCAGCTGTACCTGGACATCGCGGTCACACACACCGACATATACAAAGGTGAGTCATGTTGTACACAGGGTCTGTCTGTTGGTAAGGGCAAAGTCAAGTAGAGCCAAGAGCGAAGGCAGAGCCAAGAGCTAAAGCAGAGCCAAGAGCTAAAGCAGAGCCAAGAGCTAAAGCAGAGCCAAGAGCTAAAGCAGAGCCAAGCCAGGTATAACTCCGGATACGTATCTTGGACCTACATCGTATGACAAACGAGGCTCTGGCGCCCGCGGATTGCTTTGTAATAATCTATGCTTGGATAATTTGAGTTCGTCCACTGCAGTAGCACCCCCCGCTATACTCAAAAGACACTTAAGAAAGGTGTACTGCGCGTATAGGGCCCATTTTGAGCACATTTTAGGTCCAAGATACGTGTCCGGAGTTATACCAGAGCGAAGTCAGCTAGAATCAAGTTATAAGGACCCATCGCTACGGTTAGGGCCCCATATGTTTACCCCGGGTACACTTTCAGTATTGCAAGTAATCATAAGGCATGGATATCTCTTACCATCAGATCGAATTGTGCTTATTTGCTACTATAGTAGTGTGAAATATGTTTATTCTGTTGCAGGCAAAACCACGCACATGGAGTTGTCGCAGACAGCGTTCATGAGCAACTTGGCCCAATTGGTTCCAATGCCGGACTGCAATCAGTCTCCACGGTAAGCTTTTTGCATAACAATTACTAGATTCCAATAATCCAACTATAATTTTTTAAGCTGTCAGATCATTCACTGGTTCATCTTGTCATCCACTACATACACTACATGGATATAATAGTAAAATGTTTGACAATAAAATATTATGACGTCACGATTGTTTATTTCATACAAGTTTCCTTAGGGAAATAAACAACTTTTTAACGGTTTCTATCGCGATTTATTTGTAATTATTTACTTTTAGGCCGACGTTTCGGCTACTTTTCAGCGGCCATGGTCATGGGGTGGCTGCTGAAAAGTAGTTGTAACGTCGGTCTGTTAATAACAAATAATAAATATAATATAATAATAATAAATAAATATTGTACGACAATCTACACAACACTATCTAGACCCAAAGTAAGCATAACATAACTAGCTTGTGTTATGGATTTTAGAATGCGGATATACATACATAGATACATTTTTTCTTGTAAATACATACATATTATACATAGAAAACACCTAGACCAATGCAAATATTCAAATTCATGCATACAAATATTTGCACTGAGCGGGGATCGAACCCGCGCCACCTGCGTAGCGGCCGCGTTCACTACCGCTACGTCACGGAGGCTGTCTAGCTGTTCAATTATTGACCTGTTTTATTTAAGAGTTCATGGTACGGGCTCTGTATACTTGCCAACTTGAAAAAACAATTTAAAACGCGTCCCTTCCCTTCTAGAAACATGTACCAGTGCCAGATGGGTAAACAAACGATGGGTACGCCCATCCACACGTGGGCCACGAGCGCCGAGACCAAGCTGTACCGGCTACAGTCGCCCGCCACGCCGCTGTTCCGCCCCACGCACTACGACAACGTGGGACTAGACGACTACCCGTGTGGGACTAACGCTATTGTCGCCGTTGTGTCTTATACGGTGAGAAATTTTGTACTTCATCACTTCACTATCACTATCATCACTACATATTATAAAACAAAGTCGCTGTCGCTGTCTGTCCGTCCCTATGTGTGCTTAAATCTTCAAAACTACGCAACGGATTTTGAAGCTGTTTTTTTTAATAGATAGAGTGATTCAAGAGGAAGGTTTATAAGTATAATACATGCATAATATTGTAGAGAAACACTGATAAATTTAGAGATAATACCACGCGGGTGGAAAATATGGCGGTACGAAGTTCGCCGGGTCAGCTAGTTTATTATATACTATATTTGGAAATTATTGTTTTACTTTGGTTTTCGGTAACATAAAGCGTCGTTTACACGAGTAGAGTTTCTCGCCCGCAAGTTTTTTGTACTACTAGTTGTACAATCAATGAACAAACCCAAAGGAAATTGCTTGTATTTTTTTTTCAAAATGAGCGGGATTCGAACCCGCTACCTCAGACTTAGCAGTCGAAACAGAGCGGTAGATGTTCTAGAGGTCATCGAAAAATCTAATATACTACTCTTTCTCAGGGCTATGACATGGAAGATGCAATGATAATCAACAAATCATCGTACGAACGCGGGTTCGGTGCCGGGTCGGTGTACAAGTCCAACTTCATAGAGCTGCAGCACGCAGCCTCCTACTTCTGCCGAGATGAGAGCAAGCCGGAGTTAAGCCAGTATATAGATGAGGATGGGCTACCGGCGGTCGGTGCTAGGGTTAAACCGGAAGATCCGTTTTATAGGTGAGACATTTTTCTTTGACTATTTGTTGATGAACCCTGAAGGTTCCGTAGCCAAATGGCAAAAAACGGAACCCTTATAGATTCGTCATGTCTGTCCGTCTGTCTGTCTGTCCGTCCGTATGTCACAGCCACTTTTCTCCGAAACTATAAGGCTTATGCTTTTGAAACTTGGTAAGTAGATGTATTCTGTGAACCGCATTAAGAATTTCACACAAAAATAGAAAAAAAGCATTACATTTTGGGGGTCCCCATACTTACAACTGAAACTCAAAATTTTTTTTTTTTTCAACAAACCCATATAAGTCTTTAAAAATGCTATTGAGTTTTGTAATATATTTTTTTTCTAAACTGAATAGTTTGCGCGAGAGACACTTCCAAAGTGGAAAAATGTGTGTCCAACTTCTAAAATAAGAGAATGATAATTCGCAAATCGACCATAATCTCTATTTCATGATTTAATTTGGTTGACATACGAGAGCGACTGCCGTCTTACCGTTCAACCTTGAGAAGAAAGTCTGCGTCAGAGCCTCATTCGTCAAACAAGTGTCATATTACTTAACTATTTCTTGTTTTTTTCTAAATGGTCACGACTTCTTTACCTCGCACGGTGGTAAGTTTATAATAAAAATAATTCTGTTTCACAGTTATAACGACGCAGAAAAGAGTCAGTTCGTCGTATCCCGGTACCACGGTAAAGAAGAAGTGTTCGTGGACAGCGTACGACTGTGTGGGGACTTCAGTTCCCGGCCGCTGAAGAAAGCTTGCGTCATGCTCCGGTTGCAGGTAAGCAACAAGTTATTGGACGTTTTGGGATTTGGGCGTTTTGGGATTTGGACGTTTTGGGTTTTGGACGTTAAGGGATTTGGACATTAACGTGGTGCTACCTGCACGATAGGCTGCCATTGGTTGCTGGGGTTCCTGGAGATTTCCTTCCTAAGGTATATCTGAGGTCCCCTGTGATAGTTCCCATTTATACCTGAAGCCCATGGACATCAAGCGGTTTTAGTCGGTTCAATTCCGATATAGACTTCAACACTAACCTGTCGTCGAAGACGATAATTTTCATGATAAAATAAGTAGGATTTTGAAGAATCCACTTTAAAATACATCACACGAGCAATGCCTTCAAGAAGGGCATTAGAAGGTTTCTTCAGGATCGGCAGCGCGAGTGTGACGCCCCTGGTGTTGCATACGTCCATAGGCCACTTTCCATCAGGTGGGCTGTGTGCTTGTCTGCCACCTAAGTTGTATAAAAAAGCTATTCATGCCTGGCATTTAGTAATACCAGGGTCGTAGTATTATAGTAGCTACTCGTAGTATAATAATAAAAAATACTGTTTTTCATTTCCAGCGTAACCCAACAGTAGGCGATAAGTTCGCTTCCCGGGCTGGGCAGAAAGGTATCTGCTCCCAGAAGTGGGCGGCCGAGGACCTGCCCTTCACGGAGTCAGGGTTGGTCCCGGACATAATGTTCAACCCTCACGGCTTCCCCTCTAGAATGACGATAGCTATGATGATAGAGTGTATGGCAGGGAAGGCGGCGAGCATTCACGGACATGTAAGTACTAGAATAGTACATTATGGTACAAGTAATCATCATGCTCACACGTGCCATACGACGTTTTACAACACACTTGCGAATAAAATAATACTACAAATACTAAATAAACAATACTACAAATTAATTCGTTTTCCTATGCGCGCGCATTTAACAATGGCGGTCGACCATATTTAAAAAAAAATGAGGTTTGAACTTAACTTTTTTTTACTGTTTTTTTTTTTCTGTACTTAGAGAAAAAAAAAAGTTAAATTTGAGCGAAAATTTTGTTTATTACACAAGTATTACAAGTTGAAATTATTTATTTAAATACGAAAATGCATCAAATGACCATACAATAGGCGTATTAATTTATTCGTACTATTAAACACGTTATTTTTTGTATCAAAACTTTTTTTTAAACATAGACAATTATAGACACTTCCTATAAAATTTAAAAAAGAATCTATAACTCATTTTTGTGAATAATAGTAATGAAAAAGTCACAGTTTTATAATAGGTGTCATTCCGTGCTTAATTGCGGTGAAATAAAAGCCTGTTTATAAGCAAGTGTGTTGAAAAGTATTTTTATGTGTGTATTATACGATTATATGAGTACGTGGTGCCCGTCAGAATAGAATTTGGGCCACCTCATATCTTATCCTTGTGGTGACGGAGGAACAATACAAGTATCACCACCCCATCTCATCCGAAGGGTGTCGTAAGAAGCGACTAACGGAAAAATACGCAAACGATATCATTGCGAGAGAAGGAATACTCGAAATAAAACCCTGTACCAACCCGTCTGGCCAGCGTGGAAACTGTAGGCCGAAGCCTCCCAACATTGGGAGAGTCCTATGTCCAGTAGTGGCCGATCGCAAGGGATAGGGCTGTTTAACATCAGACAGATATATACAGCCCAGACTCAGCCTATACATTGCTCGAGCCAATAATAGTGCCCGGAATACGGCAATAGGCTCACCCCCTATTACGTGGGACCTAATACAACGACTGGTGAGATGTGGGTGTTAATTCACCTCTGCCTAACCCTCCGGGGATAAAGGCGTGATTGTATGTATGTTTGTATATACATTATGTACATCTGACCTCCATAACCCATTGGAGATATTGAAGCATTGCAGTTAAACCAGTTGTTGAACATTTTGGGCTCCAACTACCCGTAACGATTGCCATAGAATCCATAGATGTTGGTATCCGAGACACGGAAATATCTAGAGCAATGCCAATAGACATATTCATGCATACAAATAAATGCACTGAGCGGGAATATAATATAACTTTAGTTAAGCTAAATTTCTTGTGTTAGAAGCGTATTCAAATCGATAGCATCCCTACCAAAATTCGAACTCCGGACCTCCATCGTAAGCCCATAGTAAGTTTAAACACCTATCTTATCAACCATAGGTCCACGACGCGACCCCATTCCGCTTCAACGAGAAAGACACAGCGATCAATTACTTCGGTAGACTCCTGGAGTCTTCTGGGTACAACTATTACGGGACGGAGCGAATGTACAGCGGCACGGACGGACGAGAGATGACCGCAGACATCTTCTTTGGGGTGATACATTATCAGAGGCTAAGGCATATGGTGTCTGATAAGTGGCAGGTATGATAATACATACTAATAATTAGAATATAATGTTTTTGTCTTTCTGACTGCTTGACTTTACTTATCTCGAAAAGTTTTACTGTATTGTCAAATTTCATGGCCATAGAACTATTTGAAAAGATCCGAAACAATTGTAGATTTCAAACAACTTTGTAACAATTTTTCAAATGTAAAATTATAAAGAAACGAGTTGTTAATCGAACAACTGATCACGCCCTCATTCGTTGAAACGGAATTCGTTGAGAATTCCAAATGAAAATTGCTAATTAGAATTTTTGCAGGGTCAAATCCTAATTCGACTGGGTTACAATTAATATTTAAATCATACCCATTCTTACCGAACTTACCTACCTACCTATTTAATGTTAAAGATATTAGATTGACTGATAAAACTTAATATTTCTACACCTATTAAGGTGTACCTTCATGGTAGAATATCACCACTGCAATAAACAAAGACGAAGTTTGTATCATATTCTTAAATTCATTCACTCATTCACTCATTCACTCATTCACTCATTCACTCATTCACTCATTCACTCATTCACTCTTTCACTCTTTCACTCATTCACTCATTCATTACTTCATTACCTAAAGACCTCGATATTCTTAGAAATAAAATTATTCATTCATTCATTAATTCATACCCCAGGTGCGTACAACGGGCGCGATGGACGCCCTAACCCGCCAACCGGTAAAAGGGCGAAGGCGCGGGGGCGGAGTCCGACTGGGCGAGATGGAGCGAGACGCGCTCGCCTCGCACGGAGCGGCCTTCATACTGCACGATAGACTGTTCCACTGCTCCGACAAGACCGAGGTGAGTATCAAACCATGCCTTCTAGACAAGTGGCAATTCGTCGTTTTGTAAAATAGAATGCCAACTGCTGCAAATGCTGACCCTGCGAACTTCGTACCGCCTAACAGTCGACTCTTTATTTTATTTTTTAAATTTCTCTCTCCGTAAGAACCATCCCCGTACTACAAGGAATATTGTTAAAAAAGAAATTGGCGAAATCAGTTCAGCTGTTCTCGAGATTTGTGCTTAGTAACACATTTTTAGGGATTCATTTTTATATATTATAGAGAAGATAGATTAGTTTTGGAACAAAATATTTTAGATTTAATAAAAAATCGTCTGGTAGTACTAATTTGACAAAAAGCATATAGGTACACCCGCTGTGTATCTACGTTTACATGGCGGGTGCACCTAACAAAAAGGTACTCCCGCTATGCAAACGTTTAGACCGCCGCGGGTGTACTGCCCCTCTAGACAAGTGGCAATTCGTCGGCCGGCGTTTTGTAGAATAAAATGCTAAATGTATGGGATTTGACGTATATGACAGGCGTCAACGAATGTCAAAAACGTCAAATCCTATACATTCGTCATTCTATTCCATGACACGCCGCGCAACGAATTGCCACTTGTTTAGGGGGGCATTTACTGTATAGACACAGCATGAAGCGTCGGTAGCTTAGTGCTTAAGGAGTCGGTCTTACGATCGAAGGGTCTCGGGTTCGAATCCTGGCCTTACACTACCGACGTGAACCCACTCCTAGCACAAGCAATGTACGTCTAGCGTGTTTGATACGACTATTTCTGCGAAAGTCTATTTAAGGGTTAAAAGCCATATTAGTAATTTCGGTTGCTAAGATTAAAAAAAAATGAGTTCACGTCGCCTGATGGTAAACTGAAGGCAAAGTCTCGGAAAAGATTATACACCATTATAGACACATACCATGTTACAATGGTGGCACTTAGCTTGACGGCCTCATCAGGCCCTCGATTCTGCTAAAGCACAACCACTGTCACACCACGGAGACTACAAAAAAATGGCATTAAATTTGAAACCTTATTTCTATAGAGTTACAGTCAAAAATTAAATGAAAAGAGTTTCATTACACTCTTTAATTCACTCTACAAAAAGCCATACAATTTTAGACTTTAACTGCAAAATTTTAAAGTCTGAAATGAAATGGAACATTTTGCAGTGTCCGCCGAATGACATTGGTTTTGCTTTGAGTTGAGGCATATGGCTTTTTCACGTCCCGCTTAATGGATCCGGGACTGTAGGAAGAGGGAAACACATGTCTTTTTAGGGTTCCGTAGCCAAATGGCAAAAAACGGAACCCTTATAGATTCGTCATGTCTGTCCGTCCGTCTGTCTGTCTGTCTGTCCGTCTGTCTGTCTGTCTGTCTGTCCGTCCGTATGTCACAGCCACTTTTCTCCGAAACTGTAAGGCCTATGCTGTTGAAACTTGGTAAGAAGATGTATTCTGTGAACCGCATTAAGAATTTCACACAAAAATAAAAAAAAGCATTAAATTTTGGGGGTCCCCATACTTAGAACTGAAACTCAATTTTTTTTTTCATCAAACCCATACGTGTGGGGTACCCATACTTGTGGGGTATCTATAGATAGGTCTTAGAAATGCTATTGAGGTTTCTAACATATTTTTTTTCTAAACTGAATAGTTTGCGCGAGAGACACTTCCAAAGTGGAAAAATGTGTCCCCCTCCCCCCCCTCTAACTTCAAAACTAAGAGAATGATAAATCTAAAAAAAAATATATGATGTAAATTGCCATGAAAACTACCACTAAAAATTGGTTCGAACGAGATCCAGTCAGTAGTTTTGCCTTTGCTTCTACGGAACCCTTCATGGGCGAGTCCGACTCGCACTTGGCCGATTTTATTTTCTTTCACCTCTCAAACTTTTCTTCTCTTTCACAGGCAATCCTATGCTCCAAATGTGGAACACTCCTAGGCCCTATCATTGGCAAGAGTGATACTAGTAAGGAGACATGTCGCCTCTGTGGTGAGGGGAGCCTGGTGTCGGTGGCTATACCTTATATCTTCAAATTCTTTGTCACGCAACTCGCTTGCGTCAATATAAATGTTAAAATAAATTGTAGTCAGAATTTGGCTATCACTGACGGGACTTAGTTGTAAGAATAAAGTTATAATAATATATGTTGTGTTTTATTTTAAATTAGCTGCTAACTACGGCTCCGCCCGCGTGGATGTTGGTTTTCGCGACCAAATATAGCCTATGTCCTTTCTCAAGGTCTACTCCACCTCTGTACCAAATTTCGTCAAAATCGGTTCAGTGGTTTGGGCGTGAAAGCGAGACAGACAGACAGACAGACAGAGTTACTTTCACATTTATAATATTAGTAGGGAAAGTAGGGATTAGCTGACCCGGCGAACTTCGTACCGCCATATTTTCCGCCCGCGTGGTATTCTGATCCGGATTTATCAGTTTTTCTCTACAATATTATGCATGTATTATACAATAAACCTTCCTCTTGAATCACTCTATCTATTAAAAAAAACCGCTTCAAAATCCGTTGTGTAGTTTTGAAGATTTAAGCATACATAGGGACGGACAGACAGCGACAGCGACTTTGTTTCATAATATGTAGTTATGATGAATGTATCTGGTCGAGAGACAGCCTAATTGTGTAGGTACATCCCAAGTTGTTTCATTTTGCTAGTAATTTTATTATAGGCGCTTGTAGCTGTTTCCCACAGCTTTACTCGCGTAGAATTCTGATCCTATTCCCGCAAGTGCAGCAAACATGAATGTATAGTATAGTAGCCGGCGTATATCTTGACCCCAGTTGCGTTTTTGGGTGTTTTGAATATAACACGCGGTGCTACAGTGGCGGAGGAACTCCAATCCACAAGGTTATATCAAACCTATCCATGCGCGCCTAGGTCTTTTTATCTCGTCACTTGGCGTCAAGATATATAGGAAACTATATAGGAATAATATACTAGTAGTAAGTTAGTAACTTCCTATTAATAATTAATTCCTAGATAAAGATTTACAAAGTAGCCGATGACTACACTGGTTTATGTAAATAAAACAATTGATGTCACTAGAATCTGAGATCAGCAACTTGGTGACCGTTGTTTTAACTCAGTTACAAAGTACCTTAGGTAGATACCGTTGTTTTAACTCAGTTACCTAAGGTACTTTGTAACTGAGTTAAAATAACGGTCACCAACTCTTCCGGTGTGGGTCCCCAACTCGCCCAATATCATAAGGTATTGGGCGAGTTAGGGAACCACACCGGAAGAGGGCCAGATCGAGAGATATGGCTCTGGGTCGGTCGGGGTGCGAGGGATATGTTTAAGATTACCTCACCTCCGGCAACTGACGGCCCACAGATGGCGTGCGTTTTAGTCAGTTCAATTCCGACATAACCTCTTCCACCGGCTCCGGCGGAGGAGTATCCGTGGGGATTTTTCGCACGATAAAAAAATAAAAAATGTACTTTATGATATGGCTTACAAATTAAATTTAGTTAACTAATCCATTGCGAGCTAGGCAGTAGGGTTAGGTAGAGGTGAATTAACACCCACATTTCACCAATCGTCATTCACCAATCCAAATTGAAGCGTCGGTTGCTTAGTAGTTATGGATTCGGCTTTACGATCCAAAGTTCCCGGGAAGTATCGGCCAGGCCATTACACTACCGACGTGAATTCACTCCTAACACTAGCAATTTAGGTTAGTTGGAGGGATTAAAGGGAAACGTACCTATTAGTAATTTCGGTTGCTAGTAGGTATTGTTTAAAAAAAAATCGTTGTATTCGATCCCACGTAATTAGGAGGTGAGCCTATGGCCGTATTATTCCGGGCACTATTATTGACTCGAGCCATTATCTACTGGAAACTGTATCAACTTGGAATATTATTAAAACAAAATTAAATGTTATTTAAACTGCTATTAACCATTCCTTGTGGTAAACCAGATTGTACTGCCAATTACGTAGGTATTATTAAAATTGAAAGAATGCAAGAAATAACTTGTTTCGCCCAAGTTCATGGCCGTCTTTAAAAGCCACGGAATTTGTCTTAATTACCCGAACATATTCAACAAAAAGTAGCCCATAGATACCAAAATGTTGCGTAACTCTGGTTCTAGATAAAAACAATATTCAAAGAGATATCTTTATGTTTTTTGCTTACAGAATTCGCGATTCATGAATACCTACATGATTCATTTTTTCAAAAGTCAAGGTTCTTTATTGTCTAGTAATATTAGATAATAGATAGTTATGGTCTAAGTCTAACAGAGTACAGTCAACGATAAAAGTAGCTTAGCGTAACGTAAACACAGATAATCTAATTTTTTTTTTTATACAGGACACGTCAATTTGACTTCGCCTTGCCTGATGGTAAGCTGAGGGCAAAGTCTTGGAAAGAGGGTCACCATTATAGACACGTACCATGCTACAATGGTGGCACTCAGCTTAACGGCCTCATCAGATGCTTTTTCACGCCCCGCTTAAAGGACCCGGGACTGTAGAAGGAGAACACGTGAGCTGGTATTTTTGGATTGGAAATTCATAAGAATAGGTATAGCGACTGACTGCCATCTGACCTCCATAACCAATTAGCGTTATCGAAGTTCTATAATTGGACTAGTCGAACTTTTGAGGGCTCCAATTACCAGTAAAAACTACCCTTGTTGTTCGTATGACAACCGGGACTGACAGCTTAACGTGCTCTCCGAGGCACGGAAACACCCAGGCCAATGCAAACAGACATATTCATGCATACAAAATATTTGCACTGAGCGGGAATCGAACACGCAGTCGCGTTCACTACCACTAGGTACTATCCAGACTGTAGGTATAGGTAATTATTTATTTATATCTACATGCATTAAGCCTTAAGTAACTCCGTCTTAGAGTGTGACTAACCTAGGTATTGCTCAGGGCATAATATATCTTGAATCTAAAATGTACTCAAAACGTGTACTATACGCGCAGTACACGTGTGTCTTTTGAGTATAGCACGAGGTGATATGCTACAGCGATGGACGAGCTCAAATCCGCAAACAATCCGCATGCGCCAGGGTCTCATTAGTCTCGCGAATCGCGATTTAGGTCCAAGATACCTACGTGTCCCGCAGGCTTATTAGCTGACTTTTCGCGACCAGCGAGCGAGCGATGAGCAGTAAGAACGAGATCACTGCGCGATGGATCGCGATACGTCAAAAAAATTGATATGACGTTAGGATTTGCGATTTAACAATTATATGCTGCGGAACTGAAAAATAGCGATAGTTTTGTTTCTAAGACTAATTTATATGTGTTTCTTGATTTACCACTGGTTTTTTACTATGAAAATTTCTGTATTTATTATTTTCACAATGGCGGCCATTAAAAAAGGACCTTTTGAGTGATCGCGATGACATTTCTTATCGCGCCTTTTTCGCTGATCGCTTTCTGTCAAATGTGATACGTAATACCAATTTGTCGTTTTTGTGCGATTACCGCGCAAATTTTGCTATCGCTTTGCTATCGCGAGTTAGCTAATAAGCCTGCCGATCCCGAAGTATGCCTAGACCACTAGTCAGGAATGAGTGTAAAGTAATCTAGATATTTGGACTCTGAACTTTCCTGTATGCTGGCCATGTTATGTAGAATCTACGTCAATAAAAATGTCCACCAATGGCTGTAAATAAATAGTAATTAGGTAATCATGCAATTTCCAATGAATTATGTAATTTCTAATTTACGAAAGCAACCAAAGGTCTAGTGGGTCTTACGGGGGTTTTTGTGATAGGGTCGGTAGTATCGGTACGGTATCTTACGCTGGTCACTTTGCACGTTTTATTAATTCATCAGACTCAGTCCACTGCTGCACATAGGCCTCTCCCAATACGCGCCACGTTTGCTGATCCTCCGCCTTCCGCATCCAGTCTGTCCCAGCCACCTTTCGCAGGTCGTCAGCCCACCTTCTTTACCTATAGGGGTTCTTACGGGGTCGGCAGCGCGAGAGTGACGCCCCTGGTGTTGCATACGTCCATAGGCCACGGTAACCACTTTCCATCAGGTAGTCCGTGTGCTTGTCTGCCACCTAAGATGAATGAAAAAAAAAAAAAAAAAAAACAAGTGCAGTATTGAGATGTCTGAATGGGGATCTCTTTCTTAAAATTTTATCTTCTGCTTACCACGAAGTGAAGGATATGCCTTCAATATTGATGTGACCATGTTTTATTCCATAGTCAGAATACTCGTAGTAGTGTAGATACATAAGTCAATTATTGCTTTTTATCTACAATTATCACTTCGGCCCTCCCCGCCTCACCCTGAGCTGTAACCTCTGACCTGTGATATAATATTGTTCAACCACTCGTCTAGATAAGCAACACCGCAGATAACATAGCAACACTACAAATGATAAGTACATTATAAACTATAGATGCATTGTCCGCACTCATAGCAACTATAGATAGGTACATTTGATTTTACGTACTAGGCTATAGTGCGCTTCGCAAAAAAGCGTCATCCTAGCGTTAATTCCCAGTCGCATCCGAAACTTTCACCTCGAAGTCTGGGTACCAATGCAAATACCCACATTGATGAATACAAATATTTGCACTGAGCGGGGATCGAACCCGCAGGCTTATTAGCTAACTCGCGATAGCAAAGCGATAGCAAAATTTGCGCGGTAATCGCACAAAAAACGACAAATTGGTATTACGTATCACATTTGACAGAAAGCGATCAGCGAAAAAGGCGCGATAAGAAATGTCATCGCGATCACTAAAAAGGTCCTTTTTTAGTGGCCGCCATTGTGAAAATAATAAATACAGAAATTTTCATTGTAAAAAACCAGTGGTAAATCAAGAAACACATATAAATTAGTCTTAGAAACAAAACTATCGCTATTTTTCAGTTCCGCAGCATATAATTGTTAAGGCGATCTGATCGCAAATCCTTACGTAATACCAATTTTTTTTGACGTATCGCGATCCATCGCGCAGTGATCTCGTTCTTACTGCTCATCGCTCGCTCGCTGGTCGCGAAAAGTTAGCTAATAAGCCTGCCGCGCCTCCTGCGTAGCGGCCGCGTTCACTACCGCTACGCCATGAAGGCTGTTATAAAAAATCATAACGTAACTCGTAGTTATTGCTCGGGACATAATAATACTTATGTTTTGGACCTAAAAAGGGCTCAAAATGTGCTCTCGTAGTACACGTTACTTGGGAGCACGTCTATCGCCGTAGCACGTAGCATAGACGAGCTCAAATTCACCAAGCATAGATCAAAAACAATCCACGCGCCATGAAGTAGTTTGTCTCGCGAATTAGGTCCAAGGGTCCAAGATATGTGTCCCGAGGTATAAGTAGCTATATTTTTTACAACATATTTATTGTTTGCACCGTTTTTGAGAGCCGCTATGTTCCTGTATGCCGTGTCTATATAAAAATACGTCACGGATACTTCAAAATAAGTTCGGTGAAGATACCAATTGCATAATACATTACCCTACGTAGTCTGTACGCTGTAGTACAGTACGCTAAACATCGGAGGTGTGCGGTACGGTCTACATTTAAATAAATCGGATATTGTAACCTCGCGTCGTGAACGCGTCGCTCGCCTGCCCGAGATAGATCGCGGAGCGCGCCAACTCCGTTTGACATTACATAATAAAAAAAAGTTCTTATTAAACTTTTTATCTGTGGCCAGTGTTGTGATTTTTATTTATAGTTTTTTTAAACTGAAATTTTAGTTTTTTTTCTGGTGAGTCTATTTTTTAAATTTCGAATATTTTATAATTTTACAGTATTAAATTCAGGAAGTTTTTATTTAATTTACTGAACGTTTTTATGTAATTAAATTGTAATAAAGCGACTTCTAAATAACAAAAATAACTAATTCTAAGAATAAAACAATAATAATAAAATAGATTAAATATCTTGAAACTAGAATAATTATTGTAAATTAAGTAAATAAAGTTAAGGTTTTTTATTTGTATTGGTTGAATTTTTTTAAGCAATAGGAGGGTCAAAAATTAATAAGATAAGCTTTTTTTAATAGGAAGGTAGGTATAAACTACTATACTACTACACTACTACTATACTACTAGGTACTACTACTAAACTACTACTATACTATACTCTACTACTACTTATACTAGATACTATAATTTTCAAGTTATTGGTCCGATCGTAATAATGAGTAGATTTTTCTACCAATTCCATGTATCGGACTGCCATAAAATATGATTAAAAATGTTTATTTACAAAAATAAATATTAAAAATGCTTGACTTTTTAACATGCCAGTCGGTTATATATTATCTGTAATAAATAAATAAAATAGATTAGGTTTAGGTAATATTCATATCATGATTGATTGTGACAAAATTGCCTGTGATTTACTTTTACAGTTTATTATCAAATACTGTGAATAATATCGACATAAAAGAAAGATAACACAATTTATATATAAAGCCGCTATAAAAATGTTAACTAACAACTTGACAGTAGGGGTCGAATCTTAGAAGTCAAATTCATCGACTTGACTTCGAAAAACTGACTTTGAAAGTCTCCTCTCACTATCTTCTTCTTCATCTTAACGCCAATCCCGATTGCATCCAAGGCTTCCACTTTTTAAGCCGAAGCCCGCTATCCCATTTTTTGTTTTCCGTCTGACCGCACAGCCCAGTACGCACAGGCTTTCCTGCCAGCAGCACTGCCACTGCAATTCACGAGCACAACGATGCGAGTCGCAACGTTGTGCTCGATAGAGATTGTCATTGGTCGATCTCCAGTGACGTGACCCAATCCGACCAATGACAATCCGACCAAGCACAACGTCACGGTAATAATATTTATTCTGTGACAACGTTGCGATCGTTGTGCTCGCTTAGTGAATTGCAGTGCAGTAGGCACAGGCTTTCCTGCCTACACGCCAGAGTCTCATCTTTCAATCACCAGGTCTGGTGTACTCCGAGAAACTTGATGGGGCCGATGGGGAGGATTGGGTGTAGGTACCCAATGCAAGTATCATAGTGTGTTATAAACTTATCACGTATTTTGAAGTTAAATTATTTTGGCTGATTTTATCGCGGTTTATGTGTCATTGTTATTATGTTATTGATGTTTCTGTCGAATCTTCTATGTTTTGTCTATGCTAAAATTATAAACAGGAAAACTTTATTTGTTTGTCTATTATTATTGTATATTTGTACATTGGAAATGTTTGTTGGCGATGGACGTAGAAACTACTGAACGGATTTTGATGCGGTTTTTTTTGTTGAAAGGTCTTGGTCAGACCAAAAATCTGCTGTGTAATTCTCTAAGCACATAGCATCGAGCACAACGTTGCGACAACTTTGATAGAGATTGTCATTGGTCGGACTGGGTGACGTCACTGGATACCGACCAATGACAATCTATATCAAGGCTGTCGCAACGTTGTGCTCGACAACGTTGTGCTAGAGAATTGCACAGCTGACGATTGTTTGATTGCAATTGGTTAAGTAGAAACGGAGATAAGAGATCCACACGGGCGGAGCCGCGGGCGGAACGCCGCTAGTAGATACCTAAGCTATAAACTACTAGGACGAATTTAAAATTAGAATTTAACATATTATCTTTATACAAAACTACTTTTATCCCGATATTCCCACGGGTGTCACGCGACTCACTCGCGTAGGTCCTAATGACTAACGCGAGTAAAACTACACAGCGATGTTATTTTCAATAGAAAAATAGATATGTACCTATAATAATAATATATTGTAATATATTAGATACCTACTAGCTGACCCGACGAACTACGTACCTACCGCCATATTTTCCGCCCGCGTGGTATTCTAATCCCGATTTATCAGTGTTTCTGTACAATATTATGCATATTATACATTTATAAACCTTCCTCTTGAATCACTCTATCTATTAAAAAATACCGCTTCAAAATCCGTTGCGTAGTTTTGAAGATTTAAGCATACATAGGGACGGGCAGACAGCGACTTTGTTTTATATTATGTAGTGATGATACATCATGTCACCTTAACCCGCCCGTCACTGTACCAGGGGTAAAGGTGTCCATGACGCTAGCGGCATTGCCCCGCTGTATAGCAACGGCCAACCTCTGCCACAGGTACGAGAGTCACCGGTTTTGTCCCTCAACCTGCGCCCCAATTCGTTAACTAAATTTTTGGCGTCAGCACCCCAACTACCTACTACATATTTGCCGCGTTTTTATTCCGCCTCGATTTCGGCAGCGGCTGCTGGAGATAAAATATATATTCATATTACATTGGGACCTAAACATAAACGGCGAAATGTGGGTGCTAGCACCTCTGCCTACCCTTCTGGGATATAGGCGTGAGTTTGTTTTTTTATAGATAAATATAAATATTAGTTATATTTATTTCAGTCCTACCAAACTAGTTTAGTTTAATTTTTCGCACGGCAGAACCGGTACTAAATGTGTCCGGCATGTGTGACGTATAGTGACATTTACTCGTGTATGTGACGTTTATTTCGTGTTTCCGTAGGTGTGTCGCTTCGCTACGCTTAGCTATACAAAAGATCTTTACGTCGAAGCATCAATAAATAAAAGTGATGTGTGTGTGCGCGTGTGTGTGTATTTTTGTAATCCGTAGAGGCCAAGGTCAATGTACCTATTCTATATTTCTTGTTCTGATTATTTGATAGTAGGTATGTTGCTTGCGGCTCCACCCGCATCAAATTCTCATCCCGTAATAAAATGCCTTTGTAGAAAACGTTTTATTTGACGTGCACGATTGAGAGGGGTGAGGGGGGGGGGGGAAGTATGTCTCTCTAAAAATGTTCACAAACTTGCTAGGTATTACAATTAAAATTAAAACTTATATTGCTTATAATGGTCGTAAACATTGTAAGTTGTATGGAAACTTACATCAAACAACAACTTATGACAGCTTATGACATCACATGTTGTTTTTGTCAAATATTTTACTTATGAGTAGGTATAAATTCGCATAAACTTAA
This sequence comes from Eilema depressum, assembly GCA_914767945.1. Classification (NCBI taxonomy): domain Eukaryota; kingdom Metazoa; phylum Arthropoda; class Insecta; order Lepidoptera; family Erebidae; genus Eilema; species Eilema depressum. Next base: position 3,136,154 of record OU612034.1, on the reverse strand, counting down.
TATAAGCGAATGTTTACATTTACACCTATATATCGATGATTTGCACAATGAAATGGAACTAGGTACCTAGGTATTTTTAACGGATTCTATCGCGATTTTATTTCTTGTTAAATTATTATTTACGTTCCTGTTACTTTTGACATTTACCCAACTGTTAGTCAGTGGATAATTATTCAAATAGATAAAAATATTGAAATACCATTAAAAAAATAGTAGATTGTATAACAAGGGAGCAAAATAGTATTTTTGCGGCGAGGGCGCACTTTGAACCACGAGTGTAGCGAAGGTTTATAGAATAGAACCCCGAGCTAGCGAGGGGTTCTAACGTAGAAACCTGAGCACAGCGAGGGGTTCAAAGTATATCGCCCGAGGGAAAAAATAATTTGCTCTCGAGTTATATACCTACTCTACTTTTCATCCCCTTTCTATGAGGAAAATATATAGGTAATGATTACAGAGAATCATTTTCAAATGATTTATTTAACATTATTATTGTTATAATTCCTGACATGATTGTAATTTTGTAGTTATCATTTTGACGTTCATATTATGCACTTTTTGTGCCTAAACTGAATAAACGAAATTGTTTCTTTGATACAAGAACAGAGACGGAATACGCGCGCTTGTTTTTTTTTTACATAGCACGGGTCACCGCAGTGCAGCCAACACATACCAGCCAGTAATTAAAAAAAAATGGTTCAATTTCTATGAATGATATAATGTTCCAAATTCAAATCACTTTTCCGCCCGCTAAAAAGCTCTGAACAGAAAAGTGCTACTTTGCTCCCACTTATTGAGGAACAAAGTGACACTTTTCGAATAGAAGGGATGAAAAGGTAATTATTGCAAATTATTTAATAATGTCAGCTAGTGTCTAGTATCAATTAATTTGTCCCTTTACCTTATATCATTCATTCAAATAGTCATCAATCGTACAATATAATAGCTCCTTTTAACAAAAAGCACAATTCACAAATAGACGTTCGACTGCTAAGTCAAAGGTCGCGGGTACGATGCCCGTTTAGCGATATTTATGTATGCATTAATTATGTGTAGGTATATTCGCATTGGTAGTGTTACTTTGTATAATAATTAAGTATGTATGTATGTATGTTTACAAAAAACATTATCAAAGTGGTTCTACTTATCCGCATTCTAGAACTTAATTAATATTTAGATATACACTAGGCATACATAGTTGCATTGTTTTGGTGTTTCTATATTATATGTAGGTATATACACAAATTGTCATAGCTTATAAGGGAGTGACTCTTCCATGATAATGCTGAGAGGAAAGTCTACCTAGAAAGATCGTAAAATTAAATAAATGAAAAAAAAAAAACGTGATAGCCTCGTCCGGGAACCAGCAGATGTACTTACTGGTTTACAGATTAAATTGACTCGGGCCATGAGGACCCCATACACCCATCGCTCGCTTGCAACTCCATCCACGTAGATATCGGATATCTTGACTAAATATGCCTATGTTCTGTCCCTAGGTCTATTGGATTACAAACAAAGAACACACACTATTTGATTTATATTTTAATAAATAAATAAAACGAATGTGTAACGGTCAAATATGGAACATGATTGCGAAAATATTGATAAGTGTCCGGGGTCGACTGCGAAATATCTCGTCGATAACGTGCGAAACGTTTCCCAGCACTATTTAACGAACTACCGAATCGATTATAATTTCCGGGAGCTCTATTATTACTAAATCCATCGTTGAAAGATTAAAGGCCCCAAGCGTCTACGATAGTTTACAGGAAAATCTTTGTACTCTGAATGGTCGTGAGTGTTGTTATGGACTGTATTCCTTTGAAAAGTCTGATGTCGCATGTAAACTTTTGGATTTGAACTGTGTTGAGTGTTGATATAATTTGTTTGGTATTAATTGGGCAAAGAGCAATGTTAACAGTCAAGTTCATTGAGGAAATGTACTCGTAAGCTGTGGTTTCCTCCAGGAATTGACCACGACACAATTGGAGTAGTTTAGTTAGGAGAATAGTTTAACTGAGGTCATTTAAAACTAAATAAGGGCACGATTTCGTCCGTGTGTACTTCTTGTAGGTTTGATAGTTTCACCCTATGCCTTTTTTGAAAGATAAGATAAGATAAGCAGCCTAAGCATCAGCTATCTGCAGTGGAATCCTGTCAACATTCGCCTAAAAAGCTACAAACAAAGCTACTTCAGGGATTACAGTCAGATAGAAAGATAATCTGTATGTATTTCGTTTCTTTGTCGTATTAAAAAAGGTCTGTTTTGTATTTGCGTATTTGACATATTTGGTAAACAACTACCATGTGTGGACAGTATACCTACATAATATTACGTAAGTAATATGACAAATTATTGGGCATAAACGAGATGCCTATTTGAAAAATATGGTCAATACCAGAATCGCAGAACGGAACAGTAATGCAATTCTGTAAGCGCACAACGACGAGCATGACGTTGCGACAACTTTGATAGAGATTGTCATTGGTCGGACACGGACTATATGACGTCACTGGCGATCGACCAATGACAATCTATATCAAGGTTGTCGCAACGTTGTGCTCGTCGTTGTGTTTACAGAATTGCATTGCAGAAGTTTGTATCTGTTGTCAAATGCTAGTGTGTTTGTTTTGACTGCCATGTGTGGATGATCGTATTTGCTTTTACTCGCATGTTTTCGTGTATGTCAAATATTTTGCCAAATACAACAAACGCCCAATAGCGAAAACAAATAACCACGTGAAGTTGGCACTATAGAGCGTGATTGAATAACAAACATACAAACATTTTCACTAACTTTCATTGTAGTAGGACGTAGGATAGGATATCTTTATTTATTCAATACGAGTGTCTTATATCGTTTTAATTATCCTTAAGTTTCTTGGGACCGTATAATGTAATCAGATCCACTGCCGGCCACCGTGAACTGATTACTAATAGTTCTGCCTTCCCAGTGTAAACAACTGATACAGATTGTATTATTGCGATGTAGGTGTTAATGTGTACAAATAAGCATACCGGTAGACCACAGAGTAGATATATTGTAGCAGAAAGGTCTGTATCTATACCTCGCGTCACATTAGCCAATGAGGGTGGTATAGTTTGGTCAACAAAAGATGACTCAAGAAAACATCGGCAAATTTGAAAAATCAACAGGTTACAACACTGACTATACCTACATCGAAATAACGGAGTTGTTGATGTTATGATTATTTTTTTCTCATTTTTTATTACTGGCTTCATCATAAGGCCTTTTGCACATTATAAGATACGTACGCCAGACAAGAAATATTTCGTGTCTAATGAAGAGAACACCTTGCACACTGTAAGAAATTATCGACAAGAAATTTCTTACGTACACCAGAAATTTCTTACGTAGCCACAAACATTTATGTTTGTTACAAACATTTCTGTTTGTTGCAAACATGTTTTGTTTATCATTCTGTATAGAATGATAAAACATGTTTGTAACAAAAAATATATTATACATACATACATATTATTATACTTAGGGGTTTTACAGGAGTGCTGTAAATTCCCGAAGGAGCAAGCAGAGGTGTATTAACAGCACATTCCATCAAATTATTTTCGGTACCACGTAATAGGAGCGAGCCTATTGCCGTCAAGTGGGCACTTACCCAATGTTGCTTAACGTCGTAATGCAAAGAACGGTCACCCATCCAAAACCTGACCCAGCCAATATTGCTTAGAAAGAAAGAAAGAAAATTGATTTTTACTTTCTCTGAGCCAATATTGCTCCTAGCCAATAGGTATAACTTAACCTCGTAATGTAGGTACAGAACGAAGTACCTACTTAGGTAATTTCTTATTTCTTTACTTCATTCATTAGTATGTACCTAACCATAATTTGACGGAGGATACACAATCATATACTTACCTAGGTAGGTACAAAATAGACAGACGACAGCGTCTTTTTTTGATTGCATACCTATCTATATCATAGACGGGAACTTTAAATCTATACAAATAAAATTGGAGTGTCTGTTTGTAATATTAAAATAACCGGTTTCTACTACATGCATATGAATGTATTGTATACGGTACACACTTAGGTACCAAAATATATATTTTTTAAATTTTTGTCTGTCTGTCTGTTTGTTCCGGCTAATCTCTGGAACGGCTGAACCATTTGGACGTGACTTTCTCTGGCAGATAGCTTATGTAATAAGAAGTAACTTAGGTAGGCTAAAGTTGGCACGGAATCCGAATTCCACGCGGGTGGAGCCGCGGGCAACAGCTAGTATAATAATAATAATATGACGAGACTCGAGAATCAGCGATGGGACATTAATACAAAGCTTGTAGGTACCAGAATTAATGCGAAACGAAAGAAAGTTTTTAATGACCTACGTACGTACATACCTACCTATATGTCCCAAACAACTTTTGACGAGTTGTTAAAATAGGTACTTACTTGAAGATTTCATTACATCGTCAAAATACGCAATTTATAGAAGCTATATCCCCACGTGGAATGCTAGCTGTAACTCTCAGGTAGGTACCTAAGGATTTTAATACCTACCTATTTAGTTCATCGAGACGTCACCAGTTACAACTCACAAAGTCACAACCGAAACTGCATTTAAAAATGTACTAGCAAACTGAAAGTCATTTGGCATAGAATCATAACCCTCCTTTGGCTTCACCGTAGTCGGGTAAAAATCAAACGCCGCGCCGACAGGCGCTAGCGGCACGTGTAGAGTGAGGTGCGGTATGTCGGGGGAGGGGCACAAAGGCGCCGCCGCAGCGGCAGCCGCGCCGCGCCGCCGCCGCAGAAAGAATAGGTACCGAGTGGGCCGTTCAACAACGTCTTGCGAGTTTTTGTGTAAGGTACTTGTTACCTACTTGTAATTATTTTGAAAACTTTGCTTATATTTAAAAGTAAAAATAGCAATGTTCCAATTTTGAATATCTCTCCACAATTTTTGAGAGCCATTGTGTCTCATTTAAAAATGGATCTGCATCAAGAACATTTTCGTACGATGATTGTGCGAAAATTGGTTCAGACGCATGAAACTTTGTGTAGAGGCTGGTGGTATGACAAACTAGTATGACCACGAGGAAACGGCCTGGTGGATTTAATAAAAATATTTTATACATCGAAGTTAATTAATTTTATAATTTCTCAAAATAAAACTTGATGTAATTGAGTGTCCCACGTACGTAAGAAATTTCTGGTCTAGATCCGCCAAAATGCGTGTGTCTTATCAGACACAAGAAAAATTTTCTTACAATGTGCACGGTCTCATATAACAACAAAGGCGACTGCATTTCTTATAAGAAATTTCTTGTCAAGCACCAGAAATTTTCTTACAATGTGCAAAGGCACTAACGGCACGGCACCGTCCGCCGTCGCCGTGGACGGTGTGATTTAGGGGAGGGCAATTCCCAGACGAAATTTTTCAGTTGTCGTGCGCGCAATGATATAATATATAACTAGCTCTTGCCCGTGGCTCCGCCCGCGTGGATGTCGGTTACCTATGTCCTTTCTCAAGGTCTAATCTGCCCCTATACCAAATTTCATCAAAATCACATAAAAATCAAATACGTTTTTAATAATGAATTCGTAATTATGAAATATTATTAATATTAATAATAATAATTATAGTTCATGAAAATAATAACATTGACGTATTTTTAGTAATAACTAGGGTAAAAGACCCAATTATTGGCACCTTAAGCGAAATACGTGAAATAAATATCGTCTACGGAAATTATACGTCTTTTTAAGAGAAGAGAATGGTCAAAAGTAATAGTAGGAATATTGTTTCACGTTATTTTGATCGTAAATAAATATTTAATTACTTGTAATAATTAAAAAATTACAGTTTTATCCAATTTTATATATTTGTCCATATATTGGCATAGGTAAACCAAACTATTGGCATATATCAGACCCAATTATTGGCATGCCTATGGGGTAGGAAGAATCTAGGCTTAGATTATTAATATGTGATAACATATTATTAATTTAAGAATCTAGGTTATAGCTAAGTTTTTATAGACTCTAAAAACGGATTCATTGGTTTTTTTGGTTGTTTTGTTTTTTTTTTCATTATTAATATAATTATTAATATAATTCATGTAAATTAATAACATTGAAGTATTTTTAGTAAGTAACTAAGTATATATCATTGCGCGTTCGCCAACTAAGAAATTTCGACTGAGAATCGCCCCCTGCACCACACCGTCCACGGCGCCGCCCGCGCCGTCGCCGTCGACGGCGACGCCGGACGGTGTCGTGCCGTGGAGTTGTGGCCGGGGCCTTAGACTATTCTAAGGCTGGTCTAACAATAATATACATCGGGAAATAGATATTATCTTGGACCTAAAAGTGCTCAAAGGTGCTGGTGTACATGCGCAGTTCGTGTTTCTAAGAGTTTTTGCTACGTCGGTGGACGAGGTCAAATCACCAAGCATAGAAGCACAAAAGAACCCGCGCGCGCTAGGACTTCGTTTGTCTCACGACTTAGCTACAAGACATCCCCACAAGATGTCTCCACTTCCCCAGGTATAAAAATGTGTGGTCCACTGAAGTTCTACTCCGCGAATGGCTTATCTCTAGAATTTAATTATCTGTGGCAGAGATACAGCCGACCCTGTAAAAACAGAAGTCGTTCTGTTTACCCGCTAACGATACACGCCTCCGAAACTAGTTATTTTAATAACACAAGGTTATTTTAGATTCTATGTATATTAGATATAATGCTGGAGCTTGCTGGAGGTATGTGTGGAATAAAAATCTCTATGACCACGCCTCTGCTTGCGTACAATGTCTAACAGACTGGCCCTCGATTCAGCTAAAGCAAAACCACTTTATAACCACAAATACTGCTAAAAATGGCATTAAAGTTTCTAAACTTAAAATTTATTTATTACTACAGATTTAAATTTATAAAAAATAAATTTATTACGTCCAGAATTAATTGGAACCTTACACTTTTTCATTCCCTCTACAAAAAGTCATTTAATTTTTGACTTTATAGACATTGCTTACTTTGAAGTCTAAATTCGCTCCTGTGTGATTTAGAACAAACATAAAAAAGCTCATCTTCTTCATCTTTGCGCTAATCCCGGTCTCATTCGAGACATTCATCTCGAAGTCTGGGAAATGAACCTAAGTCCTCAGTGTATCAGTGCCCTCACTAACGTTCATAATACAACGAGGCAATTAGGTACAGCTAATACTGCTAATAGTAATGTAATAAATGGTTATCTTACTAGACTTCCGGCTCCGGTTTAACCGCGTGGGACTTGACTTATCAACGAAATTCTTTATCAGTCGTTTCTGCCCTAAAGAGTGGGTGCCGTACACTGTACTATTCTGTCTGTGAAAAAATAAACTACGAAACAGTGAAAACACGTTCAGAAATTAGGTATGTCAAAAACTCTGCCACCTAAGTTGTATGAAAAAAAAAAATAGATATAGACGATTAGAAAAAAAAACAACTTCAACCGATATGTCAGTAGGTATCAGGTATCCAACTATTAATCTATACTAATATAATATATTTATTTATTCTCTTCCACAAAGGTATTAAGATACATTAATATTACTTCGTATTATGATGTAACATTTCAATCCTTTATGGGAGACTGGTATCTGAATTAAGAAACACTGTCACGCAGATTACCAGCACAGTAATAAATAGTTAATACGTAATTACCAGGCCCCCTACAAGATAAGTGTGTATTATACTTAAATTAGCGTAAAATAAAATAATGATTCAGTGCAAAGAGTAAATACAAAGAAAAAATAAAAAAATCTAATTAAAACCAAGCACAAAATAGGTCTGTGTGTGTGTGTGTTTGTCTGCGCTAATCTCAATAACTTCTGGTTCGAATTGAAAAAAAAATGTTGATTAGCCTGTTTATCGAGGAAGGTTATAGACTAAATAACATCACGCTCAAGCGAGCGGAGCAGTAACCATAAATGTCAACAAATCCGGCAAATTCCCATACATTATTTGAAAAATTACGAGCATATAATAGATTAAAGGAGTGATACAGGGTTTCTGAGAATACCACGGGTGATGGGGTGGGTCGGCATAAAAAAACTATCAAAACTAATATTCCATCCCGAACTGCTGTCAAGTGGACTAAAAACCTTTGAAACTAATAAATATTTTTTCCAATCGCTTTAGCCGAAATCGAGTAGGTAATTGGCGAACATACATACACAATAGGGAAGAAAGAACTTCCTTTGAAGTCGGTTAAAGCACATTTTTTTGACAGGACAGATTCAATATTACGTTATCTGAAAGTACCAGAGTAATCTCCATCTACTTTTAAAATAGTCTTCGTTATCAAATTCCCTACGCTTCTTCACCCACGATGATAAATCAATATTGGTATAGTCAGTAGCAAATGAGTCTGCCCCCTTAGAAAATTGTCAATTCGTTGACCAGCGTATTGTAGAATAAAATGATGTTGTTGTTACTCAGTTTGATGGCCTCATCAGATACTTTTTTTATGCCCCACTTAAAGGACCCCAGGGACTGGAGGAAGAGAGAAACAAATACGCTGCACTGCAATTCACTAAGCGAGCACAACGATGCGAGTCGCAACCTTGTGCTCGATAGAGATTGTCATTGGTCGGATTGGGTCACGTCACTGGAGATCGACCAATGACAATCTCTATCTAGCACAACGTTGCGACTCGCATTGTTGTTCTTGCTTAGTGAATTGCACAGCTGGTAAGCAATTCCAGGTCTTATTACTATTAGAACTATCGGGATATTTACCATGTATTGTTTGGAGTTGCCGATAATGTGAACGACCATGAAAGTTTAAATACCTAAATTCCAGGTCTTATTGGTGCGGCAAAAGAAGGAGTCGCCGAACGGCTTAGTTCTTCATGAAACTATGGATATCAACACCGACAATCAGTACGCGGCACTCAAATCAATCTATTACCAATATATCTGACTTACTGGCTATAATAGGCCTATCAATGATGATAGGATTAGCCTTAGGAAAATATGATAAGAGTATTTTCGACAACTTTGGTCATTGTCACATACCTAATGCTATAGGCATATTCAATCTAATCTAATAGATATGATAAGTACTGGATTTCAAAATGTTTTGATATGTCATCTTTTCCGAGAGTTACTGCCCTCTGGCCTCCCATTCTTCAGAGGACAGCCTGCTTCAGAGTTTCGTCCTTTAATTAGCAGCATGTGCACTGTGCACCCAAGCTGAAAGTTGATTTCTTTGTTTGAATGCGCTAATCTTAGGGGTCCATTACATCAATCACGCCGTGATTGACCAATAACATAACGTCTAATAACCGACTGACCAATAACATCCATGATTGACGGCATGATGCATGACGCTTGCATAAGCGTGTAATGGACCCCTTAGAAACTACAAGATCGAATTAAAAATCTTTTTGTGTTAAATACCTAGTCTGTTTACGGAGGTGGCTAACGGAAAAATACGCAGATGATATCACTGCGAGAGAAGGTAAACTTGAAATAAAACCCTGTGCCAACCCGTTTGGACAGCGTGGAAACCACGGATAACGGATATCTGTGGTGGAAACAGTAGGCCAAAGCCTTCCAACATTGGGACTTGAGAGAGGCCTATGTCCAGCAGTGGACTGCGATAGGCTAATCGATTGACAGACGATTGATATAGCATAAATTCAATAACAATAATATAATCAAAGTTAACGACAAAACGGTGTCCTCAGTTAAAAGTGATTTCATAAAAGTGATGCAATATATTTTTTATCTTTTTTGCATAACAGTTGCTCATTCAGCCCGGTCCACTAAATTAGTTCTTTTATCGATAGCTACGTGCGTTGTAAAAGATAAGAGGCACATTAAAATATGGCCCAATATCGATTTTATTTCAAATAGGTAGGTACTTAGATAAAATCAGTGTGTTTACAAATACTCAGATACAGTATATTAACCTACCCTGATAGATATTTTTATACAAAAAGACAGTAAACATACAGCCTGTCATAATGCCCGCTTGACCGCAATGGGCTCGCCTCCTGTTACGAAGGATCGAAATTGGCGAAATGTGGGTGTTAAGTAAATACACCTCTGGCTATCCCTCCGGGGATTTACAGGCGACGTCGCCATGGCGTCTTAGTGAGGCAGAGCTGTTAAACTGACCCGCTATCAACGCAAGATATTCTTAATATGTAGATACTTTAACTGCCAAAGTTTTTATTTTATTTCCTATCTGGTTATAATTATACCCATTTAGGATACTTATGGACCCTTTTTCGATCGGCCAGGGGTCAGCAATGCAATTCTGTAAGCACACAACGACGACACAACGTTGTGACAATCTTGATAGAGATTGTCATTGGTCGAACTGTGTGACGTCACTGGAGATCGACAATGACAATCTATATCAAGGCTGTCCCAACGCGGCACCGTTGTTCTCGTCGTTGTGCGCTTACAGAATTGCATTGCAGGTGTTTTGTAAAATATTAGATATATTATTGAAAGCGTCGGTAGCTTAGTGGTTAAGGAGTCGGCCTTACGATCGAGAGGTCCCGGGTTCGAATCCTGGCCATTACACTACCGACGTGAACCCACTCCTAGCACAAGCAATTTAGCTTAGTTGGAGGGGTTACCGGGAATATTAGTAATTTCGGTTGCTAATATTCTTTAAAAAAAAAAAATATAGATACTATAGATACCTCTAGAGTACCGCCGGCCGTTGAGCGGAAGCATCAGTGACTTAAAAAATGACGAGATGCCATCGTATGTTTATAGACACTGCACGAACTCTTTTCAATCCATTGGCTAGGTAGGGAAGTGTAGATGAATTAAAAATGTGTGTGTGTGAGTTCGGCACATTTTTCTACGTTGATTTGTAAGCATATGACATGTCTATGTTATGAAATGTCATTGCCTACATACGTTTTAAGTGAGTACCTAGGTATTTTGTTTAATATAATCTAACCTTGGAATTTCCAAAGAAGTCTCCTCGGTTGGTACCGATTTTGTCGAAATCAATTCTGTAGTTCTGTCGTAAAAACATATTATTTGTATCCATGAATAAATGTATTCGCATTTGTCTGGGTGTTTCTGTGTATAACATTAATATATTATATTATAATGTATGTCTGTACTGGCGACTTAATCCGAGTGAGCTCCGATTTGGGTTTAATTTGACTGAAAGACAGACAGACAAAAATTGTAAAAATGGTAGATATTTTTATGTAGTGAGCATCGCGTATAAATTCATAAGCAATCATTGAAATATTTCAATTCTTTATTTGTACTTTGTATTTGCTTTTTCCTTTTTTTTTTTTATTACCTAACCTGCTACCTAGATTTACCAAAAAATTATGTTTGGCAGCATTATGCTACGTAATGCTTACTTTGAGATCTAGGTAGTGTTGTGTAGAATATCCTAGAATTGTCATAATGTAGATATTTTTTTAGAAACTACCTTTTTGATTCGAAGGCTTTTCTGGTGATTTGATTAGTTATGTAATATGTTAGTTTAGATATTGCTCAGTCATCACTGCAATTAGTTTTTATGCTATCTGAACTCCACAACGCACTGGTAACATAATGAAATTCTGTAGTCAGATCAGCCCCCTTAGACTTGTGACAATACGCCGGGCACTCAGACTAAAATTATAATATCATTCTTTTAGTCTGGAGCCGGGTATTGTACACTTTAATGGTGAATGTATGGGATTTGACGTATATGACAGTCTACAATACGCCGACAACTAGGTACCTACCACTTAGGTTGCAGACAAGTACACGGCCTACCTGATGGAAAGTGGTTACCCTGGCCTATGGCTGATGCGACACCAGGAGTCACTCAGTTTACGAATTGCCACTTGCCGAGAAGGGCTGTAGTCAATTTGACAAGTTGTCAAACTTTTTAGGGTTCCAACTACCCGTAAAAATGCACACAGATATTCGCATGGCAACCGAAATCGACGGCTTAACGTGTTTTCCGAGGTACGGAAGGGTCTCAATGTGTTAATAGTTACCCATGCTAAGACAAACCTGATCAGTATCACTTAACCTTACAATGTGCGAGTCGAGTAGGTTACTCGGTCATCACTTAGCCACGTGCTCGTGCATAAAATGCAATATCATCCCGAGCTTTATTTTTAGATAATTTACAACTACCGTCGAAAGTACATCCAATCGGTAAACACTCGAATAAAGCCGTAACTACGGTTCGATATCAATGGATTTAGTCATAAGTGCACAGTTATTGCCATGTAATAATATTACGATATCGAGTAATAGGTATACAGTCTTATGTGGGATAAAGTTATCGAGCACGGTAGCGTATATAGACTTATCTGAAGCAAGGATTAAGATAATGTTAAGACTGTCATATCTGTTACTTATTGAAGTTTATAGATATGCAATCTGTGTATTAGAAAGTATTGATTGAGTGTATGGCAATTGGCACCCCATCAAGACATTCAATGTCAAGCAGTTCTTAACTATTAGCCGTTACACCTGCTGATGGACAGGTGAGGTTCTGTCGGAGGCTTTTTTTGGGATTTTGAGGGTAAACCTTATGGAAAGATGCTCCCTTAAGGCGGTTTCCGAGGTCTTGGGGGCATACAGAAACAACACTAAATCTAAAATGATGACAGGAGTCTTCTATGGATTACGGATTGTATGAACGATTACGATACTTTTTGGACGTGCGCAATATCCCCACGGAGTCTAGACAAGGGGTGGCGAACCTTTATGCATCAATGTGCCATCATACTAAAACAATGCTATGCTATGTGGAACAATGAATATGATTGGTGGATATCAAATGCATCTATAGGAACGTACATGGCACGTTGGAAAGGCAGCCAAAAGAAAATCACGTTTACCTATCTGTATATAGGTAACGATATATAAAAAATGTTTTGCATGAGATGCGTTTTAATATTATAGACTAGCCTTCCGCCCGCGGCTCCGCCCGCGTGCATCTCGGTTAACGCGACCTTTGCTCATGTCTTCGGTTCTACTCAACCGATTGCGATCAAACAAACGTAAGATTTTCAGTCTGAGTAAGCCCTTTCTAACAAAAAAAATCGCATCAAAATCCGTCCAGTAGTTTTTGCGTCCATCGTGGACAAACAGACAAACAGACAGGAAATTAAAAAAAAATATTTTCGTGTTTAGTATCGTTAACATAACATAACCCAAGTATTTTTTTTTAAATATCTCCAATGTACAGACACGACCACTTTACAATTTATAATAGTATAGATAGATAGATAGATAGATAGATAGAAAACGCTGCAGTAATCTGTTTCGGGACGCAGTGCACCCGCGCATCTCGCGGTTATTTATAGATTTGTGAATAGATCTGATTGCAACTGTTTGTGGTTAAGATTTATTTAATTAGAATTAATACTTCGGTGATATTGATTTCAATTGTGGTTGTAGAACTCTCAGGCAGGTCTCATTCCATATGCATGCCTAATAATTGATATGAAACTGTTTTTTAAGTATACTCGTACTATCGCAATATAGACGATGTTATTCGCATGATAAAGGTCCAACCCCACCAAACGGACGGCATCGGAACGGATTTTACAATCTTTAAACAAAATAAATCTTATATCACAGCTTTTAAAGTTTATATTACCAAGTCACGCATGACAGCTTGACGTGCGTCATGCCGCCTCACGTCGCTGTCAAGCTGTTGTGCGTGACTTGGTAATATAAACTTCAAACACTGTGATAATAAGATTTAATTTTGTTTAAAGATTGTAAAATCCGGGCCGATGCCGTCCGTTTGGTGGGGTTGGACCTTAAGTGTAATTATTAGAAAACAAATGAATTGTGATAGATAGTCCAGTCAATTTACAAATCCGAGCTTATAATAATTCGCACCCAACAGCAAATGACGAAGTTAAAAGTCATGTAATTATCTATAAAAACCCGGTCAAGTGTGAGTCGGGCTCGCGCACTAAGGGTTCCTTACAATACCTTACGAATAAATGAAGACCTATGGATGTGTGAAACACCAGGGGAGGGAGAAGACAAAGCAGGAAAAGCCTAAAGTCTTCCCTCTGACTGTGCCATCTAGATTCAAAACTAAGTAGAGCTTGTAATATGAGTTCTTGAACGTGGAAAAACATTCGAAATTTCATAAAAAAGCATTTTTTTTTATACTTACCACTTAGGTGGCAGACAAGCACACGGCCCACCTGATGGAAAGTGGTTACCGTGGCCTATGGACGTATGCAACACCAGGGGCGTCACACTCGTGCTGCCGACCCTGAAGAAACCTTCTAATGCCCTTCTTGAAGAACCCCATATTGTAGTCGCTTGGGAAAACCATCGCGGGGAGTTCATTCCACAGCTTGAGTGTGCGAGGGATGAAGTTCCTTTCATACCGCACAGTGCGCAACATACCTACCTACATATACTTACGCCTGTAAATCCCCGTAGGGGTAGGCAGAGGTGTATTAACACCCACATTTCGCAAACTATTATTTTCGGTCCCACGTAATAGGTGGCGAGTCTATTATCATCAAGCGGGCACTTAGACACAAGACACATTTAAACATTACGTTTATTAGGATTGGAGAAGGTTTTTAAGCATGTTATTTTCACCTTTAATCTATGTTAATTCGGCTGTCGGCCCCTCTGGTTGTGTACTTACCTATCTATCTATCCAAGGTCGTAGCACTCCAGCTTGGCTTCCGACACCCATCCATTATCAGTTATCAGAGTTATCAGTGTTATCACTGATCACTGACGTACAGATTGAGCGCCGTTGTGAATTTGTGCGACAGAAGACGTGGGATCGTAGTTCGCAAAATGTCTGCCTACCACTTCTTAGAGGTAAATCCTCTTATAATCAGGTGTGAGTATATGTATGTCAACGACCATATAACCAATCAAAAGGCGTTCCCCGCTACTCCTACCTCAGCAAGCTGCCAGAATTTTTTGTTCGTAAAATATGAAACAATAGGTGTCTATTGGTTGTATAGTCGCTGATGTATGTACATATGTATGTGAAAGTTTATTTCTCAGGTACGAGTATATTATACTAGCTGTTGCTCGCGGCTCCGCCCGCGTGGATGTCTGTTATCGCGTCCAAACATAGCCTATGTCCTTTCTCGAGGTCTGATCTATCTCTGTACCAAAGGAGATGGATACTCTTCCATACATTCGTGGGCCTGATTGACAGAAAATGGAGCTGTCAGCTGTCACAGCACAGCTTAAAAATACAGTTGATAAACACAAGAAATAATTAATCGATTAACGGAAATCGATTCAGAATTTATTTTTATTACACTATTATTTGGTATTTTAATAATATAATATTAATAATATTGTAGGACATTCTACACAACGCTATCTAGACCCAAAGTAAGCATAGCTTAACTAGCTTGTGTTATGGGTTCTAGAATGCGGATAAACATACTTAGATATTTTTTTTTTTTGTAAATACATACATATTATACATAGCAACACCCAGACCAATGTAAATATTCATATTTCATGCACACAAATATTTACACTGAGCGGGGATCGAACCCGCGCCTCCTGCGTAGCGGCCGCGTTCACTACCGCTACGCCACAGAGGCAGTCTAAATGATAAATTTTAAATGGTTATTATTATTATTATGATTAAGTTTTGTTCACTCTGATTGATTTAATATCAAATTGTGATGCAAGTGTTATAATACGCAATATTGTTTAAATAATTTTTAGTAATCGATATTTTATTTTGCTAGTAAAATAAATTTAGTTTTAAGATTTCTCGTCTTCAAGATTTTCAATTGAGCTGGTTTTTTAATATTTTGAAATAGAAAAAAATACTGCTTTTTTAAGTCATATCTCAACTCATTACAATTTTGGCCCAGAAGTCCCCGTCTCCTTTGAGTTATCACAATCGGATTAGTACCTAGTTTAGGCGTAACAGACAGACAGAAAGACAGACAGATAGAGTTACTTTAGCATTTATAATATTACTAGCTGTTGCCCGCGGCTCCGCTCGCGTGGAATTCTGATCCAGTTGCTCGCTGATATATTAGCCTATGTGTTATTCTGATGTATAAGCTATATTATTGTAAAGTTTCATTTAAATCCATTCAGTAGTTTTTACGTGAAAGAGTAACAAACATCCTCACATAAATAAATAAATAAATATTCTACTAAATTCTACACAACGCTATCTAGACCCATGGTAAGCTTAATTAGTTTGTGTTATGGAATCTAGAATGCGGATATACATACTTAGATACTTTTTTTTTTGTAAATACATACATATTATACATAGAAACACCCAGACCAATGCAAATATTTATATTCATGCATACAAATATTGGCACTGAGCGGGGATCGAACCCGCGCCTCCTGCGTAGCAGCCGCGTTCACTACTGCTACGCCACAGAGGCAGTCAAATAGAGTTACTTTAGCATTTATAATATTAATAGCTGTAGCCTGCGGCTCCGCCCGCGTGGAATTCTGATCCAGTTGCTCGCTGATATATTAGCCTATGTGTTATTCTGATGTATAAGCTATATTATTGTAAAGTTTCATTTAAATCCATTCAGTAGTTTTTACCCCCCCTCCCCCTCACCCCCTCCGCTCAGTGCAAATATTTGTGTGCATTAAATATGGGTATTTGCATTGGTCTGGTCGTGCCTCGGAGAGCACGTTAAGCCGTCGGTCCCGGTTGCCATAAGAACATCTATGGCAGTCGTTACGGGTAGTTGGTCCAAAAAGGTTGGTAAAAAAAGTCCAAAAAAAAAACAACAGTCTAGCTGCAAAGCTTCGATATCGCCTAATGTTAACATTGGGTCGTGGAGGTCAGATGGCAATCGCTTCACGGAAAATATCGAGGTCTAGCCAAATATGTAGCTATGACTGGTAAAGCGGACCCCAGACTCTGAGCTGAAAGCTTCGGATGCGACTGGGAATTAACGCTAGGAGGAAGAAGCAGTAGTTTTTACGTGAAAGAGTAACAAACATCCTCACATACTTACAAACTTTCGCGTTTATAGGTAATACATATTAGTAGGAGCCGTAGGAGGAAGTATGGAGGATCTAGAGAAGGGCTCGTAGTGAAGTGCTAATAGAATAGCCCAGCTCCCATAGACAAGTGGTAATTTTAGCAATTTGTTGGCCGGCGTATTGTAGAATAGAATGACGAATTGGGACTGACACGCATTTTGACGTCAATGACAGACAAAGTATGTCATACGCGTCAAAATACGTGTCCCACACTAGCTATACGAGCATCTGTGGCAATTGCTAAGGGTAGTTGGAGCCCTATATAAATAAAAAATGGACTATTTTTTTTTTTTTTTTTTTTATACCTACCACTTAGTTGGCAGACAAGCACACGGCCCACCTGATGGGAAGCGGTCACCGTGGCCTATGGACGCATGCAACACCAGAGGCGTCACACTTGCGCTGCCGACCCTGAAGAAACCTTCTTGAAGAACCCCATATTGTAGTCGCTTGGGAAAACCACCGCAGGGAGTTCATTCCACAGCTTGAGTGTGCGTGGGATGAAATGCCTTTCAAACCGCACAGTGCGTACCGTTTCCGGACGCAATGTGTGAGGATGAATTCCCTGCCTGTGGCGAGAGGTGCGATGATAGAATGTAGCTGTTGGCATCATGTCAAACAGTTCTTCTGAGCACAAACCATTGTATAGACGGTAAAACACACAAAACTACAGAACTTTGCTATCGTCAATAGAGTTTGCGTGTTTGGGTGTCCTAGTCCAAGAGTCCAAGGCCCACTATGTCAATCAGTTTTTTAATCAAGATGTACCTAATCATTATTGTAGATATTTATTATCTATGATGACTTTAGAATAATATGCAAAGTACTAGTTGTTCTTAAAATTGCATTTTAATCAAAAACAAATGAACGTAGTAATCATGTGGTCAGCTCTTCGACTCTGTAGGAAGTTCATTTGTAGGTATATCTATACAATTGATAAAGAAGTGTCTGTTTGTAGGTACTATGTAACTATTAAGTTTTTAATGATTGCATAGTGATTGTGTAAATGGTACTTATAATAAAGGTGCATTTTTTTTTAACCTTTTGTAGGTCCTAACTTTCTGTCTGTTTGTTCGGATAATATCCGAATTGACTGGGTTACTGCAGATACTCGTAGCTGATATTATAAGGTGTATTTTAGGCTACTTTTATTTATTTATATGATTATGATCGTAGGCGAGAATTTAGTGTTGCCCTATGTATAAACACTTTGATACAATAAAGGTGTGATTCCGAAGCCGACGGTATACGGAAGCTGCCGACGCGTGCAGCATATACAGCGTACCCATTACTTGTTAAACTGCGATATGGATAAAGGGGACCATTGAAAAGCCGCAATATATATCAGGGATGTTAGGGAGCTCCGTAACCGTAACTGAAACTATCGGATATCCGATAGAAAAAAATATCCGTAACCGTAACCGAATCCGAAATAAAAGTTTCGGATAGTATCGGATAGGGGCGGAACGTAATTGAAATAGACAATTAATTGAAATTGATTCACAGTGCAATCAATTACAGTGTAAAAATGAAGTTAAAGATTCTGAACTTATTGAAACAATTTGAAAAGTTATCATTTACTTCACAATCTTAATATCCGTAACCGAAATTATCTGAAACTAACGGATAATCCGAATTAATTTCATATCCGTATCCGGTATAATAATCATTCCTATATCCGTATCCAATCCGTATCCGAAATTTTATATCCATAATATCCCTGCTTTTAATTATTGCCAGTGTAAGATTTTTCAGACCGAAACGTGCGAGAAGTTCTCTCCGTCTAGATGACCCTTTTACTTTCAATCACTTCTTTTACTGGTTGTTCTTTGTTAACCCAATTATTATTTGAATACTACACCGTGTGCATCGCTCAGCCAGTCATCGAACTCGATAAGGCAGTAGGACACTGATTCATATTGTAATTCTACCATGGGCGCATGATATTGCACGTGCATTCCAAATATTATATAAATATGTTCGTATCTAGGTCACAGAATTCACACCGATCTCTGAAACAAAGGTCGCTAGGGAGGTACGTACTTTGTAGTAAAATTAGCATTTTAAAGAAAATTGTATAATAAAGCAATGGTTTTATTTCCACATCATCATAATCCTCTGAGCAATGACGTATTAGGGTGCTTCACTACATATTATAAAACAAAGTCGCTGTCGCTGTCTGTCCGTCCCTATGTTGGTATGCTTAAATCTTCAAAACTACGCAACGGATTTTAAAGCGGTTTTTTTAATAGATAGAGTGATTCAAGAGGATGGTTTATATGTATAATACATGCATAATATTGTGGAGAAACACTGATAAATTTAGAGATAATACCACGCGGGCGGAATATATGGCGGTACGAAGTTCGCCGGGTCAGCTAGTATAACTATAAAGAAATATATACTTATCAAACTCATTTGTTGAAGAGTTGCCTTGGTACTAAATGACGTGTATATAGAACCTATTGGAACCATATGATTAAACTCTATTACTGCGGTCGCAAAGCTAAGTAATGATAATGCATGATTATCAATAAAAATTCATCAGTACTTACCTATCGTCAACGATTCTCGTTATACAAAAAGTTTGTGGCAAACTATTTGCTGCGACAGTAATTCCAAACCTACCCGGCCATCAACTGCAGCAGGACATGAGAAATCTTTAATATACTCCCAGGTCACCTACTGCAGAATACACCAGGAGTAATTGCTGCAAAAATTCTGCAAGAAGCAATTTGTGCATCTCTGCAAAAAGATTTTTGCATTTTTGTAACATCACCGTGGCTCGGTTTTAAACATTCATCGGTCATTCTCAGGGAGTGAGATTTTCGAACGTCCATTCAATTATCTACTTCATTTTTAAAATTTTGGGATTAATTCTTTTTCTGGGGGCTAGTTTTGGCAATTATCTAATAAGGAATGATATTATATACATCTACTTTGGTACAAAAATACCTCAGAATAATTGTTTTTGATTCATTCTCCTAATTTCCGTTCACTGTCCAGAACCCAGAATAATACTTTCTGAGCCTAAAAAGTGCAAGACAAGCTTTGATTTATACATTTATTGCCCTTTATTTATAAATTAGATAGATTAATTGAGCTATACTAAAAATATAATAACGTTAACATGGCTACTTATTTAGTTATAACGTAAAATATGTTTGTCCTTTCATTATACCTAATTTCTGTCACCCACTACAAATTCGTGAAAACAACACTAGATATGTAAATTGTACCTATCCCTATCGCATGTACGGCAAGCGTTAGTAGTGCCACAGACATCCAGCGAACTGCACGCGTACTACATGTTCTCCGGGCGTCCCAGTGAGGTAAGTACCTAATTTCCGTTCGCATGGTTTACAAGTCTTCTAATTTCTGTTCGCTCATTTAATTAATTACTTCTTGCTCGAAATAACTATCAATCAAACAATTCTTACGTAATTATATATCTTTTATGTATGAAAAGAATTAGTTGTTAAAATTATGTTGTAATTACTTTTTAAATTAAAAAAAATCCCATTTTCCCTAATTTCAGTCACACATTGCCGTCACGCTAAAAGTGATCGAAATTATAAAACTCCCTGTAATTGTTGTTTCTACCCACCGAACAAAGTTATAATTCTAAATGTATGTTTTTGAACAATAAACTCGATTATTTTCAGATATTATGGGTAAACCGAAGAAGAGCCGAGAGGATATTTTGGAGCAACTAAAACTTAGACAGCAACGGAGAAGACAAAGATCAGGAATGATCCTGCTTTATACGCGGCATGCAAAGAAAAAGATCGTCTAAGATATTACAAGAGAAAGGATTTACTCATTTTTATCACCGCAAACCTAATTTCCGTCACCCTCAAAAATATATCACTTCATAAATAAAAAACTAAGTGTTTAAATGCAGTGCCAAATATACCAATTCGTAAAGAATGACGTGTTCTTTCAATTAAATTACTAATTTATAGAATTTCATCAAAATTAAAAATCGTGACGGAAATTATACGAAGAACACCATTTCGTGAGAATGACCGTCATCAACTTTATTGTGATAATAAATTGATACTTTTTTTTAGCTTTCCTTACAATTATTATCGTTCTTGCCTTGGTTGGTGGCTCAAGATTCGTCTCTTTGGATTTCAAGCAAATAAACAGCAGCAAATAGTGAGCTAGGTCTGTCGTTATCATCATTCCTTATTTGTACAATAATTCTATGGTAATATCAATCGTAGGATGATTCAGACAAACGCCCTGTTACTGCACTTGAACCTCATTAATACATGTATTTATTTCACCTGTTCCGTTCATACATATTAACGTAAGTATTTACATATTAATTGAAAGGACTGCGATTGTTTATGACAACAACAAAATGTATATAGGTAGGTAAAATGTACGTCAGCATAAGATCGATCTTGACTAGTACACACATACATACATATAATCATGCCTTCATCCCCGGTGGGTTAGGCAGAGGTGAATTAACACCCACGTTTCACCAATCATTGCATTCGGTCCCACGTAAGGGTCATTTATCAACTCGCTAATCCGAAACTCGCTAGCGTGCGCGAGTTGGCAATTTTCAATTTTATTTTATTTTTTTGGTCGTCAACTCGCACGTATTTTAAAGTACAGTCAGATAAAAAAGGATCGAAAGAAAAAAACTAATTTATACTCGCGTCTTTACCCACATTGGTTGATTTGTATTGTTGGTATGGGGCGGGCTGGTTCTTCGAGCGCTGACGGTAAAATATTCCCCTAGAACAGGAATGGTTGCTGGTTCAATTCATGATATTTCAAGAGCGGCGTTGCGTGACGCGGATACCCGTCGCACGCGACGAACAGGCGGTCGCACTGCGTGGACATCTGCGACCCGCACCCGCTTAACGCAGCGAAGGCGCTTAGTTGGAATCTCAAGAATGCGAGCGCATGGCTGTATGTAACAGCAAACAGTGCTAACTGAGACATACGCGTCATTTTGACGAAATGCGTCCGTTGCGCGTTGGCAAGTCTAACCTATCTCATAAATATGTTCTACAGATTACATTCAACTGAACCGAAACGAGCTATCAATGTAATCGTAAATTGAACAGAGTAAACGTAGTTAGAATCTCGTGTTCGCAATAAATTTTCAGGGACGAAAATGCATTTTAGAAGTCGTATCTATACCTACTATTACAGTGGCGATGGCGAAGGTGAAAAATTTTCAGAACGGAAACCGATGAAAATTAAAAATTACCTCAGTCTAGTTTTTCATGAGCCATGTATCTATTGGGAAGAAGGCACGAATAGGATTATAGGGACCCTTCGCCAATGTACTATTGTTTGTAAAGCAGTCGCTTCTGTACATTGAAGATGTAGAAAATTACGCGAATTATGTTTGTTTAACACAATCGTGAGATAATGCAGCAGGGATATGGGCTCAACTGCAAACCTAACAGACGAGAATCTGCCGCAGGTTTCCTCTGGGGATTAGGAAGTTTGACGGCAGTCGCTACCGTAGAAGTATTAACCCAATGTCTAGGCGTAGGTAGGGATTATGGTGATCTGAGGGGATTTGTGTTTATGTCGAACCGACTAACGTCTTTGGATCTTTAGTGCCGGAAATGAGATAGCCAGTAAAATATCTCTCGCACCTAGGCCGATCCAGGGCCTCTAGGTTAGACCCTAACTGGTTTCTCGTTCATCGCCGGCAGCGGCGTTGAGACAAGCCCCATACAGCAGCATACCTCGGGAGTCGGGACACGTATCTCGGACCTAAATTGCGAGATAAATGAGGCACTGGCGTGCGCGGATTGTATTAATCTATGTATGCTTGGTGAATTTGACCTCGTCCACCGCAGTAACATCCTGTGCTATCCTCAAAATACTGCCAAGAAAAGTGTACTGTGTATATAGAGCACATTTTGAGGACATTTTAGGTCTAAGATATAATGTCTAACATACATTATAATCACGCCTTTATGGCAGAGGTGAATTAATACCCACATTTCACCAATCATTGTATTCTATGTGTCTAATGTCTATGTGTTTTATGTGAATACCTATGTCTAATGTTGCCGCAAAGTCAGTATTAGATACTGTTTAGGGTCAATATCAAATGTATACTGTGAAGATAATCTCACTGTGCGACCTTCACGCGATCCTGCTAATGCAAATACACACAGTGCTAATGTTGTTAATTTGTTTTGCGTTATATCGCTAGCATAATTGATATGTTACTGTATACTGCGGTGATACAGCCAGAGGCAAACATGGTCCAATGCGCGGCAAACATTGGACCAATGTGCGCTTATATTTTTTTAAGTGAAAATTACTTTACACGCCGGGTCACCGTCGTCCTAAGATGGTAGTAGGTGCTTATAGGAAAATTTTTGATACTCAAGGAGATCAGTAGCTCAGTGGTCAAAGCATTCCCCCTGAAAGGGATCGCGGGTTCAAGTTTCATTTGAGCATTCACTTTTACCAATCTAAATCGAATCTTTAGACGCGTTGGATAGTTTTCATAGATTTTTTTTGGGTGAACTGAAGTCACGAAGCACTTTTTTGTGAAGTACTACTTTTTGCACAGACTGATTTCACTTTTTCCGGCACTATCGTAATGCCACTTGGCTTGGTTTGACTTTCCTCTCGGGGTTAAAAGGTCAGATGGCATAATTGAAAAAAGAAATATGGATGTGTACTTTGGAGTGTTTATTTAACTCAGATAGTTAGCTATCAGTTCTTTCAATAATAAATTATTATTTTGTTTACGTTCAGTAGATAGCACAGCTTTAATATTCTTTAGCTGACGATAACCGCTGGCCTTTCACATTGAACTTCGGATTTTTATATCGATCGAGTAGTTAAATATAACATAATCATTATGACAACATTATGACATTATCGGTTGAGAGAAGTTTTATTTATTAATAATAGCTGTTGCTAAGTTCCTCTGCGTGGAGTTTCGATCTCGTTCCCGCACCGATGGGAACCTATTCCCGGGATGAAAAATATCCTATGTTTTATTGCAGACAATAATCTATTCCAATACCAAATTTCAGCCAGATCCGTTCAGCTGTTCATTGAAACATCCAAACATCTTCACAAACTTTCATATTTATAAATATTAGTAGAATAGTAAGATTAGAAGGATATTACTAGGAAGTATAATAATAGTAATCTCTTGCTTTTTTCCTGTAGACTCAAGGTCACACCTGCTCCTCTAGACAAGTGTCAATTCGTCGGCTGGTGTTTTGTAGAATAGAATGCCAAATGTATAGGATTTGACGTATATGACAGGCGTCAACGAATGTCAAAAACGTCAAATCCTATACATTCGTCATTCTATTCCATGACACGCCGAGAGATTACCCCACCAACAAGATTTTTTTTTTACTGGTGGTCACATTTTAAAAGAAAATTCTCCTTGTTTCAGAATGCAAATACCAGGCTAACAGAACCGCTAAGAGATGGAGAAACCAACGATGCATATGCTGTCCGTCCAGGAGAAGGGCGGACAGACCAGGAAGGCGAACCAGTACATAGCTGCGGTTGCAGGTATGACTACACTATCTCCTGTCATCTTCTTTTTCATCCTAGCGTTAATTCCCAGTCGCATCCGAAGCTTTCAGCTCGGAGTCCGGGGTCCGCTTTACCAGTCTTAACTACGGATTTGGCTGACCTCCACAACCAAATGGCACTAACATTAGGCGATATCGAAGCTTTGCAGCTAAACAGTTGTTTTTGGACTTTTCAGGGCTCCAACTAACCGTAACGACTGCCATAGATGTTCTTATGGCAAACGGGATCGACGGCTTGACGTGCTCTCCGGGGCACGAGAACAATGCAAATACCCATATTTCATGCACACAAATATTTGCATTGAGCGGGGATCGAACCCGCGCCTCCTGCGTAGCGGCCGCGTTCACTACCGCTACACCACGGAGGCTGCCCTTGTCATCTATATTCTTTTATACCAATTAAGTGGCAGACAAGCACACGGCCCACCTGGTTAAAAGTGGTTACCGTGACCGACCCAGTAAGAACACAGAGGTTCTGTGCAGTAGGACAAGCCTTTGGTCTTCCCACTGACCGCACAAAACCTCTCCAGTGAGTTCTGGCTACATCAGATGCTTTTGCATGCCCCACTTGGCAGGTTCAACAGATGTACACGTTAGCAGGTGGTATTGGCACATATTACCCAAATAGTTGGGAGTATTGGCTTGGTTTGTCCCATTTTTGTGTTTATTCGTAAACATGGTAGGAATCCAGTAAAAAATATATTACATTTACTAAATCACACTTACATGTACTTTTTTTGTTAGGTTGCAAAGTATTTAGTCGAGTCATAGTGAACTTGTGGAACTGGGTATGTACAGTACAGTCATTCACAAAAGTGGCTGAACATAAAAAAACTTCGATAGTATATTTTAATCAGATTTAGTTTAATACTTATATTCCGTTTGCTTAGGTAACTACTTAACTAAAGGTAAATAACTTTGATTATCTAAATTACTAGCCTTCCGCCCGCGGCTCCGCCCAGGTGCATCTCGGTTAACGCGACCTTTGCTCATATCTTCGGTTCTACTCAACCGATTGCGATCAAACAAATGTAAGATTTTAAGTCTGAGTAAGCCCTTTCTAACAAAAAAAACCACATCAAAATCCGTCCAGTAGTTTTTGCGTCCATCGCGGACAAACAGACAAACAGACAGGAAATTAAAAAAATATATTTTCGTGTTCAGTATCGTTAACATAACATAATCCAAGTATTTTTTTTTAAATATCTCCAATGTACAGACACGACCACTTTATTATATAATAGTATAGATAGAAGATATTGTTTGGGTACCCTCCAAGTACCTACTGTCCATCAATTCGTCTATAAGTAATAGAATCATCGCAGTTCAAAGGTTACTAAATTAAAAATGAATCAAGCAATCTTGGCGCCCTATTGACAAGAGAATGGTGGTGCCTACATACTTATTTGTAAGGTGACAAACCTTCGTGTATTCTGTAGGACTGTCCTGCTATGAGGGTTGCGGTTAGTTTAAAGAAATATTTTAAATCAATTTCGAAACAGAAAAACCCGCATCCAGACTCGGGAATGCTCTGAGGCCCTACACAAAGTGACAATGTATTGGCGAAAACGCCAGTGGAATCGCTAATTGTAGTATGAAATTGACATAAATCTTTTTAAGAAATTCGAGTCTTTGTAACTCGAAATACATTATTTCACATATCATTATTACTATGACCACCGCAATTTCACGTAATCCACAGTTAAAAATATAAAACGGTTCGCTTCAACGCGATTCCATCAATAGAATGTCACTTTGTCTAGGGCAACACTGAGCTACTGACAATTTATCTTCGCTTTCAAATTCTCAAAGACGTGGCTTAGATATGACCCTACCCCGGGGTCTGTACAAGTGCTGGGTGCCAAGTTTAAGCCATAAAGGTGAGGTACCTTTTTTCAGGGTTTAAGAGCACGTCCTATAGTCCTATAGATTTTATATTCCAACACTGCTGACTTATAAAATTTGTTTTCCAATTCACAGCGGCCATAGGCGCGGTGGCAGCCGGTACCATTCTCGCGTGGACATCTCCAGCCAACCCTCAGCTCACTCCAATGCCGATCGCCAACAGCACGCTGAACGGCACAGAAGTGATCGTTGTAAACAACACCATCGAGTCGAACAGCACCCTGAACTCCCTCGGGAAACCGGCTGATCTCCTCTTGACGACAACTGAGCGTAAGTATCTACTCTTAGCTAGATTAGCTGTAGGTATAACTTTGGGACTATATTTTTTATTTTTTGTAGGACATTCTACACAACCCTATCTAGATCCAAAGTAAGCATAGCTTAACTAGCTTGTGTTATGGGTTCTAGAATGCGGATAAACATATATTATAAACGCGCGAAACGAGCAATCTACGGCCTCAGACCCCGTGACTCGCTGAGAGAAACATTTAAAGAAATTAATATATTAACGGTTGCTTGTCAATATATTTACGATAATATTTTATACATACGGAAGAACTTAAATCTTTTAAAAAAAAACTCGGACACACATGATTATAATACGAGAAATAAAGATAAACTAGCAGTGCCAATACTCAGGCTTCATAAGGTTGGTAATTCATTTGTAGGCAACAGTATAAAAATATTCAATAAAATTCCTCAGGATTTGGTTGACATGCCACTTAATATTTTTAAAATAAACGTAAAAAAAAGTCTAATGGAAAAAGCTTATTATAAAGTAGAAGAATATCTTAATGATAAAAATGCATGGTCAACCTAATCACTTTCTTGCCCGCACATTGTAAATTGTATAAAAACCGTATTAAAAAATAAATAAATAAATAAAAAGGATAATTGAGTTCTCTGAGTTTCTTGCTGGTATCTTCTCAGTAGAACCAACTACCGAACCAGCGAAAGAATCATTTTCAAATGGTTTACTTTAATTTATTTAATATTTTATTTTTTGTTCACATACTTCTTGACACAATTGTAATATTTTGACGTTCATATGTGCTCTATATTATGTGCCTAAATTGAATAAACGAAATTGATTCTTTGATTCTTTGATTCATACTTGATACTTTTTTTTGTAAATACATACATATTATACATAGAAAACATTCAGACCAATGCAAATATACATATTCATGCATACAAATATTTGCAATGAGCGGGGATCACTACCGCTATGCCACAGAAGCAGTTATCATGCTGGTGTGAAGAAAGATAGAAGAGGAATTAGCTTTTTAATATACGACCTTTGATTCAAACCAAATTTCGTGTATCTCACATAACAGGGTGCACAGTCAGGTATAAAATAAACTTCATCCCCCGCACGCTTCAACTGTGAAATGAACTCCTAGGGCCGGCGCCCACTGCCGGCATGGCACGGCATGGAATTTATTACTAATCAAGTTATTTTGAAGCTTATCTCATATGCTTTATAATTCATACTACTTTACGTAAAAACGATGCCGCGGCATGCCACAGCCTGCCGCGGCATCGTTTGACAAATAAAGTAAAATAAATTATAAAGCACTAGCTTCCGCCCGCGGCTTCGCCCGCGTGGTGTGTTGATAAAAAGCAGCCTATATGTTAATCCAGGGTATAACCTATATACATACCAAATTTCAACCAAATCGGTCCAGCCGTTTATGCGTGAAAGAGTAACAAACATCCACACATCCACACATCCATTCTCACAAACTTTCACATTTATAATATTATAGTAAGATATGAGATAAGGTTCAAAGTAACTTGATTAGTAATAAATTCCATGCCGTGCCATGCCGGCAGTGGGCGCCCGCCGGCCCCTACTGTGGTTTCCAAGCGGCTGCAGTATTGGGTTCTTCAAGAAGGCCATTAGAAGGTTCTTATGGCGTCGGCAGCAAGAGTGCGACGTGGTGATGCACACGTCCATAGAGCACGGTGACCACTTTTCAACAGTACAAAAAATACAAATAGGTTACCTTATATCGCGAAAAAAGGGTTAAAGGGGATGAAATAGGGGATGAAACCTATGCGGGGGGGCATCAGCTAGTAAGCTGTTACAATATTTACAAATATAGCAACAAATAATAGTACTATTAACGCAATTTCAGTACAATTATCCTCAAATGACAAGCCAATCAGTTCCGTGAGAATCCTGAAACCACATATTGACACAATCAATCTATTTACCTCCCTGTCCACACATGCATTTATATTAGTCATAAATATATTTTCGCAGAAATCCTCGCTGCACATTATGACGTGTGGGCACATACCTTCTTCTACGTAAGAGATGACATGTCTGATGGCACGTAGTCTACGATTCCTGAGTTCCTTGACCCGTGTGGTTTCCCTATAGGTTCGCTCGAACTATTTGGTACCTTTTTAGGGTTCTGTATTCAAAGAACCCTATTACTAATACTTTGCTGTCTGTCTGTCTGTCTGTCACCAGGTTATATCTCATGAATAGTGATAGTTAGATAGGCAGTTGAAATTTTCAGAGATCATGTTTTTTTATATACGACACGACACAATGGAGTAGAATAGGACTACCCCATCTCTTCCTGTGGGTGTCGTAAACTAGACCAAGTTATAGGGCTGTTCTCCATCCGATAGTAAACATACAGCCCATGACAAAGTACCCGCTAGACGGTACGCTCGCCCCCTATTACGTGGGACTTAAAATCATAGTTGGCAAAATGTGGGTGTTAATACACCTCTGCTCATCCCGTCGAGAATTTACAGGCCTGAGTATATGTATGTATATGACTTCACCCTGCCTGTCTCAGAAAAGAGGGTCACCATTACCGATGCCTACAGATGCTTTTTCATGAACCGTACGGTAAGAAGAACATGTGTGCTGGTAACGAATTCCAAGAATTTATGATGCGACTAAAAAAAGAGCCACTGAACCATTTAGTTCTTGATGGAATATGTTATCCTGTAAATAAAAGGAGAGAGAAACTATTGCCACTATAACAACAAAAACTAAAACAGAACGGACGGAACCTTTCGTGTGTGAGTCCGACTCTGACCGCCTTATTTTTGCCCACGCAAACTCGCTCCAACTTCACTTCAGGCCCTCTAGACAAGTGGCAATTCGTTGCTCGGCGTATGATGGAATAGAATGCCAAATGTATGGGATTTGACGTATATGACAGGCGTCAACGAGTGTCAAAAACGTCAAATCCTATACATTTGTCATGTCAGTCTAGGGGGGCAGGAGAGATAACGATGAGCTTTTGCAATTCTATAGGCGTTCAGCGTTGAGTACAACGTTGCAACAACCTTGATCGAGCTTGTCATTGGTCACTTTATCAGACAGGAAGACGTCTTTTTTTGATACTACTTAGGTCGCAGATAAGCACACGGCCCTCCTGATGGTAAGAGGTTACCGTGGCCTATGGGCGAGTGCAACACCAGGGGAGTCACACTCGTGCTGTCGACCCTGTAAGAACAAAGAGGTTCTGTGCCGTCAGCGCAAAAGATAAATAGGTCAAAGCCTTTAGTTTTCGCACTGACGGTATAAAATCTCTCCAGTGAGCTTTGGCTACCCTACTCACCGTCAGAAACACAACACGAGGTTATTAAGCCGTGGTCTTTTGTTGGGCGGATGTACTTCCCCAGTCGGACTGCTCGATTGGGACGGATATACCGTCGTGTCCTACCTCCTACAAAAGACATCGCTGAAGATCGACCAATCACAATCTCGATCTCGATCGCTGAACGCTTATAGAATTGCAATGCAGATGACAGTCACTCCCATAAGAGACAAGATAAGCAAAATATTCGAAGTGTAGTAAACTTTAGATGCAACTGGGAACATTGCCAAGCATGACGTGTTCTTCGAGATAATACTCATCGTGATCTATTATAGCGATTTAATCACGTAATCGATGCATTAATTCTAAATTTAGTGCCAATTTGGTACCAATTTAGTACCAATATATTGGTTAATGGGATGCACGACTTTTTGTGATGTTACGATTCTAGAAATAGATAGGGACTCGAGCCAAACGCCATCGCCATCGTCGCGCTAATACGCTTTGGCATCAAAAACTGTAAATAAAATGGTTTGGTCGTTTTCTAGTGTCTGATTTTTTTTTATTTTCAAAAAGAAAAAGTTACGTTTTGTCTATCCGCATTCCAGAAGACTAAAACAGCTTAAGATCGAAGGCATTTTAAAGAGATCCGATTCTCAGCACTCCATGGATTCACCGTGCGGTCGCCGGGTCCATAGCGTGATACAGAGAGGAACACCGTGACGGCGACTGGGACTTGCGACCCAGATGTAGGTTTAGGGTGGCCACCTTGTGATGCATCAGCGCTCACCTCCACCGTCAGTAGTGTTCCCCCCCCCTACCTATCCAAATTTGGTAAGATCCTATCAATGCCGCTTTTGATATTCGATTAAGTAAAGAGCTTACTGAAGCTCTTGGCAATCCGAGGTCTTTAAGTAAGTTGTACAGGGATTTAGCTGGAATTCCCCTTGCTCCTACTTCTACGGCGTAGAGTTTAACCACGTAGCCGTTTTTGGTTAACTCGTTAGTCAAGTCAAAGTATTTGTTTGTCTTTATAGCGTGGTCTTTAGGTATATTAGTTTCCCACGGTACTGTGAGTTCTACAAGCACTGCACGCCTATGCGATCGTGAAAAAAGGACATGTCAAGAATTCCCAAGACCGGTGAGCGTGTATGAAAACAATTATGAAAGTAGAAGTCGCAACGTTGTCGAGCACAACGTTGCGACAGTCTTGATATAGTTTGTCATTGGTCGATCTCCAGTGACGTCACCCAGTGCGACCAATGGCAATCTCTATCAAGGCTCTCGCAACTTTGTGCTCGACAACGTTGTACTAGAGAATTGCACTGTAGGTGAAAACATGTGGTCTCTGCCTTTTTTGCCTGAAGGAACTTTTTTAAAGGGTAAGGCTAACCCCTTCAGCTAAAATAAATTGCTTGTGTTAGGAGTGTATTCACGCCCAGCTTGTAAGCGTAAAGCTCAGGATTCGAACTCGAAATCTTTCGATTGTAACGCCCACTCTTTATGCACTAAGCTACTGACGCTATTTTTACTTCAATAAGTAGACATTGCGTTAGTAATATGCATTTCCTAAATCAATGTACTTTTTTCTTTCGTTTGTATTCTTCTTTTTCTAAATAACATTTTTCAAATAAATAATAAATTTATTTTTTCCGGAACTGAAACATGCACATGTATTGCATTGCAACCGTACATAAGATACCACGTTCGTGTGCCACCTAAGTGAAATATATTTTTACTGAGCGTAGAAACAAACGATACACCGCCTTATCTAAGAGTATATGACAACGTAACCTTGTAGCATTATAATAACATGTTTTTTGTTGGCAACGGTCCATATTATATTACCTATTATCTACCCACGTCTTCGATCACGAGACACGCCCCCGTAACAAAAATAACCTTAACAACATCACAGAAAAACGAATAAATTTTCTCGTAAATCTCTGACAAACCCACATTTCATTAATTATTTTTTACTAGCTGTTGTCCTACAGACAGAGTTATTTTGCATTTACAATAAGTCAATCAATCAATCAATCAATTAGCCTATTGCAGTCCACTGCTGGACATAGGCCTCTCCCAATATGCGCCAAGTTTGCCGATCCTCCGCCTTCCGCATC
Organism: Eilema depressum; assembly: GCA_914767945.1. Lineage (NCBI taxonomy): Eukaryota > Metazoa > Arthropoda > Insecta > Lepidoptera > Erebidae > Eilema > Eilema depressum. The sequence continues at coordinate 3,103,982 of OU612034.1, read as the reverse complement.
CAGACCGTCTCAGCCACCTTTCGCAGGTCGTCGGTCCATCTGGCTAGGGGATGTCCCACCCTCCGTTTTCCTACGCGCGGTCTCCACTCAAGCTAGTTAAGCTAAGGTTACTTTGGATCTAGATAGTTAGAATATCCTAGAATAGTAGGTACTGTCGGTTTTTCCGAAGTAAAGGAGAACGGGCACTTTTGTATGAGCTGCGTCCCAACCCTTGTAACAAGTTGCGACTAGTGTAAACATGTTCATTTAGTCTATTTATATGTAAAAATGAAAGATTTTTATCAGAAATTCGTGCAGGTCCAAAGTTATAAGGGTGTAAGTAAAAAATATTTTTTGTGCAATTAGGCTTTGCAGTATAGTTCTACGGTTTTGTATCATTTCACCGACGGTCATTACAACTACGGTTGACTCAACTAGGGTTAATTCACCTACTGGTTGACATGGTTCATGGTTGTACCGATCACATATTTTTAACAAAAAAAGAGGGGTGTTATAAGTTTGACGTGTGAGTGTGTGTGTGTGTGTATGTGTGTGCGTGTGTGTCAGTCTGTCTGTGGCATCGTAGTTCCCAAACGGCTGAACCGAATTAAATTCTGTTTCTTTTGATCGAAAGATGGTTTAGTCGAGAGTATTCTTAACTATGTTTCATAAAAATCGGTTCAACCATTTGAAATATATTATGAGGAATGAAAATCAATCCAAAATCTAATCTATTTTCAAATATACCCGTATTGGGTATCAAATGAAAGGTCATAATTTATACATCACGATACAGCAGGTTTTATGGAAACCGATTTCCATAAAACCTGCTATTATTATAGGTATATAAAAAGCATGAAACAAAAAAAATTAAAAGCAGAAACCAATATTTTAATTTTCTCTTTCTAAATCGATTTGAATAGTTAGCATAATAAATGCTTCAAAAGAACATTATTCACGCTGCATACATTTTTGGTCCAAAATTGAAAGTGCTGGCCAAATACGATATTTCGTTAGAACTTGTTCTTATTGTGGCGTCAAAGTTGAGGGACCACTTCCTTCGGTTTTATTTGAGTTCGAAAATCTTGTAAACATACATTTTTTATGGCACAAACTATTGAAAATGGATAAAAAATGTCGTGCTACATTGGAAGAATAGTTAATAAAACTAATAAAAAATAAACCCCATACTGCACACCGTTGTTTTTCGTCTATTTATTTAGGTGCTAAATTGAAAATAAGTAGCGGCCAAAGAATACAAATATGACATTCCGTTAGTCGGGCAGTGGACCCTCAGCTTTGACGCCATAATAAAAAATGCTAATGAGGACAAGCTCTAACAGAATATCATACTCGTATTCTTTGGCCGGCACTTTCAATTTTGGACCTAAATAAATGGGTAAAAAACAACGGTGTGCAGAATGGGGTTTATTTATTATTGATTTTATTGACTATTCTTCCAATATAGAACAATGATTTTTATTCGTTTTTAATCATTCATATCATAAAAATGTATGGTTCCAAGATATTTGAACTCAAATAAAACTGAGAGCAGTGGTCCCTCAGCTTTGACGCCGTAGTAAAAAATGCTAACGAGGACAAGCTCTAACGGAATTTCATATTTGTATAGGTCTTTCCTATTTTAGGCCAGCACTTTCCATTATGGACCTAAATAAATGGACGAAATACAACGATGTGCAATATGGGGTTATTTTTTATTGCTTTTATTAACTATTGTTCCAATATAGAATAAAGTTTTTCATTTATTTTTAATAATTCCTATCATAAAAAATGTATGTTTCCAAGATTTTTAAATTCAAATAAAACCAAGCACAGTGGTCCCTCAACTTTGACGTGGTAATAGAAAATGCTAGCGAGGACGAGTTCTAACGGAATATCGTATTTATTTTCTTTGGCCGGCACTTTCAATTTTGGACTAAAATGGGTGATGTCCTTTCATTCAAAAATCCCAATAATTTATACTTATTTGAAATATACTAATTAAGGCCTTTAATTTGATATCAAATACGGTATATTTACCTCAATTTTATTTTTTAACGCAGTACTTTATGACCGCTAGAGGGCGCCACATTAAATTCAGTGACACATTATATAGCCTATAATAAGTGGACAATCAAGACACTTCTAACAATACCTTACTTGTCCAGTTCTAATTAGTAGTTGAAGAGCTATGAGGGAATTAGTGAATATACATACATAGTTCATACATACATACATAGCCTGTCAAAATCATAATCCTCCTTTCGCTTTAACATAGTCGGGTAAAAATAGCATAAATAAATAAGCATTTTGTCATAAAAACACTAATTATTTAAAATAAATTAAATACTTTCTTAGTAACTGAAACCCCCACAACTTTTACCCTGCACGAAATACAGATTTATGTCCGTACAAAAAAATAATACACTCATTGAGACCTTTCATTTGATATAGGTCAAAAAGTGTTACACCATATGGGACGAAACGCCCATTCGCCTTTACCCGAATATAATTTTTCACAGCCATTCATAGTTGCAATCGTGGCTGCTGATAAGTAGCTGACACGTGTGGTTTAGTGTAAATAATACCAAATAGGTAAATCGCGATAGAATCCGTTAAAAGTAGTCTTATTTCAATGTTCTAGAATATTGTTATCATGCTCGCTAAGTTTCATCCTGCAAGATCGCATTAAGAATCCGCTATTGTCGTGTAGTTTCCGCTGATTATCCATTTGCTGTAAAAGAGGTCAAGTTATTAGCGTTGAAAGTACAACGTTATCAAGTCAACTATTAATTGTCCACTTGTGGTCTATATCTTAATAGATGAGTTAGAAATTGTATTGTATTCAAAGATTCAACCATATCGACTAGCAAAAGTAAGCTCTTGAAGAGTGCTTCTAACTGATAATAATTTATCAAATGGATGCTTGTTTATATTTGAACTTGACAAAGGCCTTTGATTTCATCTACCATAATTTATACTCTTATCAAAAATTGTATAATAATAAGACATTACTGATGAATAGAATTACGGATTACTTACTGTTGAGTTATTAATAAACAAGCAATACTAACAAAAATTAGAACACCGAGAAGACAAAAATCATGACAAACAACACAAAAATTCCTATACACGTCAATAGCGCACCACTGAACTATGTTGAGGAATATGTATACTTGGGTAAGCAGATGTCTTTTAGCAGATCTAGGCATAGAAATGAAATCCACAGACGAGTCAGATTAACTTGGAATAAATTTTGGAGCTACAAAGAAGCATTAAAATCAAATCTTCCTATTAATCTTAAAAAGAAAATTCTTGATTCATGCCTCCTGCCCTGCCTTTCATATGGATGCCAGACATGGATATATAATGAAGATACAAAAGCCCAAATAAACACATGTCAGAGAGGTATGGAACGAAGCATACTTAACATTAAACGTATGGATAGGAAAAGGAGCATTGATATAAGAAAATCAACAAATGTTATAGACGCCCTATCCCATTGTCATAAGCAAAAATGGACATGGGCTGGTCATGTGGCACGTATGAATGTTAAAAAATGGACATATAGAGTAACAAACTGGCATGGACCACCAGGAAAACGAAAAAGAGGGAGACCACTGGGAAGATGGTCTGATGAGATTGCAAAGATTGCTGGAGAAAATTGGATGGAGCTTGGTAAGGATAGAAGGAAGTGGAAGGAGATAATTTTGGTTGCCAATATTCTTTTTACAAAAAAAAAGGATACCTACTTACCTATATTATTAGGAAAAATGCATTTGCTGTAATGAAACGTATCTCCTAATATAGAAATAAACTATGCTAGAAATATAATTTTCAAGCATTTATATAAAAAAGAACTTAAAATAATGATCTAAAATGTATTTTAGATCATTTTTTTATGAGAACATTAAACTTCCTTGTTTTAAATCTATTAGAAATTCTATTGCTTTTCGCTTAGATTATTGCTTTTCGTTTTCGATTCCGTGGAAAACAGTTTTGATTCACAAATTGTGATTAGGCACCGTGCTATGAGGTATTCTTAGTCAGAGTTCAGTCAGAAATCGTGCCAACTATCAATTATCATACATACAGTGAAACTTGGATAAGTGGGACCTGGATAAGTGAGAAACCTCTATAACTGGAACTCATGCTGAGGTCCCTACACCTTGGCACTGAATTACCTCTATTAGTGGGACGAAGCAAACCTCTATATCTGGAATTCGTTCTTTCGATTTTATCGTCGAAGTTACCTCTATAACTGAGACAGCGAGTGAATTTCACATGCATTAACCTCTATAACTGAGATAACATCGTTTTTTTTGTTTACTTATTCTTATTCAACCCGCAAATCCCGTGCGTAACTAATTTTGAGCCTTAATGACCTTCAGTTTTAGTTTTGGTTTAGGTAGGTACTATCATACAGATGTTTATTTAAAAAATGCCGAAACTAAAGCTATTAGTATGTGAAAAGTTAATATCCTTTTATGAAATTGGGAAGACACGCGATGAAATCTGTGTCAAATTTAATATGCCATAGCTACTCTTTGTAGAATAATTCAGAACAAAGATATTTATAATCAAATGCACCTTTGGTAATTTATTACCTTTTATAATTCCCAATGAAGATTTATACTCAGACATACGTATAATGTTCACATCATACGTTATTTTAAATAATCGCACCTCTATAACTGAAAATAACCTGTATTCTGACCTCTATTAATGGAACCCTCTGTAAATGAGACAGACATTTTTTTTATACCTGGATATCTGAGACACTGGGTAAGTGGAATACCTCTATAAGTGAGACAAATTTGCAGGTCCCTTGAGGTCTCACTTAACCAGGTTTCACTGTATATGTATTTGTTTACTTCATTCATTGAAAGGTGATAAAGTACTATCTACCTATTTTCAAGCATATGACTAGACTGATGCTTTAGTCTGTTGCAAGCCACTAAAATAACAAGAGATTCTCTTTCTGTCATGTTTGCATAACTAATCTGTTTTTGTGAAGAGCACGGATTTATGTAAAATATTAGGAAGTATGCCAAATACTATTTACGATCAGTATTTTAGAATTTAAAACACATGTGTTGTTTTTCATATTGTAAACGAGGCACGAACACAAAATATTGATAATCCAGAGAAAATAGACGAAATAAAATAGTAAGCTTACATAAATTCGCATAGAGCTGAAAGTTGGTGGGAGACTTAAATTCATCATAAGTAATGAAAGAAATATGAAAAGTCTCCATCGATTGGATTTCTGCATTTTTTTAAATTCAAGGTTAAATGTCAAATACCTACAGGGTTATTGGTAACTCGACGTATTCCTGTCAGGGGGTGTTAGGGGACCCAAAATGCTACAATTTGGAGCCCACATATGTATGGCCGAAAATCAATAGTTTTCGAAATAATAGACTTTTTAAGTTTTTTACATAGTAACCCAAAATTCAGCCTTCAATTGCAAATTTAAAAAAAAGTTTTTGCAAAGTGGGACTTATTCTTATTTATTTTTGTAGGTAACACTTTTACTAACCTAAACTAGTAATAAAAACTAAAAAAAAATTAAATAGAAAGACTGTGGAGTATTTCATAAAAAAAATTCTTTACAATTTTCACCTTACTCTCCAGTAATTGTCGTATGTCTCAAAAAATTACTATGGCAGTGAGCGTACAAATTACAGGAAAAAATTGTGCGTTTAATCAGCTTTCCAAAAAGGTAATGACATCCATAGAATAATATTGTATTTATGAAAAAAAGTGAGTTTTAATAAGCGCGGGTGAAAATGCACCAAGGAAATTTTCATTCTTTAGGATTGACATTTTGGGCACAAGGTCATCCGTTTATCATTTTATCTGAGTTCGGAAGTTGCAAATGGCTGTATGTTGTATTGCAGTATTAGTTATTATAGTATAGCTATTAGTCCCCTAACACCCCCTGACAGGACGTCGAGTTACCAATAACCCTGTATATTGAATTGTTACATTTTTCTCGTAATCAGCAAATGTTGCTGATGTAAGCTCTATGCGAATATACCTATGCAAGCTCAAATCTTTATTTTGACTGGATTCTGGGTTTACTAATGTTTGGCAAAAAACGTTCCCCAAAGTGTCACATGCCAAAGTATGTTTCCCAAATTTTCATTTGGCAAAAAAACGATTGGCAAAACAACTTTTCGCAATTTTACAGTTAGCAATACCATTTTTGGCATATTATTGTTTAACAAATAATTACATGGCAAAGTTTCATTTCACCAAATATTAGGTAGTCAAATATGGTTTGGCATATGATTTACTTATTAGTCTAAATTCACTCCATTCAAATTGTTAATTTTAAGATCCCATTTTTAAAATACACTGCTGCATGGATGTTTTTTTCATCTTGGACAAATAAGAACTTCTATAATAATTATATTGTTATTGTACAAATCTTTTCCTCTGTTGGGGTTACAGTGCAGTTCTAACCTAACCTAACCTAACCCACTTTTTTAGCAGTTCCAATTCTATAATAATAATATTGTTATCATACAATAATTCATTTCCGGCAGTATATTTGACTTAATGAAAATTGAGCAAGTAAATATTTGCCAAATGAATATTTGACCAAGTGATGAAAATGCGAAATGTAAATTTGCTAAAGATTCTTTTGGGAAATGAAAATATGCGATGAGTTTTTTGGGAAGTGAAATTAATGACGAAACATATTTTGCCAAACGGCAGGATCCCTGGGTTATGAACTCAAATAACAGTATGACAATATCACTTCACCATAAATCATTATACACTATGAAATAACTTCACTATGAATCACTTAACTCCGAAATAACATCCTATATTTAAGCGGAATTTAAATCTATTTAATCAATTATCATTAATCTTCTATCCGCATTGTAGAATTGTTTCATCATCATCTGCATATAGACGTATTCTCCTGATTGCATCCGTGGCCAAGATGACCTCGGAGCTCAGGGTCCGCCTTCCGGCTCTTCCTTCTCCACTTCGCACGGTCTTGGGCGTCCATGGTAGTGAGACCATTTGCACGCATATCACCCTCCACGACGTCAAGCCAGGACTTCTTTGGCCTACCCCTTTTACCTGGACCCGGCGGGGGTACCATTGCCAGGCATTTGTTCCCCACGTAGCCTGGCGGTTGCCGCAAGACGTGGCCGCACCAGCGAAGGCGGCTCTCCTGCATTTTATCCGCAATGTCACGGACATGGAGGCTGCCGCGGATGCGAGAGTTCCGTACGCGATCTTTACGCGTAACGCCGCACATCCACCGCAACATTTTCATCTCCGTGACACGCAGCTCTTGCTTGTGTCGCTCGAGCAGCGGCCACGCCTCACAACCATACAAGAGAACAGGCCTAATGATCGTCTTATAGACCTGCCCCTTCAACCTGACTGGCATTTTAGGATCACAGGTCACGCCAGTCATTTCTCGCCACTTGGCCCACGCGGCAGCAATGCGTGCCTTGACGTCGCGGTCGATCTCACCGGTCACATGAAGTACAGATCCCAGGTACTTAACCTGGTCCGTGCGCTCGACCAAATCATCGCCTATGCGGACGGGTGTGGGATCTGTGGAGTTTAACGCTAAGTATTCTGTCTTCGCTACATTTAGCTTCAGACCGCCGTTCTCAAGCGCTTCTTTCCATCCTTTCACGCGTCGCACCAATCTGCTCCTGTCCGCGTCCATGAGCGCAATATCATCAGCATACATGAGCAACCACGGAGGCTGCTCATGTGAGTTTCTAATGCTGTCCGACAAAACATCTAATACCACGCTGAACAGGTAAGGACTAAGGACGGATCCTTGGTGTACCCCGACGGTGATGGGGAAGGCTTTCGAGTCGCCAACAGCAGTCCGAACCACGGAACCGGAATCGTAGTACATGTCTCGGATGGTGTCAATGTAAGTCTCTGGGACACCCTTGGCCCGCAGTGCCCACCAGATCACCTCGCGAGGAACACAGTCGAAGGCCTTCTGCATGTCTAAGAATAGGCAGTGCAGGGGCGTGTTCTTCGCCCTGTATTTCCCCGCCACAACCCTTAGGGCGAACGCTGGGTCCATGGTCCCGTGCCCGGGACGGAACCCGTACTGGCACTCCGAGAGTGTACTTTCCTGTCGGATCCGGGAGTCGATTATCCGCTCATAGAGCTTCATGGTGTGGGACATTATCTTTATACCGCGGTAACTACCACACTCCTGCACCGATCCCTTGCCTTTGAAGACTGGCGTGATGATGCTCAGCCTCCACTGGCTCGGGATCTCACCGGTGAGGAGTACGCGGTTATAAAGATTTGCTAGAATGCCCACACCACGGGCGCCCATTGCCTTCCAAGCCTCGATGGGGACTTCGTCGGGTCCGACAGCTTTCCGGTTCTTCATGCGGCGAATGGCAGTCTGGACTTCCGCAGGCGTTATCGGTGGCACTAGTCCTTGATTCGGAGGGAGGTCTGGTGGCTGCACCTCTTTATGCTGCTTATTCAGCAGTTCGTGGAAGTATGAGCGCCATCTTAGAATTGTTTAGATAGCACTATAAACATCAACCCAAAGCCGGATAATGTTAAAAATGTTTACCTAATACCACATACATCTTCGTAATTCCTATGATTACCATCAACACAGTGATGTTCCCGGTTGCATCCATGTCTGTGATCAATCTTTCTTTTTGGCGACGTTGGAGCCATCTACCGAAAATTCTCACGAACTAACAGCAACGATGTAAGATACAGAAACGACAATTCCAATATTCTCTATCCACACAGCGTCGAGCACAACGTTGCGACAGCCTTGATATAGATTGTCATTGGTCGAACTCCAGTGACGTCATCCAGTCCGACCAATGACAATCTCTATCAAGGTTATCGCAAAGTTGTGCTCGTCGTTGTGCGACAGAATTGCATTGCTGTTTTCATTGCTTCGACCGACCTGTAACCGAAGTGTCATTCAAGAATCACAAGTATTAATTTATTAAAGTTGAACAATTTTGAAAAAAAAAATTTCCGTCTTAATGTTTGCGAGAAATATCTAGATTAGCTAACGAGAATTGATGAATCGATTCATTGAGGACTTAGGTCACTCCCCCGAGGATTATAAATACGAGCGACGATAAGTGTGGTGCCAATGTTATTTACTCTGGTAGGCTTGGCGGGGCTCCAGTTGAATGACGTCCATGCAAACCAATGAAAGTTAACGATTATATTATTATGGCTATTTTTAAATTAATCGATAAATAGCGGATATGGATTAACGATATCGCCATTTATATGCTTTTCTTCCTATGACCTCTGTGGCGGAGCGGTAAAGCGTTTGCTTGCTATGTCAGAGGCCGCGATTTTGCAGGTTAGACAGGTCTATTTACGAGATGTAAATCTTGCTTAAACGTTATGTATTGAAAGGAAATCGGTGCGATCGCGCTATACCGTTTAAACTGAATTAATAAATAGATACCTGTGATCGAAAAAGTCTATAAAATATTCAGTTGGTATCACTCCCACTCTTCGGTGTTTATCTGTGGAGATTAAACAGAGCAGTGCTATCGTAACGATTTCTCATAGAGTATGTGAAATATTAAGCACTTTGAGTACTTGATACTTCTTTAACAAGTAAATACTTTAAACAAACAGAATTTTTACCAAATATCGGATCAATCAGTCAGCTCCCTGACTGAAGGTACGAGAATTTATACCTATTTTAATTAAGTACTTTGATCCAAAAAGCAGGCCAAGCTATATAAAACTTAACTCTTCTCTGTATAATAAGAATACGATGATAGCTACAACATGTTCTAAAATTAACAGTTTCTATTTTCTCTGTCTTCCAGTGTCTCTGGTGTCTTCAGTCCTGGCTATCGGCGCAGCTGTGGCAGCGTTACCTGTCGGTATCGTCGCCCAAAAGATCGGTAGAAGGCCAACTATCCTTATCTTGGCCATACCGTTCACCATCAACTGGCTCCTCACTATATTCGCTAATGGAGCCGGTATGCTGATAGCTGCAAGATTCTTCGCTGGATTGGCCACTGGTAAGCTTTTGCTCCCTATATTGCTCGTGGTTCACCCAAGTTCGAATATGGGAAATTATTTCTTCCTCATATAAAGGATCAAATTTTGACGATGGGATTTATGAGAAAATCATTCAACTCTAAAATTGGTAACAAAAAAAAGACGTAATATTATAATCTGGAAACTTTCTTCGGAACGCTTTCTTCTATCTTCCTCTTGGTTTTTGACTTGTACGGTTTTTCTGGGAGGGAATGCTGCCTGACCTTCCAATACCGCGAGGAAAGCGTTCGCCAAAGTCTCTTCCAGAAGGTTGCTCGACCCCGAAGGTATTGGTGAGACGGATTTTGTATTTGCCTCTCAGACGGCAGTAGCTCCCATGGAAACCAAGATCCTTGTTTCCAAAGTCCAAGCATCCAGTTTCTATAAACATCATACAGATGATTATAGAAACCATTCACAATTTGACCTTCTCCATTCTCCAGGTGGTATCTGCGTCGCTGCTCCGATGTACATTGGAGAGATCGCCGAGACTTCCATTCGAGGGTCTCTTGGCGCGTTCTTCCAACTGTTCCTCACTGTGGGTATTCTGTTCACGTACGTGGTCGGTGGCTGGCTGCACTGGAGGATCCTGTCTATCATCTGTGCAGTTCTACCTCCATTATTGGTCGCCGTATTCTGGTAAGATAGTTCACATATATTATTTTGGGCCCTCATTCAACTGTACGTCTGAGTTTTTCGAAAATAATACTGTTGCAGATTTTTACTCTAAATATTATTAAATCATCATCATAATCATCATCATTTCATATCAGCCATAAGAAGTCCACTGCTGGACATAGGCCTCCCCTATAGATCTCCAATAGGACCGGTTGGAAGCGGCTCGCATCCAGCGCGTTCCCGCGGCCTTAATGAGGTCGTCTGTCCACCTTGTGGGTGGACGTCCTACGCTGCGCTTGCTGATACGTGGCCTCCACTCGACAACTTTTCGACCCCATCGGTCATCAGTCCTCCGTGCTATGTTCCCGCCCACTGCCATTTCAACTTGCTAATCCGCTGGGCTATGTCGGTAACCTTGGTTCTTCTACGGATCTCCTCATTTCTGATTCGATCTCGCAGAGAGACTCCGAGCATTATTAAATACTATATCAAATTTTATCATGATCTGTTCATACAGTCATGTGGTAAAACTACAGGCAGAGAAATCTAAAACCAGAAAAAAATCTTTTAAAGTTCTAGGGATTTAACTGAGTTAGATTTTGTTAGATATTTTAGTGTTTGTTTATCTAAAAAAAATCCGGTATTTTACAGTGATGCTTGTGAAAAATGAGCACAAAATGCAAGAATAATAATAAGAACTTTTATTTCCGAGAATATGGTAGGTTACAGGTGTTGGAGTGATTAGGAGTATACAGCATATTCTGCCATTTGTGGCGTGCAAATATTAAATGTCTATTACTAGGTAGTTGTACAGTATTTTCCCTCATGCAATACCTCCACACATTATAAAACTGTGTCCATAGTCCAAGATAAAGTAACGCCTTGTAATAATATGTTAGCTAAACGTAAATACGAGTACCTAAGTAATAAATCGAGTAGGTATATGAAATTTTCAAAAACAAAATTGAGCAAGGCTTCTAAATTCCGCTCTCTACTTGTAATGAGCGCCATCCCTCACGAGACTTGCAGGTTAGGCATGGGCCTTAAAGATCTTAGAGGGTGAAATTCCAAAAAACTACCCAAAATCTGCCTGTCATGTATAGATTAAATGAGTTTTGAAATTTTCATTTAACCATTGTCTACATTTGCAGGTGGATGCCTGAGACCCCTCAATTTCTTCTGAGCAAAAATCGCAGGCGTGATGCTGAGAAGGCTCTGAGATGGCTCCGAGGACCTGATGCTGATCTTACGATTGAACTGGAGGATATGCAGAAAGATGTAAGTGATTCACGAATATAGGCTAAATTTACAGACTTGCCTGCATTGGCAAATGCTGTCACAATGATGGCTCAGGGTCAGGCTTCATCAAATTTATTTTACATGCCCTACTTAAAGGAACCGGGATTGTAGAAAGAAGTAAAAACGTGGGTTTGTAAACAATTCAAAGGCTTTTCTTCAAAGAAGACTTCAAAGAAGTTTCTTGGTAAACAAAATACTATCCAACAAAATTATTATTCAGTTAAAGTAAATATTAATTTATTTAAGTGATTGACCAATTAACAACTCTTTTCTCCAATTTCCAGGTCGACGACGCAGCTCGGCAAAGCGCTGGCATCCTAAGCATGCTGACAAACCGAGCTCCGCGTATGGCCCTCATCATTGGCCTCGGCCTCATGCTCTTCCAACAGTTCAGTGGCATCAACGCTGTCATCTTCTACACGAACGACATCTTCCGTTCCGCTGGCTCCAACATACCCCCAGTTATCGCCACCATCATTGTTGGAGTTGTCCAATCCATCGCTACCTACATTTCGTCAATTTTAGTCGATAAAGCGGGCAGGCGAATTCTCCTTCTCCAGAGTTGCATCATCATGGGTCTATGTCTTGTCGTTCTTGGTGTCTATTTCAAACTCCAAGTTGATGGATTCGAGGTGGGATCTTTAGGCTGGATACCTTTAGTCTGCATGGTGTTATTTATTATATCGTTTTCTATGGGTTTAGGACCGATTCCGTGGATGATGATGGCTGAGTTGTATCCTGTAGAATTCAGAGGTGGGGCCACCGGTTTTACTGTAATTATTAATTGGGTTTTAGTCTTTGTGGTGACTCTTTGCTTCCCTATATTGAAAGATGCTATAGGAATCTATAGCTGTTTCTGGTTCTTTGCGGTATTTATGCTTTTGTGTGTCTTTTTTGTCTTTTTCTTAATTCCCGAGACAAAGGGCAAAACCGTTTCTCAGATTCAAGCTATTTTGGCTGGAAAGCGTGTTTGAACATTTGTTGTGATATTTATGCTACCAAAGTATGATTGCATAAAGATATTTCGAAAGAAAATTTTCAGTTTTGGTGGAAATATTATAATGTATACATAATTCTATGGCCTTGAAGTAGTATTTTTATGGAATTTATAAATTTCGATTGGATTAGTTTTTTAGAAATTGATTGCTCAAAATTATAAAAAGAAAAGAAATACCTGCTTATAAGAATAGAATTAGTACACGTTATTTAGAAGTGTTTTCAAGTGATTAGGCACTATTACAATTATTAGCAAAAAAGGTGATAATGTCACTATTAATATAAATTACGACACAGCAACGTGTTTGTGATGTCTCTGTTATTTTTTTAATTCATTAACCACAGGTTTTTGTTATAAAAATCTTGGTATAAAATATAATTATAATTATTTGAATTAAGTGCTTCCGAGTAGAGGATTAATATTTATTAATTTTAGAGAATTATTTGATTAGAACTTTAGCTGGTCTAATATTTTAATATTAAGGGCATATTTTGAATTTGGTCTTTAGAGATACGATTGTATTTCAACTGCGCACCGATTGTTGTAGTTTGAATGAAGTTAGTAAATCGATTGCAGTCGGTGGTTATTTGAACTGCACGTTGACCGTGCAGCTTGCAGTCATTGCAATCGCTAGAACTGCATACCAACTGCACAAAGACTGCACTTTGCAGTCGCACTAACAGATATCAAGTTGCAAATTAGCAGTCGATGTGCAGTTGAAATGCTGTCCGTCTCTAGCTTTAGTTGCAGTATTTTATCACTCTTCCGATGCTGCCTTAATTTTTCTATGAAAAATAATGAATCTATTGTCTGATTAAATACTGCGACTCCGTCTTTGTTTAGACACTTTTTTGTTATAAATATTATTTTCAATTTATTTGTTCATATAATCACAAGAATAAATGCCAAAGTTATTCATTTTTAATATAAAACGTACAGTCAGCAACGAAAGTAGCTCAACACATTCCAGTTTACAGAGTATTTTAAGTCTAAAACATTCCATTACTAATCACCACGTATAGAGGATTGCAAAAAAAAAAACATATTTATGTATGTATGAGTTTTACTTTTAGGATATTTTGTAAATTCGTCAGTGTTCAGTAACTTCAATGCTGACTATACACCATTTGTAATTAAAAATAAGTATACATTTACGTAAGCGAATTTTTGAATGTTTGGTCAATACCTACTATAACTTTTAAAAATTTAACTTTAAAGTAGAAATACTCATTTTGGTGGAAGTCAGTGATCAAAAGGACATAGCTGTAAGTTCGGGGAGCCCGCTTTTAGCGCTACTAGTGCAATGTTCCCTAATGGGGCAATGGCACGCTAGTAGCGCCAATAGCTGGCCTCCTAAAATTACCCTACGTAAAATGGTTGAACATTAGAAATAATGTAAAATAATAATAATAATTGTACAATATTATGTTAAAAACTAAAATGTGATAACGAATTTGACATTTTTCTTAAATCTGCAAAAGTTTGTGGGAACTTTTAGAGCGGATTTCACCATCAAAATTATTTTTTAAATTGCCGTATCGAACAACGTGAGAATTCAATATAGTTAACTTAAGCGTATTTTCGGTGGTGAAATCCAATCCGGTCTTACTTCTGGTAAGACCGGACTGTGGGCCAGAATTTTAAAAAACAGACATACAGCTAAACAAGCACAATCGTGCAGTTCGCTTCCTAGCGTATAACGACCATGAAATATCCTAGAACAGTGGTTCTCAAACTTTTTAAATGACGGAACCCTTTTGGGAAGCAAAATACTTGATGGAACCCTACAATAAAACAATTATTTTTATAAGTGTATTCTTTATTAATCAGCATAATAAAAGTACAATGTATCAGTTACTAATTATTATTTACTTCACCACTTGGTAAGGACAATAATAGAAAACATTAAAAAAGAAAAAATCTAAGTAGTGGGAGGTATGAAACTGTTTTTTATTTTTCATCAATTGCTTGATATCAGGTTTGATGGAAGAAAGTTGGAGTCTCATATCAGCTTCGGCGTCCAGTCTATTGCGATATTTTGTTTTCGTGGCTGCGTAAGTAGAGAATCCTGTTTCGCACAAATATGTAGTTGGGAACGGGAGAAGAATATCCAGAGCCATTTGGCCAAGCATTGCATATTCATCTTGGATTCTGCACCAAAAATCATTAAGAGGCGTCGTTTTGAACAATGACTCCATACTTGTGTCTGATGACATTTCTAAAAGAGATTCATATATCTCATTTGACATGTTTTCAGGCTTTTCCAAGTTGGGTAAAAAAGGATTATGAATCCAGGAGTTCACTTTAATTTTTGTATTGTGTTCTTCGGGAAAATACTTTTCAAAAGATGCGCGCATCGAACTGAGATATTGGACCAATTCTTCAAACACATTATCTTCAAACATTTCTGAGTCGTTTTCGCTAACAAACTCACTGAGTAATGTAAAACTTTCTATTTCTTTCTTACCAATGCAAATGATCCAAAAATCTAATTTTCTTTTAAAAGCAGTTATTTTATTATAGGCCTGAAACACTGTTGTCTGTTTACCTTGCAACGATAAATTTCATTCGTTAAGTTTTTGAAAGATATCCGCCATAAAAGACAATCGGAACAACCAAGTTTTATCATACAAACGGTCCTTCAAATTAAAAGAAGTATCTGCTGAAAGAAACATTTGTAACTCGGCTCTAAGTTCAAATAGCCTTGTTAAAGTTTTTCCCCGAGACAGCCATCGCACTTCTGTATGGAGCAGCAGTGTTTTATGTTTGCTGCCATAATCTTCACACAATAATGAGAACAATCGGGATTGTAGTGGTCGTGATTTGATAAAATTAATTATTTTTACCGCTTCATCCATAACTAATTTTAGATTAGACGGCATTTGCTTCATCGCAAGTGCTTGTCTATACAGAATACAATGACTGGAACTACAATTAGGCGCTTTATTTTTCATTCGTGACACTGCTCCTGCTGTTTTACCTGTCATCGCCTTGGCCCCATCTGTACAAATGTCAATGCAATTGTTCCAACTGAGATTATGTTCTTCAAAAAATATATTTATTTTATTAAAAATTTCTTCCCCGGTAGTGTTTGTAAGCAGCGATGAACACATAAGCATGTCTTCTTCAAAAGAACTTTTATATGGATATCTCACAATAACCAGCAGGATAGCCAAACCAGCGACATCAGTCGACTCGTCCATTTGCAAAGCGAATCGTGTATTTTGTAGACGTGTAACTAGTTCTTGTTTGACGTAGCTTGCCAGATCATGGATTCGTCGTGAAACAGTATCGTTTGATAGCGGAACAGTAGAAAGATGCTTTGCAGATTTTTCATCAAGCATACATTTTGTTATGTCTAATACACATGGTTTTATTAATTTCTCAGCGATAGTGTGCGCTTCACCTGCTTGTGCAATGCGATAGCTAACTAAATATGATGCCTCCGTGGCCTTTTCGTTGGTAGTTTGTGTTACATGCATCATATTTTTTTGACTTTCTAATAACTGATCTTTTTTGCGAACAAAAAATTCTTTATTCTTGTCTTTAGTCTCGGGGTGTACGGTTTCTAAATGTCGACGCAATTTGGCAGGTGCCATGGAACTATTAGGAAGCAGTTTACTACAGAGCATGCAGAGAGGTGAGCCGTTGGAATCAACAAATCCGAAACTGATATAAGATTCATCATACTTCCTTTTTTTCGTCTTTGAAACCGTCGAGCTTGACGTCGTGGCACTCGTGGCATCATCTTCTGGATCGGTGATTGCTAAATTCTCCGCGCGCATTGCTTTTGAACATTGAGCGTCATTAGAAGATGTTGTTGGAACACGTTTAACACCTTTAAGCCAACGTTCCATTCTTCTTTATTTATAATGTTACAAGTCAGGATAGTGGGGTTTAAATAATGCACAATCGTTACTGCGTATAAGAGACTAAATTTAGAACCTACAGGGAAGAAATGTATAAAACTGAGACAACAGAATACAGCAGGCAGTAAAACAATGAACACTAGTTTCTCGCTAGCGAGCTTGTAAGTAGGTAGTAACTTATCGCTCCGAACGCTAATCATCAACTGACGACGCCAACGCGCGATCGCCGCTTTTATACTTAGTCCTAGACTCGATCTCAAATATTCTCGAAAATACTCGAGTCGGCACCTTTGATAAACAAAAAGCAAAAATAAAAACAGAAATTTAAAAATAGCGTTGTAAACAATATCAACTTTATCCTTTGAAGTTAGAGATGAAAGTCGCTTGTTGACAACTATAGCGTCTAATTCAGAGGCGGCTTTTATCAAAGAGACTGAGCGCTTACAAGTATACTACCCGCTCGTTTTAAGTTTGCCGCTGGCGATAGGTATGAGTGTATGACGTTCGAAATTTTTTATTTAATTGTAACAATAAAAATTGTGTACGTTAGATATTTGGGTAAAACTATGACACATTATAAGTTTTGTTGTCACGTGGGGGAGGGTACGCGCATACCACAGACCGGCAAACTTAGAGCGAACGCGTTGTACAAGTATAAAATTGTTGAGACCAAACTTATGAGATATTGTACCAGCTAATGTAACACAAGCTTATACAAATACAAATAAATAAATAAATAACATTCATAGCGTTTAGTCTCCGCGCGGCCGCGGAGTCCGCACAGCCGCGGAGCGACCAGAGAGAGGTGTTTTGATTTTTTTATTTCTAAATTCTTGCGGAACCCCGACAGAGGTATCACGGAACCCTAGGGTTCCACGGAACACACTTAGAGTATAGCTGTCCTAGAACATAGCTTTTAAATAGACTGATCGCCTCCATAACTAATATGGTGGTATTATTGTTCTCTAATTGATTTATTGTGATGAGCAAAGCAAATATGAACAAATTTTTATTGATTTTCCTAAAAATATATAAACAGAATGATAATTTATTCGAAACAAATGTGCCTCGCAGTTTCACTTGTCAAACTTGGTTCTATTCTGGCCGTTCACTGCATCACCTGCCGACCCGCATCGTTCTATCTTTTTTCTTTATTGCTTGGTTCCTAAAACTCATAGCGAGATGTTAAATAGGCTATATTCTTACCCAAAAACTAAGCTACCAAATGCAATAAGAATTTTGGTATCGCACAAGTATTTCCAGACATTAGCGTATTCAAACAAACAAACTCTTCAACTAGATTTACTTTTGTGTTTGTCTTTACGTTGTAAGGATGTATCTAGACAATCTTTTACTTTTTCTCGTCGACTACTATTTTTTTTTCCATCAATTTTTTTGCGATGGGCTCCGTTCATCCGAGGCTCCTCTTCTAAGACGGGGTCCGCTTTTCACTTTTGTTTTGCTTTGTTTTCATTATAATTGGTTTTACTGCCCTCCAACTCCTCAATCCGAGAGGAACGCCGGCGTCAGAGCTTCGTGCCTTATTCGGCAGGTAGCACCAGCTTGCAGGAGTTGCAGGAACAAACTCGGTTTGGACTATGAAGATCTTGACAGTACCCGTACACCCCCAAATCATTCTGTTTATGTATTTGAGGCATGTAAAATGTTACCTACGTAATTGTTAAGACGAAATGTGCCAAAAATGTTTGTGTTACCTTTTCAAGGTGTTTTTATACGTCGATGAACGTTGTTAATGTTATAATTAATGTTTAAAATAAAAGAATATAGAATGTTTTTCTTTTTGTTTTTATTTTTAACTTTTTGTTGTAAATGAAAAAGATATTTTATATATACATACATAAAAATGTAGATTACCTATGTAGGTATACAACTTATAATGACGGGTAAAATAAATTATATGAAAATAATTCTTTATGAGAGTTCTCTACCAGCAAAAAATCTTTGAGCTGTAAGTAAGTGAGGTTAGCTTGGAACCCGTAGATTTTGGTGGGCCCCATAGATTTTGGTGGGTCTCTTAGTTTTTGGTGGCCCCGGAAATTTTAGTAGGTTTTGTAAATTTTGGTGGTTCCTGTAACAATGCCCACTTTTCACCTGTCTGATCAGAATAAGCAATTTGCCCGTATTGCCTAGATAATTAGCTCATAAAATAGCATATTTTTCTCTATTTTTAACAAACAAACTAAGAAAGAAAGTGGTAGGCTAGAAAATCAGATATCATTTTTTTAATGATAAATCAAAATGATCAGCAATATATCAATCTGCGTGAGACGAAATTCACCATCTTAAACCAGAAACCATAGAAGGAAAATATTCTCTACTATGTCACGTTGTGATTAAATTCTCCTTACAGTTAAAATTATTTAAGAGATACGATTTGTAGAGATGTTACAATCGGGTCTTTTTAGAATAATCGTATTAGGGCGTTTACCAAAAAAAATGACCACTCGAATAATGGCATGTCCTACGACTTGTAACTAAATTTTGTGAACTATTGATATGAAAAGCTAGTTCCTTTAACATTGTACATTATAAAACGCATTCAAAGCTAATAATTTACATAAGTAAAAACCAAAAAATATAATAATTTCACATAAATTTTGATAAAATAAAATGAAAAAGTAGTGATTTTTATAGTGTCCCACCATACTTTTCCAAACTTCGGTACGTGATTTTTATAAGTTAACTGTCTCTAGGTTATGAACTATTGTGTTTTTCAGAAAGATTATATCAACCAAATGTCATTTTATAGCTTGTTGGCATAGATTTAGAGATCAAACTATAAAAAAATACGTGTTTTGACGTGGGTCAAAAAATGATGTCTGTGGAAAAATTCCGGAACGCTACGACTATAAAATGAGTTTTTACGACAAATTTCTACTAACTTTGTCAATTTTTATGAATGGCAACATTTAACACTATAAAACACGCGCCATTTTAATTTTTTTAGCGGCATAGCTTCAGAAAGTCTATGGAAAGTCATGTAGTGACTGGTTGTGCGTCACGCTGGGCTACTTTTATGTTCCACTACGAACCTTGTTTTTATTGGTAAGTATGGATATCTTTGCCTTACAGTTTAATAAAACTTATTGCGTTTGTTTTATAGAAAGCGATTCAATGCTCTTATTTATTAAATATGTATTAAAACAACAACTTTTTTTGGATTTGGTTATGTACCGGCATCAAACGTCACGTCCACCACGCGACGTAATGTACTAGATTTCTCTATGTATTTTTTTTCTCCTGGGTGGAATTCCATAACGCGACGGTCATTTTTTTTGGTAAACGCCCATTAATGAACAAATTACTTGACAGATATTACGTTATTCTTCCTGTTACCCAGTAGGACAAATATTAGTCACACACACACACACACACACATACACACATAATCACATCTTTATCCCCGGAGGGTTAGGCAGAGGTGAATGAACACTTACATTTCACCAAATCATTGTATTAGGTCCCACGTAATAGGGGGTGAACCTATTGCAGTATGACGGGTAAATAATAGTCGATGTTTGCACTACTTTTCAATCAAACGACTACGTCCAGACTGTTTATACTGGAGATTGATGGCACTTGGTGGAACTTGCTACACATATTGAATAAATCACTTGTACTTTTCCACAATTATTTATTTATTTGAACCTTACCGGTTTCACCTTACGGCACACTACGTCCAGTTATTCAATTTATTGTAAATACGAAATAGTGACTAACTTTTTCTTCATACTTTTTAACAGACTTAGGAATCTTATGCTTCGTTTACATACTCGCGGCAGAGCGAGGGAAGTGGCGAGAGAAGTGGGCAGGGACGTGGTGTGAATGGTATATTCGTCATGCCACGAGTACTGCCGCGTATGTTGCTGCGAGTGTCGGCTTGGCGGCGCGAGAAGGAGCGGCAATACTAGCGCGATGAAGCATTCACATACTCGCGTCGCGCACACTTCGCATCGAGCGCTCGTTGTGTACGCGCGTGTCACAGTCACAGGATTACTTCGAATTTATTATCATGACAATGACGCAACCAATCGAATGGTCCAACGAAAAATCAATAGAATTTATTGAAATGCTTGCTACGGATCTAATTAAATAATATAGGTAATACATATGTATATAAAAGATAGGTAGGTAGGTACCTACCTACCAAACTAGAATAGGTAGGTAGGTAGGTACCTACCTACCTACCAAATTAAAATAGGTAGGTAGGTAGGTAGTACCTACCAAATTAGCCTGATTACCTACCAAATAGGTAGGTAGGTAGGTACCTACCTACCTACCAAATTAGCCTAATTATACCTACCAAATAGGTAGGTAGGGTACCTACCAAATTAGAATAGGTAGGTAGGTAGGTACCTACCTACCAAACTAGAATAGGTAGGTACCTACCTACCAACCTATTTGGTAGGTAATCAGGCTAATTTGGTAGGTACTACCTACCTACCTACCTTTTTTAATTTGGTAGGTAATTAGGCTAATTTGGTAGGTAGGTACCTACCTACCTACCTATTCTAATTTGGTAGGTAACCTACTTACCAAATTAGCCTAATTACCTACCTACCTATTTTAATTTGGTAGGTAGGTAGGTACCTCTACCTACTAAATTAGAATAGGTAGGTAGGTAGGTACCTACCTACCAAATTAGAATAGGTAGGTAGGTAGGTAAGTACCTACCTACCAAACTAGAATAGGTAGGTAGGTAGGTACCTACCTACCCACCTATTTGGTAGGTAATCAGGCTAATTTGGTAGGTACTACCTACCTACCTACCTATTTTAATTTGGTAGGTAATTAGGCTAATTTGGTAGGTAGGTACCTACCTACCTACCTATTCTAATTTGGTAGGTAACCTACTTACCAAATTAGCCTAATTTACCTACCTACCTATTTTAATTTGGTAGGTAGGTAGGTACCTCTACCTACTAAATTAGAATAGGTAGGTAGGTAGGTACCTACCTACCAAATTAGCCTAAGTATACCTACCAAACAGGTAGCTAGGGTACCTACCAAATTAGAATAGGTAGGTAGGTAGATACCTACCTACCAAATTAGAATAGGTAGGTAGGTAGGTACCTACCTACCAAACTAGAATAGGTAGGTAGGTAGGTACCTACCTACCAAATTAGCCTAATTACCTACCAAATTAAAATAGGTAGGTAGGTAGTAGGTAGGTACCTACCTACCTACCAAATTAGCCTGATTACCTACTATAGTAGCTAAGTATCTAAGTAGATAGCCTAGCCCAGTGGTTCTCAAACTTTTTAAATGACGGAACCCTTTTGGGAAGCAAAATACTTGATGGAACCCTACAATAAAACAATTATTTTTATAAGTGTATTCTTTATTAATCAGCATAATAAAAGTACAATGTATCAGTTACTAATTATTATTTACTTCACCACTTGGTAAGGACAATAATAGAAAACATTAAAAAAGAAAAAATCTAACTAGTGGGAGGTATGAAACTGTTTTTTATTTTTCATCAATTGCTTGATATCTTTGATGGAAGAAAGTTGGAGTCTCATATCAGCTTCGGCGTCCAGTCTATTGCGATATTTTGTTTTCGTGGCTGCGTAGGTAGAGAATCCTGTTTCGCACAAATATGTAGTTGGGAACGGGAGAAGAATATCCAGAGCCATTTGGCCAAGCATTGCATATTCATCTTGGATTCTGCACCAAAAATCATTAAGAGGCGTCGTTTTGAACAATGACTCCATACTTGTGTCTGATGACATTTCTAAAAGAGATTCATATATCTCATTTGACATGTTTTCAGGCTTTTCCAAGTTGGGTAAAAAAGGATTATGAATCCAGGAGTTCACTTTAATTTTTGTATTGTGTTCTTCGGGAAAATACTTTTCAAAAGATGCGCGCATCGAACTGAGATATTGGACCAATTCTTCAAACACATTATCTTCAAACATTTCTGAGTCGTTTTCGCTAACAAACTCACTGAGTAATGTAAAACTTTCTATTTCTTTCTTACCAATGCAAATGATCCAAAAATCTAATTTTCTTTTAAAAGCAGTTATTTTATTATAGGCCTGAAACACTGTTGTCTGTTTACCTTGCAACGATAAATTTAATTCGTTAAGTTTTTGAAAGATATCCGCCATAAAAGACAATCGGAACAACCAAGTTTTATCATACAAACGGTCCTTCAAATTAAAAGAAGTATCTGCTGAAAGAAACATTTGTAACTCGGCTCTAAGTTCAAATAGCCTTGTTAAAGTTTTTCCCCCGAGACAGCCATCGCACTTCTGTATGGAGCAGCAGTGTTTTATGTTTGCTGCCATAATCTTCACACAATAATGAGAACAATCGGGATTGTAGTGGTCGTGATTTGATAAAATTAATTATTTTTACCGCTTCATCCATAACTAATTTTAGATTAGACGGCATTTGCTTCATCGCAAGTGCTTGTCTATGCAGAATACAATGACTGGAACTACAATTAGGCGCTTTATTTTTCATTCGTGACACTGCTCCTGCTGTTTTACCTGTCATCGCCTTGGCCCCATCTGTACAAATGTCAATGCAATTGTTCCAACTGAGATTATGTTCTTCAAAAAATATATTTAATTTATTAAAAATTTCTTCCCCGGTAGTGTTTGTAAGCAGCGATGAACACATAAGCATGTCTTCTTCAAAAGAACTTTTATATGGATATCTCACAATAACCAGCAGGATAGCCAAACCAGCGACATCAGTCGACTCGTCCATTTGCAAAGCGAATCGTGTATTTTGTAGACGTGTAACTAGTTCTTGTTTGACGTAGCTTGCCAGATCATGGATTCGTCGTGAAACAGTATCGTTTGATAGCGGAACAGTAGAAAGATGCTTTGCAGATTTTTCATCAAGCATACATTTTGTTATGTCTAATACACATGGTTTTATTAATTTCTCAGCGATAGTGTGCGCTTCACCTGCTTGTGCAATGCGATAGCTAACTAAATATGATGCCTCCGTGGCCTTTTCGTTGGTAGTTTGTGTTACATGCATCATATTTTTTTGACTTTCTAATAACTGATCTTTTTTGCGAACAAAAAATTCTTTATTCTTGTCTTTAGTCTCGGGGTGTACGGTTTCTAAATGTCGACGCAATTTGGCAGGTGCCATGGAACTATTAGGAAGCAGTTTACTACAGAGCATGCAGAGAGGTGAGCCGTTGGAATCAACAAATCCGAAACTGATATAAGATTCATCATACTTCCTTTTTTTCGTCTTTGAAACCGTCGAGCTTGACGTCGTGGCACTCGTGGCATCATCTTCTGGATCGGTGATTGCTAAATTCTCCGTGCGCATTGCTTTTGAACATTCAGCGTCATTAGAAGATGTTGTTGGAACACGTTTAACACCTTTAAGCCAACGTTCCATTCTTCTTTATTTATAATGTTACAAGTCAGGATAGTGGGGTTTAAATAATGCACAATCGTTACTGCGTATAAGAGACTAAATTTAGAACCTACAGGGAAGAAATGTATAAAACTGAGACAACAGAATACAGCAGGCAGTAAAACAATGAACACTAGTTTCTCGCTAGCGAGCTTGTAAGTAGGTAGTAACTTATCGCTCCGAACGCTAATCATCAACTGACGACGCCAACGCGCGATCGCCGCTTTTATACTTAGTCCTAGACTCGATCTCAAATATTCTCGAAAATACTCGAGTCGGCACCTTTGATAAACAAAAAGCAAAAATAAAAACAGAAATTTAAAAATAGCGTTGTAAACAATATCGACTTTATCCTTTGAAGTTAGAGACGAAAGTCGCTTGTTGACAACTATAGCGTCTAATTCGGAGGCGGCTTTTATCAAAGAGACTGAGCGCTTACAAGTATACTACCCGCTCGTTTTAAGTTTGCCGCTGGCGATAGGTATGAGTGTATGACGTTCGAAATTTTTTATTTAATTGTAACAATAAAAATTGTGTACGTTAGATATTTGGGTAAAACTATGACACATTATAAGTTTTGTTGTCACGTGGGGGAGGGTACGCGCATTCCACAGACCGGCAAACTTAGAGCGAACGCGTTGTACAAGTATAAAATTGTTGAGACCAAACTTATGAGATATTGTACCAGCTAATGTAACACAAGCTTATACAAATACAAATAAATAAATAAATAACATTCATAGCGTTTTGTCTCCGCGCGGCCGCGGAGTCCGCACAGCCGCGGAGCGACCAGAGAGAGGTGTTTTGATTTTTTTATTTCTAAATTCTTGCGGAACCCCGACAGAGGTATCACGGAACCCTAGGGTTCCGCGGAACACACTTAGAGTATAGCTGGCCTAGCCTAATAAAATGCCTATACTGCATTCGGTTAGGTGTCCACTTAACTAAAGTCGTCCATCTCCATCGCAAGGCGAATACTGTATGCGGGGCAACGCGATGAACATCGCGATGATGCGAGTGTTGGGCAACGCGATGAACATCGCGATGATGCGAGTGTTTGAATGCTAGGGCATTATTCGCGTGAATATTGCCGGCAAGGCGATGAGCAATGCGAGCGGCAGTATGTAAACGCGGTATTAGGATTAACGCACGCACATAGTTTATAATATCGCTATCATTTTGACTATTACCAAATAAGACATCAAAATAATATGAAATAATAGTATTAGGTATACCTAGTAGGTATACCACTGTTATATTATGTTACTGGTATATACCTGCTACGATTACAAATAATGATTATATTTGTCCTCTCTCTACGCTATAAAATATAAATAAACACCGACTATGAAATGACATGACAGTGACAGCTTCATTTTGTTTCATGGTTTCGTTTTATTGCTGATGTGAAGTGTAATTCCTCTTTCTGTTGCGTTCAAATTCAATTTAAACTCCGATATCACCCCATTTGAGAGGAGAGCAATGTCCGCATCCGTGGCATCCTTGTCCATGACATAGCAGATAAAATACAGGAGAGCCTCATTGCTGGACAAGTTTTTCGGCAACCCCCAGGAGCCCTCAGGCTACGTGCGTGATAAAAATATCTGGCAATACCGCCAGAATGTGATAATATATGCGTGCCAATTATCTCATTACCAGTGATGCCCAAAACAGTGAAAAGTGAAGGCAGACCCTAAGGGCCAGTCCACACGGCGCGTTGTTTGCGTCGCGTCGACGCAACGCAAATATTTTGACGCATAGCTGGCCACACGGGCGCTGCGTCACCGCAGCGCAGCGTTACTACGATGCAGTCACAACGCGTACACCCCCATCCGCTTCGGGGGCTGCAGCTCCGTCGTGTGTGCGTTGCGTCGATGCAGCGCCGTGTGGACACTATGATTATTTGTATTTAAAACGACGCAGTGGCACAGCGCTGCGTCGACGCAACGCAACGCGCCGTGTGGACTGGCCCTAACCTTTTAGAAAAGTCGGAAGACAGACCCTGGGCTCTAAGATTCCTGCCTTCAATTCAAAACACAACACTGTTTTGATGATGATTATAAGAGAACACATACATTATAAAAATAAAATAGACGAATAAAAATACCAATTGTAATGAATAAACTGTTGTCTTATTGATATTCATTTTTGACTTTTCATATTGTCATTTCTGTAATAGCAACAAAGATAAAAAGTATTTTATTTAGTTATTGTTGAATACAAAAATTCCCTTAGCCTCAGTGGCATGGCGGTAGCGAACTCGAATGCTACGCAGGAGGCGCGGGTTCGATTCCCACTCAGTGCAAATATTTGCATGCATGAAATGTCTACTTGCATTGGCCTGGGTCATGGTATTTCCGTGCCTTGGAGAGTACGTTAAGCCGTCAGTATCAGTTGTCATAAGAACATCTAATGGCAGTCGTTAGGGGTAGTTGGAGCCCTATAAATCCAACAACTAGTCTACACAATACTTTAATGTCGCCAATGGGTTTTGGAGGTCAGATGGCAGTTGCTTCACCGAAAATATGTAAGTTCAGCCGCGTCGTGGCAGTACTGGAAGAGGTGGACCCCGGACTCTGAAGCAAGGCCCTGGATGTAACCAGAATGAATGCAAGGCTGATGATGATGATGACAAAAATTGCAAACAGTAAATTGTATGTTGAAAGCTCATTTAATCACTGAATATGAGCATATGACATGAAATAAAAGCTAAATTATTACCTATATCTTGTTAATCCTGACTGTGAAGAATTGACTTTTGATAATATGAGATCGTCATCATCCTAGCGTTAGACCTGGTCGCACCCGCGTATTAAGTAAAATGTATGTCAGAACACGATCATGGTTGTTAGGGGTCCATTACACGCTAGGTTTTGCCATGGTTTAACCATCAATCACGCCGTGAGTCACCAATAACATAACGTCTAATAACCGATTGACCAATAATATTCATGATTGACGGCATGATGCATGACGTTCAAGCATGAGCGTGTAATGGACCCCTTAAGTTTTTTGACACTGTCACACAGTTCATTAGTCAAAGCACAGATAAATAAATACTTTACCTACACGTTTTAATACCTTGATTACACATTTTTTTGTCTAAAGATTTAAACCATTATTGCTTTTATGGTTTTAAAGATGCAGTATCTATTCATCAATGATACCAGTACAGTAATACGATAGCATTATAAAAATTGAATGACAGGTCAACGACTGTATGGAAAGTGGTCATCATTCTTTACGTGGGTACCGTAGATTTTGGTGTGCTCCAGACATCCAGAGTCAACACAAAGTCTATAGAGATTTATAAGGATTTATAGTACAAGAATTACTTATTTAGAAACAATCTATTATATAAAAATGAATCCCTAAAATGTGTTACTAAGCGCAAATCTCAAGAACGGCTGAACCGATTTCGCTAATTCTTTTTTTTTTATATTCCCTGAAGTACGAGGATGGTTCTTACAACGAGAAAAATTAAAAAAAAAAGGTGGTACGAAGTTCGCGGGGTCAGCTAGTAGGTATTCAAATAAATACCAGAACATTTATTATAGCCTCAGAATACAGAACAAATTATAGCTATACTATTATTTTGATAGTTAGACACTGTGAAAAGTGTTAAAATTGTCAATAAGCAAGTTGGTAGGGGTGGAAATGACTACTTCTTCGAATTTATCAGTAAAATTTAATAAAGCAGTCTAGTCATAATAGTTTTTTATTAGTTTTTGCTTCGAGTGCCAACTTTAAATCACGAGCTGTCGAAGTAGTCCAGACTAGAATCACGAGCGTAGCCATTTTTCTAACAATGACTACGTAAGCGAGCACAGTAGGTAAGTGATTTAAAGACACGAGATATAAAAAAAAATCTTGTAACACGCTTATTTCACGGTGTCTGCTCATGGTAACGTTTTTGATTACGATAAATGTTTTTTTAGAGCGACTGCCGTATTACCTTTCAACCCTGAAAGGAAATCCTACTTCAGAACGTCCTGCGTTGTTCAGCAGGCACATCAACTTGTTGGTGAGGTTGGCTCCGGCCTCAAAGATGTTGGTAGCTCTGTACACTAACTATTTGCCAGCCAGTATATCCTGGATCTCCTGGAAGCTCTTCCCCTTCGTCTCAGGTACCAGAAACAGTGTGAAGAAGGTGTTACACAAACAGATTACTGCGAACCCTAGGAACGTGGCACCCATGCCAATTGCCTCTGCGACAGACCCGAAGAACCTGCGAAGGAAATAGATAAATGGAAGTTAATATACAAAAAGTTAAGTATCTTTCCAATTCGGATATCCTCCGTGGCGTAGCGGTAGTGAACGCGGCCGTTACGCAGGAGGCGCGGGTTCGATCCCCGCTCAGTGCGAATATTTGTGTTCATGAAATATGGGTATTTGCATTGGTCTGGTCGTGCCTCGAAGAGCACGTTAAGCCGCCGGTCCCGGTTGCCATAAGAACATCTATGGCAGTCGTTACGGGTAGTTGAGCCCTAAAGAAAAAGTCCAAAAATAACGGTCTAGCTGCTAAGTTTCGATATCGCCTAATGTTACCATTGGATTGTGGAGGTCAGATGGCAATCGCTTCATGGAAAATATCGAGGTCTTGCCAAATCCGTAGTTAAGACTGGTAAAACGGACCCCAGACTCCTAGCTGAAAAGCTTCGGATGCGACTGGGAATTAACGCTAGGATGAAGAAGAAGTATCTTTCCAGTGGGGTAGACATAGGCAATATCTTTCAAAGCCACGATCCTGGCTTACGCCCTTCTCTTCTTCTAATTGCACAATTGTTTAAATGCATGCTGATTGATAAAAGGACCCGAACCCACTGGTTTCCTAAAATTCGTTCTCCTCAGAATAAAGGTTATACTCGTAGATTCTCCCCCACCCCTTTTTTTTATACCACTTAGCTCGCAGATAAGCACCCGGCCCACTTGATGCAAAGTGGTTACCGTGGCCTATGGACGAGTGCAACACCAGGGGAGTCACACTCGTGCTGCCGATCCTGTAAGAACAGAGAGATTCTGTGCCGTCAGCGTAGAAGACAAGCAGGACAAGCCTTTGGTCTTCCTACTGGCAGCACATACTATATACATTGGTCTTTCGCTAGAAGATAATAATTTATTGTTATTGTGACAAAACGTCATATAATATTGTGTTGCTTTTTACCTGGCAGTTAAGAACGCCAGAAGCCATGTGAGCCCTATAGTTATAGGAGCCACGGTGGCTTTCACTTCAATGGGAAGATATTCCGACATGATAGCCCATGGTAGTGGCCCCATACCCAAACAGTATGACACGATGGACATCACTAACGCGAGCATTGGCAGGAAACCGAGTTTTGCCAACACTGGACTTTGGTTCTCGGCAAGAATGAAGTACGAACCTAACAGGCCCTGAAAGAACAAATGAGAAGTTGAGAATGAGAAAAAAGATAATTGTGTTAGTAAAACATATCACTGCCTTCCAACAGATAGACGTGAGCCTAGTTTGTAACAAGCTCTTGAAAGTTATATGAATATGCGAATAACTAAATTACAATAATTACATAAGGTTAACTCATATTTTTTTTGGTTTTATTAAATCTTGATAGTATCGAAGGTCGCTAACTTCGATACTATCAAGATTTAATAACGACGTGACGACTTGGGCGTCGGAGGTCGCAGAACGACGACGGGCCTGGGGGTGACGGGTGGAGCCGCCTGTCACCCTAGCAGAAGCAGGACGCGGCGCGCATTGCGTGCCTCCCCATACCCGGGGCGAGTTGGAGACTCCGTGGTCCCCACACCAGAAGAGGTGGCCCTCTTCTTGGGGTCCATGGATATAATCTCACCTCCAGCAACCGACGGCCCACAGACGGCGTGCGTTTTAGTAGGTTCGAGTCCGACATAACCTCCTTCACCGGCTCCTGCTGGGGAGGTATCCGTTGGGGATATTTAACAGGAGAAAAAAAAGACGATAGTATAGAAACTATAGAAGGTTTTCGCAAATATCACTATGAAAAGAACTTCATCCCTCGCACACTCAAGATGTGGAATGAACTCCCCGCGATGGTTTTCTCAAACGACTACAATATGTAGTTCTTCAAGAAGGGCATTAGAAGGTTTCTTCAGGGTCGGCAGCACGAGTGTGGCGCCCCTGGTGTTGCATATGTCCATAGGCCACGGTAAACACTTTCCATCAGTGTGCTTTGTGCTTGTCTGCCACGTACATAAGTGGTATAAAAGAAAAAAAAAAGCAACCCTAACAAGGTTTCATTGTGAAGATTACTTACCAAACCGATGGCAGTGCCGGTGGTGGAGACCAGCAACAGGATTCGACGTCCAAGTTTGTCCGCTACTAGTGGGGTTATGCACGACGAAACTAGCTGTAACAGGGTGCGCCAAAGTTCACCTAAATTTTCAACTCCGAAAATTGGAACTCCGAAAATGTTCTTCCTAACATTTTTCATCCTAACAATCACAATTCCTAACTACTCTGTCTCTAATGTTTTAATTCCGAATCATTCAACTTCATAATGTCGGTAGCAATAAACATCTATTATACTATTATTTCTTTTCCTATATTTTGTCAACATAACCATCTTTTACACTATTATTGAAAGTCATACCTTTTTTGTTTAGATTTATTTTTATTAATAATAATCAGTATTATTTACATTAATTTTGCGTAACTTTTACAGTTTTAGTTATTTACACATAACAAGATAAGAAATAAGAATACCAGTACCCTGGTACAAGTTATTCTAATATTGAATAGCTATTGAATTAAAATATTGAAAATTGAAATAAAATTGGAAAAATATTGAATAACTTGATAAATATATCATTGTACAAAGTATTGTTTATATAAGGCTTCATTTCACAAATTAATTATTTTTAAACATTTTATTTGGCAAACAGACAGTTAGTAATAGATTCATTGAGAAAGCTGCTCATTCCGACTTGGATAGATTAGGTTAGAAGGCTAAGGCTTTTTATAACCATGCAGAACTATATTTAATCCAAAACTATATTTAATCCATGTACAAATAAAATGTACAATTGTACAATTGTACAAATGTACAATCCATGTACGTACGTAATGATAATAAAACTTAGCAATAGACACAACTCAGTACGTTATTAAAGCATACCCCAAAATAAAAATCATACCCTCGAATTAAAACTATAAATAAAATATAATTCAACCTACATATTATTATATTTTTATTACATTTGGTAGATAAATGTTTCTTTCTAAGTATGAGTGACAATATTATGGTAATTATGTTTAGGGATAAAAACGTTAGGATAAAAAACAGTAGGAGCTTTAATATTGTATGTTAACGATTTTATTGATAACAATATTCGGAAACATGAGTGTTATGAACATCGACGGTAGCACTACAAATAGTATGAAAAAAACTTTAGGATGAAAAATTTTAGGAGGAGTGATCATTCGGATTACAAATCGTTATCAAGAACAATTTCGGATAAAGAACTTTAGGTGAGTCAATATGGACCCAGCTGTAACACCATATAACTACCAAAAGTGTACCTCAGGACGGGACACGTATTCTGGACCTAAATCGCAAAACATACGACGTCCTGGCGCGCTCGGATTGTTTTGTAATAATCCATGCTTGGTGAAATTGAGCTCATCCACCGTAGTAGCACGCCCGCCGTGCTATCTTAAGGCCCCGAATCAGATCAGCATCGAAAAATCGGTATTTTCGAAACCGTTTTCGGTATTTTCGAAACCAGGAATTTACATGCCTGCATACTACAGGATATACAGAGTAACTTCTCCTTTTCATAAATTAAATAAAAAAGAAAGAAAGAAATAGTTGAAAAGAGGCTCTGAACATCACTCTACTCTTTCTTATGAAACCAAATATTTTCTACAATATGTATCAAATTAATCTAAAATTTCACATGTATGTTAAATAAATGTATTAGCATGACGTGACCTTCTTAGTTTGTAATCATCCCCTATAAAATTATCTATTAAAATTAGTTTTACTGATTTTTACGGCTGAAAAACGAGGGAATGACCTTGAGCATTTGTATGGTCAAAGTTATTCGCATATGTAATCACCTTAAAAGACATCTATGAAACGTCTACTGTATAGAGCTCATTTTGAGCACATTTTAGGTCCAAGATTTATGTCCCGAGCAATACTTTCAGTTACAGTAGTATTAAAAATCATTTTAAAAAGCCACATTTGACATAAGCTTCATAGTGAGGTGACATGTTTGAAAACCCAATTCTGTAGGATAAATCGATAAGAATTTCAAACATCTCTGAATCAAATAAACTGAAATTTATTCCTAAAAATATTTATAGATTAGGTATGTAGGTACTATAATTTTAACTGAACATTGAAATTCAAATTAAAAATTGATACAAATCCGTCTTTCATTTTTTTTCTATCGTGGTATAAATTTAGGAAACAATAAGACACGTACATTTTATCCGGTAAATTTACACAATCCAAGGTTATAATAATTCATACCCACCTGAAATCACAATTCATCAAATCACTTTTACCTAGGACACCAGTGACAGGCCAGTATCCATAGCATTAGGAACATGGGACAAGACTGTGCGAAATTCTAAAAGAAAAATATGGACCCCATGGCTAAACAAGAATATCCTACACGGAAAAGCTATCGGGTTCCTTAAATGAAGCAGGTTATTTTCTGGTTGTCAGTTATCTCTGCCTAAGGTTTTGAAATCAATTGGCTTTAGATACAAACAATCTAACAAGCGGTAAATCCTACTGAAACGCTACGATATTATTTTGAAGAGAGTTTGAAGAGAATTACTGATTGAGAAAATATAGTGTTCATTGACGAAACGTGGTTGAATGCGAACTATACAGTTTTCCGGTCATGGACCAATGATACAGCGGCGTTCACCTCAAAAGTAGGTACCTTTGGAAAAAGGAGTCCACCTTAATATATAACACGCGGGCTCAGCTTCTCGAGGATTTATTCCAAACTGCCTCCTCACGTTCGCATCAAAAACTGTAACGAGTGGTTTCAAAAATTGCTACTCAGTTTAGAAAACCCATCATTTTTTTTTTCAAGGATAATGCCACGTTCTTTTCCCTGTAAGTTGACAAACTACCAACTCAAACAAACAAAAAACAAGACATAGTGGGGTGGCTGGAAAGGAATGGAGTGGAAGCAAGAAGTCCAATCTTACTGAAAGTGGACTTATTGCACTTGGTAAATGCAACTAAGTCGTCCAAGCCACGCTATGTAATTCATGAACTAGCTTTAGAATATGGGCACAAAGTCATAAGTTTGCCTCCCTACCACTGCCAATATAACGCTATTAAGCTAATTTGGGCACAAATAAAAGGAAATGCAGCGCGCAACAATACTGAGCCACCCTTCAGCACTGGAAAGGTGCTGAAACGGCTAGAAACTGCGTGTGCAGATGTTATTGTATAGGACTTCAGAAAATTCGTCGAGAAAACGAAAAACATTATATTGAACGACTTTCAATGTGATATAAGCATAGGCAATACTATTGAAAATGATTTAATCATATGTTTGAGGGCGAATAGCAGTGATGACAATGATTATGACACTGATAGTGTTCATCAGAATAAATACTTATTTTGTCAAATTATTGACATTGACACGTGACCAGCGGTGCTTTGGGGGTCCACCAAGATCTTCGGGCACTAAGCCAACCTCACCTGCAAGCCGGTGCACTTGCTGAACAACAAACGTGACTCTGGCGCTGGCTTTCCTTTCGGGGTTGGGGGGTCGGACGGCAGTCGCCCTCGGAAAGGCCAAAAACACCACATCAGAAAGTTAATGGCTATATTGGAACATGGGAAAGGTAGGACACCGCCGCCCTATAGATAATTGTATGATCCTTAAATTTTTATTAAGTATAGATTATCATGGATAACTTCATCCCTGAATTAGATTAAAGTTAAACATTCCTTCGCAAGTAATCATAGCATTTAATTTAAATTAACCGTTCATCAATCTTTTAATGTATTTGCATAATTTGTATTGAAATACAAATTTTATAAATTCTTAGTTTTGATCATAGATTTATAGAAGAAAGGTTTTTATGTATAAAAAAAACCGGTTCTGGGTATCATCCCTAGTGTCAATGAAGAAAAAAGGTGTACTAACGTAACCTTGTAATGACGACTGTGTGACATGAGGAATAAATATACGATATTTTCTATAGTTTGTAACTTGGACCTAAAATGGGCTCTATACACGCAGTACACATTGCTTGGGTGTCTTTTGAGGATAGCACGGGATGGTACTGCGGTAGATGAACTCAAATTCACCAAGCATAGACTATTACAAAGCAACCCGCGGGCGCCAGAGCCTCGTGTCTTACGATTTAGGTCCAAGATACGTAGCACGGGTTATACTTTTTGATGGATTCTATCGCGATTTATTTGTTAGTTGTCGGACTAAAAGTAACTGATAGCAAATAAATCGCGATAGAATTCGTTAAAAAGTAGTTTTATTTTCATTTTCTTTTCCTATTTTCTTCTCCTATTTTCTCTCTCCATCCTCTTAAGAGGATCCTCTTAAGAGGATGGAGAGAGATCTCTTTATTATTATTCTCTTTATCCCCGGAGAGGCAGAGGTGAATCAACACCCACATTTCAACCAGTCATTGTATTTGGTCCAACGTAATAGGGGGTGAGCCTATTACCGTATACTGGGCACTATTGTTGACTCGAGCCATCTGAGGCTGAGTTTGAGCTGTCTGGTGTTAAACAGCCCTATCTCTTAGTCGCCTTGTACTACACCGCATGGGAAGAGATGGGGTAACCCAAATTCTACTGTTTACGAACTGTCGGACACTTTTTATATAGGTACTTTGTAAGGAATGCCGTTGGGGTCTGGGCAGATTTGGAAGTTTTCTTTTTAATTTAACAGTTTATTTCATCTTCGTTGGGTGGAGTACTTTGAAGATTAATCTGAAGATCATACGTCTTTGGATGTTTGGATCTACGTATGGGCTCGCGCGTTTAGGCATTTCGTATGGCTTCAGTCAAATATAGCTTTCCCATTTCAATACTCGAAAAATATTTTCAAGGCTGTTCCTTGAAAATATTTTTCGTGTATTGAAATGGGTTTTTATTGAAGTCTACTTACTTCATGTTTGACTCTGTTGAAATTATCACGACTGAACCGTAAAATTGCCTAATTTGGTCCCTAATGCAATAAATATGCATTTTGAGCTATACAATATTTTGTTCCTCCGTTACAAGGTTACGTTGTCAAATTTTGATGAAACTTCAAAAGGGGCATATAAAAATGACTCTACAGTAGTAAGTTGATTTAAAAAAAAAACACGACAAAATAAACCATTACCACTCTCTAGGGATATTCTGTAACAATCGCATCAAAATCAGATGAAGATCAGGCTCAGGCAGTTCTGGAACTTACCAGCACAGCTGATATAATGATACTAGAAATCGAAGAGTCTAGACTCGCACCAGATGCTTCAAAGATGCTGTTCAGGTAGATCAGCAAGGAGTTGATGCCGCTGAACTGTTGGAAGGTCAGCAGCGCGCACGAGATGTAGATAGCCTTGAAGTTGGTTCCCCTGAAGAGGTCGGCTAGCTGGAAGTAGAACTCATTAAGTGAAATGCACTGGGTATAGGTTCAGTTCCTGTCGGAGTTGACGAGTTTTTCCGATTTTTAGAAAAGTTTATTATCAAACAACTAGATATAGATTATAATCTTGTACTTTATACTGTTGCAAATCACGATCTCCCAGACCAGACCACATTAACACATGATAGTAATTCATTCCAAGGTAGCCAAATCCATACTAATATTATAAATGCGAAAGTAACTGTTTCTGTCTGTCGGTAACGCTTTCAAGTCTAAACTACAGAAACGATTTTGGTACAGAGATAGATAAGACCTTGGGAAAGGACATAGGCTATGTTTGGTCGCGATAACCGACATCAACGCGGGCGGAGCCGCGGGCAACAGCTAGTTATAAACTGAAAGTAAAGATCTCCTATTCAAAAGTCTAATCAAAACTAATCTTTGCCAGACGAGAAGCGAACTTTGAAAATATGAACTATATTTATTCACACAAACTTTCACATTTGTAACAAAATGCCAAGATTGGAAGAGACCTATGTCCAGCAGTGGACTGCAATAGGCTAATTGATTGATTGAAGATGTAAGTCTTATATAAAACCTGAAAAAAACGTTTACTTACCGTGGCAGTCCTCCCCATGGAAGTAGTTACTTCGTCGTGCATTTTATCAATTTCCATTGTGACTGCTTTGCGAGACCGACCTCGGATCTTGGCGAGACATATGGAAGCTGCTTCCTTATCATCTGTAAAATATTCCTGATTGTTTGTAAACGTAGCCAGTTTCTCAGATTTCGTACACAGATATGTAAACAAAAATGTTAAATATACAATCGGAAAAGAGAAGCTCATAAAAAGGTGTATAGATTGCGGTAAAGAGGACATGAGTAGGAAAAGATTGAGTCATCATCCTCATAGCCATTTATCAGTAACTACCAAAGTCCGCACTTCAAAGTTGAGACCCGCTTGAGCCGAGTGATTCAGGAGATGATGTACGACAGGAACGTATGGAAAAGTATGGTAAGGTGCAACTTGTCATGTGCGTAAAGTTACTATCTGTCAATCACAGGAGGCCACATCCATCTTCAAGCGTCCTATTTAGTCTCATAAATCCTTTTCAGCTATGGAGACTTGTTGTTAGCAATATAAATACATTGTTGTTATTAATACTTGTTATTAGTCTGTAAGCATTCTTCAAAAGTAAATAAATAAATAAGTAAAATAAAAATAAATAAAGGAACAATTAAAGATAGATGATAGAAGAAGAAAAAGAAGAAGATAGAAAAAAGAAGAAAAGGCGAAATGTGGGTGCTAGCACCTCTGCCTACCCCTTCGGGGAATATAGGCGTGAGTTTATGTTATGTTATGTAAAGACGTTAAAATTACTAACTCTTGGCCAGGAAGTAAAAGGGTGACTCCGGTATGAAGAAGAGCCCAATACAGTATATGACCACGATAGCACCACCCACGTATGCGTTGACGGTGTAAGTTGTGAAGGGTCCGACGCAGTACACCAGCAGTAGACCCATCGTGCTGAAGAGTTGAACGAAAGAACCCAGTGATCCTCTACAGTCATCCTTGAAAGTAAAATTGATTGGTATTTTAGACCTTCTTGGTTTTAGATAGCATAGTAGCTTTGCAGATGAAGATATAATTTTTATATTATAACTAGCGGTTGCCCACGACTTCGTACGTGTGGAGTTCCTTTACCCCCTTAGGGGTGGAGTTTCATAAAATCCATTCTTGCTGGACGTCTGTACCTCTTATGGAACCTACCTGCCAAATAACAAGTTTGTAGGTGTTATAGTTTCAATGCTTTCGTGATTAATCAGTGAGTGGTGATTCACATTCTCCATAGCTGTAGCTGGCACGAAAAGTATCCTGTGTTAATCCCGGAAATGGTTTATCTATTTGCCAGTTTCCGTTCAAAACTGTGCAACGGGTCAAATGGCAATGGCAAGTTGCAGTCCGCAAAAACAAACTAAATTGTGCAAAGGAGGAGTAGAAGAGTGAACCTTTGGTTCCAGAGATGGAAAATGTGGCTTCCATCATTTGATGCCTTCTTAAATTTGCTTTGAGCCATCATCTTGTGTAGGCACTGTCTTCTAGAACTGAAGTAAACAATACCTACCACGAAATGAACGAATAATTTAGGTGTCTCACCGTAGCTATTTCTGCGCAGTACATGGGTGTGGTAGCAATGAACATGCCTCCAGCCCATCCCCAGAGGAATCTCCCGGCGTAGATCATAGCCACGTTGGAGGTGAGCAAGATCAGGAGCCACCCGACGAACATTGGCAAGCAACCACTGATAAGACTCCATTTGCGGCCGATAGTTGATACAGTGAAGGTGACGATGTATGAACCTGCGAAGATAGTCATCAGAACGAAACTGAATGATGATGTGTAACATATAAACTGTGATGGCGGCCAATTGAGACACGTACACCCTCATGATTGTTATCAATTATATTAAAGTAAAAGTAAAGTAAAAACGTCTTTATTGTACACCATAGATATAACAATATAACATAGAGAACTGGGTTAGGTATGTGGTAAGTACAGATGGCGGCCTTATCACTCTGCGGCAATTTCTTACAGGCAACCATAATATTTTTTTAATATTATTGTTGTTCATCTAAAGGTATGATTCCGAAGCCGAGGTAGACGTAGGCAGCAGTTACAACGTACCCATTAGTGGATATGGTTAAAGGGGACCATTGTGAAGCCGCAGTGAATTACGCGTATCTACTGCGTGCGTTTGTAGTTTTTATATGCAGTCACCTTCGGTGTCATACTTTAACTGTATAGTGCATTCTAATGAAATTAAATTTTTAAAGCAGTCAGCATGCTAATTAATGATGACTACCATTAGCCGCTAATCATGTTAACACCACAGCCTTCTTGTTAGAAAAGTATTAGGAAAATGAAACTAAAATAATAGTTGTACTTCGCCGTGCGAGCGAAGCAAAACCGCACTCCCTCACGGATAGACTTCTGCAGGTACAAGCTGTAAAAACATTTCGAACGATCGAACGAACTAGATCTCGATGCGCATGCTGTAAATTTAGTGACGGCACGTTGTCGAGCCACTGTCAACATGTGCTCACAACAGCATACGAAATTGAAATATCACCGCGGACAGCTGTCGAGTTCGTTCGAACGTTCGAAACAATAGCGCACGAAGAAGTAGGAGCTCCCTGAGCGAGTTGATTTCATGCATACTAATTACGTACTGCAAACCCGCAATCTCTGACTTCGAATGCTCAATCACTACGCCTCTGAGAGATAAACAAGTAGTAAAAGATGAATGATCTAATCCTACCATAAAGAGAGAAGCGCATCATAACTTTACACAATGCACAATCTAAAGAAA
This sequence comes from Eilema depressum, assembly GCA_914767945.1. Taxonomy (NCBI): domain Eukaryota; kingdom Metazoa; phylum Arthropoda; class Insecta; order Lepidoptera; family Erebidae; genus Eilema; species Eilema depressum. Next base: position 3,064,788 of record OU612034.1, on the reverse strand, counting down.
ACACAGATTTAAGATTTCTATTGCATGACTTTTCAAGGGCGAACTATACACAACTTGGCAGATAATAAAAACTTATTAAATCTACTAGCTGTTGCCCGCGACTTTATCCGTGATAAATCAGAATAGATCAAGGTAATAAAGAAATCCTCCAATCAACACAGAGGCTGTCTATTCAACCTTCTTCTTCCTCTTCTTCCTCCTAGCGTTTATTCCCAGTCGCATCCGAAGCTTTCAGTTCGGAGTCTAGGGTCCGCTTTACCAGTCTTCACTACGGATTTGGCTAGACCTCGATATTTCCCGTGAAGCGATTGCCATCTGACCTTCACAACCCAATGTTAACATTAGGCGATATCGAAGCTTTGCAGCTAGACCGCTGTTTTCGGACTTTTTAGGGCAACAACTACCCGTAACGACTGCCATAGATGTTCTCATGGCAACCGGGATCGACGGCTTAGCGTGCTCTCCGAGGCACGAGCAGACCAATGCAAATACCCATATTTAATGCACACAAATATTTGCACTGAGCAGGGATCGAACCCGCGCCTCCTGCGTAGCGGCCGCGTTCACTACCGCTACGCCACGGAGGCTGTCTACTCAACCAATGGTAATAAAAAACATGTAATAGTTTTATGTCTGATCGAGACTCGTTTGTTGTTTTGGAGGGGCACCGACTAGAGTTATGGATGTCTTAGGCCCCGAAGGTGTTGGAAGGACCCTTTACACCCAGAACAAAGCAAAATCCGGAATAGAACCTGCGAGCTCAAGTTCGCAGTCGAATTCTTTACCGCACCATAGTGGTCACCGAAAATATAATGGTACAAACCGAATATTGACCCCAAGTGGTACAGGGATCCAATCCAGGACTCTTGGTCTTTCGTGAGGACGTGGTCCAGTGGTGAAGCGGTGACGTTTCCCAGGATCACGAGGGTAGGAGCACTCCATCCCATAGCATAGCCGGCACAAGCAATTCCGATGCTAGCTGTAAAAGAATATGGTGGTTTGTGTTATGAATTTCCGTAGATGACTCCAGCGTCATTCCAAGACGTGCGAAGAAGAATTTTCAATGTTATGTCGGTGTTGGCCTAGGGTCTGCCGGGGTGGAAAAGGCTACCTTACACCCTGGTGTTCGAGACTCGAAACGGCGTGCGCTTCTAATCGGTTCGAGTCCGACATAACCACCTCCATGGCGAGCATATCCATGGGGATTTCTGTACGAAAATGGTTGGTACTGCCAGCAATTTACGCAAATATCATATACCTACATAGAAACACTAAGACCGACACATATTCATGCATATAAATATTTACTCTAATGTGCATCACTAACACAATATACAATCTAAAGAAAACACAACCTTAGGAAACAAACTGATAAATAGTTTCTATGATAATATACTCGTAGTACACACGTGCTATACGGCGCTATCTAGACCGAGGATTTGAAAATGCCGAGAAGTATACTTAGATTAATTTTCTATTGTAAATACGTACATTCATACATACATACATACCTACATACATACGTTCACGCCTATTTCGACCATGCCTACGCTACGCATTAAGTCGTAACGCGATTTTTTCGCAAATTGAGATTTTGGTGCCATCGGAACAATATACGCGTAAAATACTACGCCATATACTGTCGTAACTAAAACATACGACCTTATTCGTGTAGTTGTCTACATCGGTGTGAATAGTGGCATATGGTTGTAACAATAACATACGACCTTTGTACCACCAGTATAAGGTTTTCACTAAATAAGGCTATATTTTCGTAAATATGGCTTTTATTAAGTTCATACCTCGGTACGATATTAGTACGCTAATTATTCATAACATTACACAAAAACATCGCCAAAAACGATTTCAAAAATCAAATTAAAGAAGAAAGTTTCTTTAAACGGCTCTCCTGAAAAAACAGCTTATTAGCGTTTCGACCTTATGCGTAGGTGTGGTCGATTTACTTCCAGAGTAGGCAGAGTCAACAGCCCGCCATTTGACTCTAGCCTTACATACTTCACGAGCTTTCTCTACAATCCTTTCGTGCAATCTCGTCGGTTTCGAGTACATCTGAGCTGCGTTTTTTAGGGTTCCGTAGCCAAATGGCAAAAAACGGAACCCTTATAGATTCGTCATGTCTGTCCGTCTGTCTGTCTGTCCGTCCGTATGTCACAGTCACTTTTCTCCGAAACTATAAGGCCTATGCTGTTGAAACTTGGTAAGTAGATGTATTCTGCGAACCACACTCAACTCAAAAAAATTTTTTTTCAATTTGAACAATGTGTGTACTGCGAGGTCGACCCCGTCTGGTTTGCCCATTCATCTGTGCCTTCCATATCTGGTTTGTCATTCGCTGGTGTGTAAATTAAATACGTATCTACATACTAAAGGGTGTTTTTTCTAGAGGTATAGAACTTTAAATTGCAATAAAACAACGATGGATTATTCGATTGACATGAATTTTATTTATCCGCAAGATAATTTTGTGGCATTACATTTTAAATATGATTTCTGGCATATGACCGCCACGGCTGGCTCGGATGTAGTCCAATCACAAAAAAGACACGTTTGGTGACCGCCTAATTTCACGTTTTGGACCTGTGAAATGGCCTCCAAGATCTTGTGATTTAACACCGCTAGACTACTTTCTGTGGGGCTATGTAAAGTCATTGGTCTATGCGGATAAGCCACAAACCCTTGACCATTTGAAAGACAACATTCGCCGTGTTATTACCGATATACGGCCACAAATGTTGGAAAAAGTCATCGAAAATTGGACGTCCAGATTGGACTACATCCGAGCAAGCCGTGGCGGTCATATGCCAGAAATCATATTTAAAAGGTAATGCCACAAGATTATCTTGCGGATAAATAAAATTCATGTCAATCGAATAATCCATCGTTGTTTTATTGCAATTTAAAGTTCTATACCTCTAGAAAAAACACCCATTACATCTATAAATATTCCAAACAAATGAATAAAATTGATGATGTATTTCTTTGTATTGGTAAAAACGATCAACGGACTGGCTCTCTAATAAGGTTTCCTTTTGGGTTTCCTGACTTAGCAGGCAAGCGGACACTGCGGGCCTGACTCTATTTTTAATACCTACTAATTTTAATAAATCGTCAGTAGGGTCTAAGCATGCTGGTTCCCTTTAAAAAGTCTTTTAAAAATTGTTTTAGCATAAACCATTTTTTTTAAATCGTTTCTCAACTTTCAATTTGCCCGTAATGACGGGTTATTCCCATGCCTCCAAATATCATTGTTTTCAATCATACATTGATTCCTTTTGCCTCCAAAATATATTTTTTTAAATTAATTATTATTTAATTCATTCCCACTGCCTCCAAAAGTTACATTTCTCACTCTTTTTTGATAACTTAAATACCTATTATTCGAATTTCAAATATCGTACGTACCAAAACCAGCCAGGATGTATTGGCGCCATAGCTGCCCCGCCTCGACCACCTCCATTCTGTAGCGCTCTTGGTGGAGTGAAGGCACATCATTCATTCATTCTTATCTGCTGCACAGCGACCCACGTCACTGAATACTCTTTTACGCTTGCATCTAGATCTAGATTCCATAACACAAGCTAATTAAGCTTACCATGGGTCTAGATAGCGTTGTGTAGAATGTTGTAGAATATTTATTATATTACTAGCTTTTGCCCGCGGCTCCGCCCGCGTGGATGTCGGTTATCGCGACCAAACATAGCCTATGTCCTTTCTCAAGGTCTAACCTACCTCTATACCAAATTTCATCAAAATCGGTTCAGCGGTTTAGTCGTAAAAGTGAGACAGACAGACAGATAGACAGACAGACAGACAGAGTTACTTTCGCATTTATAATATTAGTAGGGATTATTATCTACACAGCTCGCACAGTGGGGTGAGCGCGAACAACTATCGTAATCGTATCGTTAACGTAACGAGAGCACGGAGCATTGCGATTGGCCGCCTGCCTACTGTGAGCATGAGTGCGGGTAAAGCCTACTAAACGCAATGCTCCGTGCTCTGTTACGTTTACGATACGATTACGATAGTTTTTCGTGCTGGGGTATAAATTTTGCACATGCCAGTCTCAAAAGTCCATACTTTGTATATTTATGAACTTTTGAGCGGGCGATTCAAATGTACAAATCAACAAAACAATGAATTTGAAATAAAACTCAGGTAAATATATAGAATTATACATAATTATTATCACATTTATTGGTATTTATACAATCCTGTAGACAATGATAAACTTGCCATTAAGCGTAATTGTCAGGGGTATAGATACGTGGAGTTAGTGTTCGAGTTACAATAGTTATTTTTTCAACAAGGAAGCAAAGTAAATCACGAACTAGCGAGTAGGTCAGAATTAAATCACGCGCGTAGCGAGTTATTTCTAATATTGACTACTGAGCTCAAATAGTGATATAAAGGTACGAGAATTTGATTGAAGTTTTAAGTGTATAAACGATTGCTCTCGAATGTGACAGTGTGTATGCATATGCATATGTTTCACCTTACACGTTTATCCTTAACCAGTGAGATTTTTTTTAAAGTTTTAAGTGATAGATAAGAAAAAAATTATGAACTTAAATTAATTCACACGAAATTCTCATAAAAATCAAGAATGAGTATTTAAACGAATCTTTGCTTACTATTTCATTCAATGCCGAAATTCAAATCGCTTTAAGTGATGCTACAGCACCAAATTGCGATTTTGCTATGAGTTTTTCTTGAGAGGTGAATAAGTTATGTACCTACATCATTATTCTCTGAGCCTTTTGCCTTTTGTCAGGGTCTGCTTTTCAGTCTAACTGTGATAGTCTAAATATTATATAAATACATACATACATACATATAGTCACGCCTTTATCCCCGGGGGGTTAGGCAGTGAGAGGTAAATTAATACCCACATTTCATCAATCATTGTATTCGGTCCCACGTAATAGGATAGGGGTGAGCCTATTGCCGTATTCCGGGCACTATTGTTGACTCGAGCCATGCATCCGAGGCTGAATCTGGGCTGTATATATCCGTCTGATGCTAAACAGCCCTATCCCTTAGTCGTCTTGTACGACACCGCATGGGAAGAAATGGGGTGGGCCAAATTCTACTCTGCCGGGAACAAGGGGGCGTATAAATACATACATAATTATTATTATCATAGGTATACTCGTATTATATTAAAATATTACACTCAAAACTTCAGGTGAAATATATTTAAAACCCGTATTACACGACTAGAATAAAGTAGAAAATGGACTTGAAAAAATATTTTTTTTTAAGTGTTCATCAGTGTGTGCGAGTTTCTTTATTTCATTTTAACTTTTAACAGCTTTGATTTTGATGTATTACATCAATAGAATGCTTATATCTTCAATACACAGTGGCCAATGATGGACCATACTCTTACGCAATAGGCCAACATAGTGGTCTAGTTATTGGTGCATGCCTTTGAAGTGTACACGCCACAATAATTTTTGAACATTTGGTTGATTTCAAGCATTTTCTTGGTAGTCAAAATTCAATAACTAGCCCGGGCTTGGCCCCGCGTTAGTCCCTTTCAATGGGAAACTCTACGAATTATGTGATTTGGACCCATCATTCAGTAATATTCGTTGATTGTAATAAAAAAAGATTAATTTTGATGTATCTGGTTGTCTCCTGCCCAACCCGGTGGATTGAAACTATTTGGTTTTCGCCAAGCCGGTTGTTAGGCGTTCTCTGGTGATTTTGGTGGCCTGTAAATATTAATAAATAATATTTAAATAGGACAGACTTAAAAAAAGATAACTGGGATAGGCTGGATACACATGACAGAGGATGGGGTGCTATGGTCCACATTGGGAGAGGCCGATATCCATATCGATAACAGCGATAGGCTAATTTATTGATTGATTGAAGTATTTTTAAATATTGTTTTTCTTTCGATACTTACTTGCCAGACAGTATATCCTGGATCTCCTGGAAGCTTTTCCCCTTCGTCTCAGGCACTAGGAACAGCGCGAAGAAGGTGTTACACAAACAGATTATTGCGAAGCCCAGGAACGTGCCGCCCATACCAATTGCATCTGCAACGGGCGCGAAGAACCTGGCAAGGAAACGGATAAGTTATAACTTGAGGACTGAGAGTATGTTCATCCAATAATCATTATACCCGGTTGCACCTGAGGCTTTCACCTCGGAGTCGATGGTCTACTCAATCCTTTTGGTTTCTTAATAGGCAAGACCGCCTCACAGCTTCGTTCGTCTATAGGTGAGGTTGCTTTGGGTCCGAAGTTAGTGGGGTTTTATATACTCCTCGATGCAAGATCAGAAGTTTTGTTAAGTTCAGTATAGCTTTCTAAATGGATCTGGCGGGATTTGCTGGATGAATGATTTCGATACATATACTCACAACTTTCTTCGTCCAGCAGATTAGCCTGCTATTGATTTTGGATTACTTCCGAAGTATTCACATCGAAATCTCTCTAGAAAGTTGGAAAGCACGGTTACGCATTATCAATTTTGGTACAATGTAATAAAAGTATTCTTAACCGTTGATTCAACCCTAAACCCGAGAGGAAAGCTTAATGCCAGAACCTCATCGTTAATCAGCAGATTACCTGGATTGCACGTGAAGTAGATTTTGATTACTCATCTTTAAAATATTGTCATACTATTTACCTGGTAGTTAAAAACGTCAGTAGCCACATAAGTCCCGTAGTTATCGGAGACACAGTGGTCTTCACCTCCAAAGGGAGGTACTCAGACATGATGGCCCATGGCAGAGGACCCACGCCCGCGCAGTATGACAGGATGGCCATCACTAAGGCGAGGATCGGCAATAAGCCGAGATGGGCCACCACTGGACTTTGGTTATCGGCGAGAACGAAGTACAGACCTAACAGGCCCTGAAAGAAGAAATTCACATCGTCATTTACGTTTAATGTACGGTACCCTAAAAATGTTCAATTGTTACGATTATTTACCAAACCGATGGCAATGCCGGTGGTGGAGAACAGCAACAGGGTTCGACGTCCAAGTCTGTCCGCTACTAGAGGAGTGACGCATGATGCAAACACCTGTAATTCACCACACCATTTACCACAGACATCATAATTTTCTTAAATATGATAAAATATTCTTTAATGTACACTGAATCCCGCTTATTGCAAATATTTGTATGCATGAGTGTCTAATTGGTCTGGTTATTTCCAAGTCGTTTTATAGAATCGGCGGATCTCGGACTCCGAGGTGAAGACCTCGAATGCGACTAGAAGGTCTATAAGGATGATGTGTACGCAATTCTAAAACTTACCAGCACGCCTCCTATAATGATACTAGATATGGAGGAGCCTAGACTAGCGCCAGCTGCTTCGAAGATGCTGTTCATGTAAAAGAGTGAGGAGTTGACACCGCAGAACTGTTGAAAAGACAGCAGCACGATCGAGATATAGATTGCCTTGAAGTTAGTTCCCCGGCAGAGGTCAGCTAGCTGGAAGAAGAAGTCAGTATTAAACAGTGGGGAGGGAGACTAAAGTTCAGGGGGGCTACTACCATCTCTAACTGTATGGAGTCCCACTAAGATCTTCAGGGTTAAGTCAAGTTCAACTCCTAGTCAGTAGACTTACTGATTAACGGACGAGGCTCTGAAGCAGGACTTTCCTCTAGGTATCAGGAGGTTAAGATAAGGCAAACATAAAACGGTAACTGGGCGCCTTGCTGAGATGATCTTGACCGTATACTTACCTTAGCAGTTCTCGCCATAGAAGTAATTACTTCGTCGTACATTTTGTCAATTTCCAATGTCACCGCTTTGCGAGACCGTCCTCGGATTTTGGCGAGGCATTCAGAAGCTGCTTCCTTGTCATCTGTAAAATCAATGGTTATTAACTATGTATTGAAATAACACTAGAAGGTTGTGGAGGGCAGGTGACAGGCTGGAAAAAGCGGATCCCGGACTCGGAGGTGAAAGCTTCGGATGCGACAGGGATTAACGCAAGGATGATGATGATGAAATAAAAATAAAACGGGATCCCTGTTGTTCACTCAATAAAACACTAGAAAATCCAAAATATTATTCAAGTTTTCCCTTTTTTGTTTTCGTTGACTTCGTTCGTTACGAGTTCGTTGTTTGCAGTTAATTACTGTGGCGGTGGGTCATTTAATCTAATAGGCTCGCCAAGTGTATGAAGATTCCAGACAGACAGAAGATTTGACGTTGTAGAAATGACCATCGCAATTTCTTTTTTCAAAATGATCTTTTGTATAATTAAATTTAACCTTCGAAATTTGAGACTCACCATAGCCTCCCTGTGACTATCACTGCTGCATACAGAAAAAATAGTTGGTAAGAGTACTAACTTTTGGCCAGGAAGAAAAATGGTGACTCCGGTATGAAGAAGAGCCCAATGCAGTAAAAGACTACGATTGCGCCACCCACGTATGCGTCGACGGTGTACGTCGTGAAGGGCCCGATGCAGTACACCAGCAGTAAACCAATCGAGCAGAACAGTTGTAGGAAGGTGCCCAAAGATCCTCTACAGTCATCCTGCGAAAAAAGTTGATAGTTCAGCATTTTTAGGCGTTCTTAGTTTCACATAATAGGTACCGGAGTTTTGATATAACTTGGTTTGTAGAAAAAAAGTTGATAGTTCAGCATTTTTAGGCGTTCTTAGTTTCACATAATAGGTACCGGAGTTTTGATATAACTTGGTTTGTAAAAGTAGATGGGAATATTTGAAGAATTCCTCGGGAGATTATGAGTTAAATGGTATTTGCTTTTATCAAACAGTCTATAAGCCTCCAAAGACCAAGGGCTCCAAAATACGATAAGGCTAATACTGTGATGGTTATGATCGGTATTAGATTCGTCTCTTTTCTGCATAGACACTTTCTAGAAAGAGCGACTAAATTTCTGAAGATGCTTTCAACATTTAATTTTATCCTTCCTTATCGATCACATGAAGTTATTCCTACTTTGCTGAATCCAATAGTGTCACATTTGATCCAAAAAGTAATCAAGCAACTTACCGTAGCTATTTCTGCACAGTAAATGGGCGTTATCGTGAAAAACATGCCTGCAGCCCATCCCCAGAAGAATCTCCCGGCGTATATCATAGTTATGTTGGTTGTAAGCAAGATCAGGATCCACCCGATCAACATTGGTAAGCAACTACTGATGAGACTCCATTTACGACCAATAGTTGATACAGTGAAGCTGACTAGGTATGATCCTGCAAAATATTCAATAAAACAAGGTATAATATATGCGCATGGGGTGTATGGGGCTACATTAAAATCTTCAGGGCCCATCCCATGCTCTCCTGCGGATTGATGAACGAGGCCAGAGCCTGCATCAGAACGTTGGCTCTCCTCTGAGACGGTGATGCATCATGTTTCGCATATGCCTTTCTCGACGGATTGGGGCAAGGCTGTCCTTGTTAGGTATCTAGACTGAAGATCAATTCCTCAGAATTCTAGGGTATTCCACGGGATTGCTCTCGTTAAGTTCCCATAGCAGCACATCCTGTGGGTCAGTAGGTTTAATTCATTGCCTCTTCTCGTTAGCCCCGTTGAGAAGATACCCTAAGTGTATTCACACGAAAAAAGGTTGTATACCATGGGCTCCGGGATTATTACTAGAATTATGATAAATTATTTTTTGAGATGTTCATGAATCTAGTGGCATACAGTCACGCCTCTGTCCCAGTGGGGCTAGAGCTATTTCATTTAGTATTCCCACTTTGAAAAAATGTTATAGTCTATCGTATGAAAATGGTTTCTTTACAAAAATAAAATTATACTTACCAAATATGGCGCCGAAGGGGAACAGAGATCCAATCCAGGACATTTGGTCTTTTGTGGGGGCGTGGTCCAGTGGTGAAGTGGTGACATTTCCCAGGAGTACGAGAGTGGGAGCGCTCCATCCCATTGTATAGCCGGCACAAGCTATTCCGATACTAGCTGTGAAATTAAAATTGAGGTTATTTAGGTACTGATGCGTCGAAACCTCAATTCAAATAAGAACAAAAATGTGTGTTTTTTTATATTACTTATGTAGGTCACAGACAAGCACATGGCCCACCTAATCGGAAGTGGTTACCGTGGCCTATATACGAGTGCAACACCAGGGGAGTTACACTTGTGCTGCCGACCCTGTAAGAACAGAGAGATTCTGTGCCGTCAGCGCAGAAGATAAGAAGGATAAGCATTTGTTCTTCCCAAAGAGTGCACAAAACCTCTCCAGATTCTACTCACCGCCGGGAACACAACACGAGGTTATTTAGCCCCGGTATTCTTTAGGGCGTAGTAATTATTGCAATATTGTATATGTAGTTTACTAGTTGGTACCTGGCTTCGCCCGCATCGTATTCTGGTCCCGTTCCCGCACCTGTGTTATTCCTGACTGTAATCTATTCTTGTACAAACTTTCAGCCAGATAGGTTCAGCCGTTAGAGCGCGATGGAATAATAAAATAAAATAAATAAAATATTGTACGACAATCTACACAACGCTATCTAGACCCAAAGTAAGCATAGATTAACTAGCTTGTGTAAACAAACAAACAATAAAAATCCAAAGACTTTAACAAACTTTCACAAGTAGTTCCCGGTGGAGCAGAATAGGCCCACCATCTCTTCCCGTGGTTGTTTTAGAATGCGACTAAAGAATAGGACTCCTTTTTGCGTGGAACCGAAGTTTTATACACTTCTGCCTTCCCCTTTGGGGATTCACAGAAGTGAGTATAATATGTACAATATACATATTGTACCTACATGTTTATTTATAATGACTACATACTCAAATATTCTTATATGGCAACAATCAGACAATAAGAGTATAAAAGATGAGCGCCCGTAGTCCGCCATGAAGGCCTCGGATGCTACCGGGGCTATCGTGAAGATGATGGTGGTGTAAAAGTGATCTAATCCCACTATAAACTAGATTGCACGTCATGAACACACAATCAAGACAAAATCCAAAGAAAACACAGATTTAAAAAGGTATGATAAGATTTAGTTTTTATTGCATGACAACTCAAGGAGGCCATATACCTGTCTATACAATTATATAAGGGGCTTAAAACTTATTTACATACTTATGTCATCATCATCATCATCATCATCATCATCCTCACAGCGATTTCCCAAAACTTTCGATTGGTATGGCGGTTTTTCTGGAAGATTGATTGAGAACAATAAAAGTCGATAAGGGGACCCTTTTTTACACCACTTAGGCGGCACCTTTGAGTGTACATTATAAATATAGAGCGCGCCTATCACTCAGGTCTTTGGCGCCGAGTATAAGCAGATACGTTGCGATGGTATAGCGCACCTATAGTGACGTTTCATGCATTACCGAAAATATCAATAGATGCACATAATAATGTAGTTTGTTGTCATGAAGTTTTTTGTTCGATTTGATATAGGTACATGGATAAAATTAAAGCCAAAATACAAAAAATGGCGTTATTACTACAAAATACGATGTTGTATAAAATTTTGATTTAACAAATCGAATTAAATATTATTTGCGAAGTCATTTTGATGGGTATTGTTTTGCTACTGATTGAGGTTGAGCCAGGAGCCTCGGTAGGTACTGTTCATACCCGTGATTGCAGTTCATACTTGTAAGGCGCGCTCTATAGCAATGTCACACTTAGGTGGTACCGATTATACCACTTAGGTGGTACTGATGCAACACCAGGTGCGTCACACTTGCACTGCTGACACCGTAGAAACCTTCTAATGCCCTTCTGGAAGGAACTTGTAGTCGCTTGGAAGAACCACGGCAGGGAGTGGGTTCATCCAAAGTTTAAACGACGGATGATCCTTTTGATGAGCCCTCCTAAGGTGTCTAAGAGAGTCTATAAACTTTGGACACTTATGATGAAGGATTGTATTGCCAAGCTTAGATTTATGGGTTGTAGTAGACGCGCCTCATTGGGCAAATATTAATTGCAATTAAAAAATAAAAATCCCGACTGCTGTCTAAACCTGACTGCTGTCTAAAAGATCTGATCAAGTTTGGACCCTATTGTCAATCATAACGTCAATATAACATAACACAAGTATTTTTTAAATATCTTCAAGAGACAGTCACGACCACTTTTAGATGACCCGGAATTACCCGTCCTGATAGTTTTTTTTCTTTTTTTTAGAAGATTATTAGCAACCGAGTACTAGGAGTGAATTCACGTCGGTAGTGTAATGGCCAGGATTCGAACCTTGGACCTCTCGATCGTGAGGCTGACTCCTTAACCACTAAGCTACCGACGCTTCAGTCAATTATTTTTCAGAGTTTTATACAGAAGGTCACGTAGAAATTCGCAATTCACTTGTTAATTGTCCAGCCCGCTTTCGCTAATTTATTTGGTATAACATGTTAAAATTAAAATGCAACAATTCTCGAATTTTGTTCTATGAACTTGCAGTTAGACTGGAAAGAGCAGACCCAGTACTCTGAGGTGAAAGTTTTAGATGCGACTGGGATTTACGCTAGGATGAATAAGAGAATTTTCGAGTTTTGTTCTTAGCAATAAAATTTTGGAAATAATTTTTATTTATTTAGTAGTTTATAGACGGCAATATTTCTAACATTATATTCTTGTAATAAAGATAAAGTGACAATGTAGTACTATTTACTAAATTAAGCTATAGTTAAACAAGTATTAGCATGGCGGATAAGGAAATTAGTCATTTTTTGATAAAGATAATTGGTTTGGGGTCCCACCAAAATCGTGGAGATCCAAGCAAACCCAGCCTGCAAGCCGTTATACCTACTGATTCACGTGCAAGGTTCTGGCATAGGCTATCCTCCTTCTAAAGCTGTTCTCAATTCAGTCAGGGTCGGCTTTCAGTCTAACTGTGAAAGCCGATTTTTAAATGTTTTTCATGAAGTGACGGAACAACCTTCTGGTAAAATTGAAACCTGATTTAGACCTGGCCCTCGATTCTGGTAAAGCAAAATCACTGTCATGCCACATATATTATACTAAAAAATGGCATTAAATTTTAAACTTTATTGCTACCAGTTTAAAGTTCAAAATTAAATGAAAAGAGTATCATTACACTTTTTTAATCACTCTACAAAAAGGCATTTCATTTTAGGCTTTGCCTGCATTACTTTAAATTAGACTTTAAAGTTATGCTAACTGCATTACTTTAGAGTTTAATTTAAAGACTAAAATTAAAATTAACTTGATAAAATGCAATGTTTTGCAGTGTCCGGCTCTGGTTGCTTAGACCAAGTTGTAACACTTCTTAGGGTTTCAACTACCCCTAAGAAATGTGCAAGGTGTTCGTTTAGTACGAAACTGTAACACAACTTCAGGGGACGGAAATAATTGTTTGGAACTATCTGATGCCCATGGGCAAGTAACATAACCCATGCGAACTTAGGGATACTTGTATGAAATAAACAATTGTGACGTCATAATTTTGAATAGTTAAATAATTTTTCATTGTTAATCTCTTCAAGGAGATTGAGAAGCGTATGGTCAACGCTTCTCGTGGCCAAAAGGCTGGCCTCTTGTTAGGCCAGAAAATAAGCATTGCCATACAACGTGGCAATGCTTATTTTCTGGCCATAATGCTACCAGTCTTCTGGGAACGTTACCACAAGAGGTATGCGATGCGGAGGAATTGCAATTTTAGTTTTTATATTTAGTTATTATAGATTGAGCCGCAACTTTTACCGTTCTTTTATCATTCTTAATTGTATTAAATTAGCTCAGTTAAATAATTTTAAGTACGGGAAAGTGCTCAAAAAAAAAGTACGTACCAAAACCAGCCAGGATGTATTGGCGCCATAGTTGTCCCGCTTCGACCACCTCCATTCTACAGCGCTCTTGATGGAGTGAAGTCTCGCCGCGACGGTGGCAACCGGCTGGTATTCTTACTTCCTATCTGCTGTTATAAAGCTTATGACGTCACAGAATAGTTACTCTTTAAATTGGTGGAAAGGCCGAATACCGCGGTTGTGGATTAAGTCTTAAGGTACGAGTTTGTAACCAACTGCAGACCGCAACAGCATACATACAGCTGCGGTCTGCGGTCGGTTACGAACCGCAGACCGTAGCCTACCCCGTCGGGGATTTACAGGCATGGGTGTATGTTTGTATGTCCTGGACAATGTATTTGAAATAAAACTCAAGTAGGTAAATATATACATTTATACATAATTATCACAATTATTGGTAGCTATACAATTCTGCAGACACTGTTAAACTTGCCAATAAGTACATTAGCAGGGGTCACGATACAACCGTTTTATTAGGTATACGTTAATTATAGAAAAGTTTCCGACATTATAATAGTTCAACAAGGGAGCAAACTTTTTTACTGTACTGTAAGTGCCGACTTTAAATCACGAACTAGCGAGTAGGTCAGAGGTAAATCACGAGCGTAGCGAGTTGTTTCTAACATTGACTACTGAACTCAAAAATAGTGATTTAAAAACTATATAGTTTGATGTATCTCGTTGCCTGCCGCCCATTCGAGTGGAATGATAATATTTAATCGGTTTCTGTCAAGCTGGTTATTAAACCTTCTCTGAAGATTTTGGTGACCTGCAAATAATAATAAATTCGTAAATACTAGCTGTTGCCGCGGTTCCCAGCTATGAAAGTTAAGTCAGATTGAAATTATATTTCTTTTATAAGATGGTGGTATGCATCAAATGATACGGCCTCGAAGCTCGCATGCGATAATATAATTTTCTTATACCATTGTACGATTTTCTCACCTAGTTTTTACAACTACACTAAGTACTAATATCTATACTTATCCAGCTTCCGATACGTACTTGCCAGCCAGTATATCCTGGATCTCCTGGAAGCTTTTCCCCTTCGTCTCAGGCACCAAGAACAGCGTGAAGAAGGTGTTACACAAACAGATTACTGCGAACCCTAGGAACGTGGCACCCATGCCAATTGTTTCTGCAACAGACCCGAAGAACCTGCGAAGGAGATGGATAAATGGAAGTTAAACTGGGAACTGGGACAGCCTCTGTGGCGTGGTGGTAGTGAACGCGGCCGATACGTAGGAGGCGCGGGTTCGATTTCCACTCAGTGCCAATATTTGTATATAATATGAATATGGGTATTTGCATTGGTCTGCACTGCAATTCACTAAGCAAGCACAACGATGCGAGTCGCAACGATGTGCGCGATAGACACTGTCATTGGTCGATTTCCAATGACGTGACACAATCTGACCAATAACAATCTACGTTGCGCCTCGCATCGTTGTGCTCGCTTAGTGAATTGCAGTGCTGGTCCCGCCTCGGAGAGCACATTAAGCCGTCGGTTCCGGTTGCCATACGACCATCATTCTATGGCAGTCGTTACGGGTAGTCGAAGCCCGAAAAAGTCCAACAACTGGTTTAGCTGCAAGTCTTCGATACTGCCATTGGGTTGTGGAGGTCAAATGGCAGTCGCTTCACGGAAAATATTAAAGTTCAGCCAAATCCGCAGTTAGACTGGCAAAGTGGACCCCAAACTCCGAGGTGAAAGCTTCGGATGCGACTGGGATTATCACTAGAATGAAGAAGAGAATAAACTTTAGGACTGGGAGTCTGTTGATGATTTCGATACTTGTATGTAATTTCTTCCAGCACGTAGTTATCAGTCTGCTATTGGCATTTGTTTGATATTACGGTAGCGCCTCTCTATCGCAGGGGAGACGCTGCCACCTACGGCCAGTTCTGATGGCGGCGGGACCGGCCTTGTAGAGATCTGTAGAACTGCTCGGGGGCTTTCCATTGCGATCTCTGCTAGTCAGAGGGCGCAGTGGATAGCAAATGAGAAGCGTGCTGGTTTGTCACGCCAGTAGAAGCAGGCCTGCGCAGAGGTGCGATTCACCTCCCTTACCACCACGATACTAAGACCCAGAAGTGTACGGAGACCACATATTCATCTGAATGATTAACATCCTAAAATATTGTGATGCTTTTTACCTGGCAGTTAAGAACGCCAGAAGCCATACGAGTCCTGTAGTTATCGGAGATACTGTGGCCTTCACCTCCATAGGGAGGTATTCTGACATGATGGCCCATGGCAGAGGCCCCATGCCCACGCAGTATGCCAGGATGGACATCACTAAGGCGAGGATCGGCAGGAACCCGAGGTAAGCCACCACTGGACTATTTTTGTCGGCAAGAATGAAGTACAAACCTAAGAGGCCCTGGAAGAAGATTTACACCATCATTGACTAATTTTACTTAGCATACAATCTCTATCGAGCACAACGTTGCGACTCGCATCTTTGTACTTGCTTAGTGAATTGCACAGCCGTAAGCACACAACGACGAGCATAACGTTGCGACATCCTTGATATAGATTGTCATTGGTCGATCTCCAGTGACGTCACCCAGTCCGACCAATGACAATCTCTATCGAGGATATCGCAACGTTGTGTTTGTCGTTGTGCGCTTACAGAATCACATTGCAGACTTAGTGGCAAGGGAATAACCTAACCTAACCCTAAACAAGTTTATTTGTCAGGATTAAAAAAAAATAAATTACCAAACCGAAAGCAGTGCCGGTCGTGGAGACGAGCAACAGGGTGCGACGGCCAACTTTGTTCGCTACTAGAGGGGTGACACACGATGCAAGCACCTGTAATAGACAACATCTAATATATAAAATTCTTCTGTCACGGGGTGCGTAATCGAACTCCTCCGAAACGGCTTGACCGATTTTGATGAAATTTTTTGTGCTTATCCGGTATCTATGAGAATCGGCCAACATCTATTTTTCATCCCCCTAAGTGTTAAGGGTGCAGCGGGAACGGGATTTGAATACCACGCGGGCCGAAAATATGGCGGTACGAAGTTCGCCGGGGCAGCTAGTCTAATATATAAAATTCTCGTGTCACAAATGTGCGTAATCGAACTCCTCCGAAACGGCTCGACCGATTTTGATGAAATTTTTTGTGCTTATCCGGTATCTATGAGAATCGGCCAACATCTATTTTTCATCCCCCTAAATGTTAAGGGTGGTCCACCCCTTAATTTTTTATTTTTATTTGTCAGACAAAATTTTTATTTTTTATTTTTTTATGATACATCATACAAAAATACATGCAACCCTAAATTTTCACCCCTCTACGATCAACCCTTATTTTATAAAATTCTTCTGTCACGGGGTGCGTAATCGAACTCCTCCGAAACAGCTCGACCAATTTTGATGAAATTTTTTGTGCTTATCCGGTATCTATGAGAATCGGCCAACATCTATTTTTCATCCCCCTAAGTGATAAGGGTGCAGCGGGAACGGGATTTGAATACCACGCGGGCCGAAAATATGGCGGTACAAAGTTCGCCGGGGCAGCTAGTCTATCTAATATATAAAATTCTTCTGTCACGGGGTGCGTAATCGAACTCCTCCGAAACGGCTCGACCGATTTTGATGAAATTTTTTGTGCTTATCCGGTATCTATAAGAATCGGCCAACATCTATTTTTCATCCCCCTAAGTGATAAGGGTGCAGCGGGAACGGGATTTGAATACCACGCGGGCCGAAAATATGGCGGTACGAAGTTCGCCGGGGCAGCTAGTCTATCTAATATATAAAATTCTTCTGTCACGGGGTGCGTAATCGAACTCCTCCGAAACGGCTTGACCGATTTTGATGAATTTTTTTGTGCTTATCCGGTATCTATGAGAATCGGCCAACATCTATTTTTCATCCCCCTAAATGTTAGGGGTAGTCCACCCCTAAATTTTTATTTTTTATTTTTTAGACAAAATTTTTAATTTCTATTTTTTTATGATACAACATACAAAAATACATACAATCCTCAATTTTTACCCTTCTACGATCAACCCTTATTTTTTAATAGCCATTTTAGTAATTTAATCATTACCCCTAAGTGATAAGGGTGCAGCGGGAACGGGCTTTGAATACCACGCGGGCCGAAAATATGGCGGTACGAAGTTCGCCGGGGCAGCTAGTAATTTTATAAATACATCCACATTCTTTTAATGTCTCAGGAAAGAGGGTCATCGTTACAAACAATATTATAATGGTGGTCCTCTGCCTGACGGCCACATTAGACGCTCTTTCACGCCTCTCTTAAAGGTCCCGGGACTGTAGGAAGAAGCTTTGGCTGACGAAGGTGAAAATAGTTTATTGTGACCGAAATTCGTTATATAAAATAAATTGAACCCGATTTTAGTAGTGTACCATTTAGGTTCATAGTTTTTACAGAGAATATCTAATATAGTACACACGGCCAAGTATATGTGTATATTGTGTATACTATGGATATGGCCCTGGGTCGGCTGGGGTGCGAGGGATATGTCTACGATAATCTCACCTCCAGCAACCGACCCACAGACGGCGTGCGTTTTAGTCGGTTCGAGTATTCATAACCTCCTCCACCTGCTCAGGCGGGGAGGTATCCGTGGGGATTTTTCGCACGATAAAAAAAATATATTAATTTAAGTATTTCCTTGGCTCCCTGTACACAATTCTGAGGCTTACCAGCACAGCTCCAATAATGATACTGGAAATCGAAGATCCCAGACTCACGCCAGCTGCTTCGAAGATACTATTCATGTAGAAGAGCGACGAGTTGATACCGCTGATTTGCTGGAAGGCCAGCAGTGCGCACGAGATGTAGATGGCCTTGAAGTTGGTTCCATGGAAGAGGTCGACTAGCTGGAAATAGAGCCCGTTATTAAACTACGTGTGAAGGAACGGAATCTTAGTGGTATGGGCCCACCAAGAGCATTGGGCCCAAAGCAACCTCGACAGATAGCAAGTACACCAGCTGAATAACGGATGTGAATGTGGCGCAGGCATTCCTTTCGAAGTTGGAGAACACATTACTATGTAAGTTATGTCGGGTCAAGATACGTGCAATCAATGGTGGAAAGAAGCAGGAGAAGGAGGCTGGAAGCCAGCCCGGGTTCCGCAGTGCAAATGCTTTGAATGCAATCAGCATTGATACTGATGTTGATGATGAAGGCACAGAGGAAGTTGTTCCTCCAACACGAAGAGAAGATCCTCTGACCAAGCAACGTAGGTAATTATATCCAGCGAACTTTTATATTAACAATCTTTAACCACTCATTCCAGGACTCCGATGATGAACTCAAAAATGAAGTAGATGAACTTTCATGAGTGATGTGGAATCCAGTCTCCATTAATTTGAGCATCTCGGTGACGGGAGGTTTTATAGCAGTGGCTTAAATAGGATGGGAAACGGATCCTGATACTCGGGATACGTCGGATGCCACCGGGTACGACAGTGATGACGATGATGGTATAGAACTTCATAAAGTATACTTACTCTCGCAGTCCTCACCATGGAAGTGGTTACTTCGTCGTGCATTTTGTTAATCTCCGTCGTGACTGCTTTGCGGGATCGGCCTCGGATCTTGGCGAGACATTCAGCAGCTGATTCCTTATCATCTGTAAAATATACCGGATGGTTATTACTAATTGAGATAATACTAGAGAGAGGACAAAACCTAAGAAAATATAAATAATAATAAAATCTCTAACTTTTGGCCAGGTAGAAAAAGGGTGACTCCGGTATGAAGAAGAGCCCAATGGAGTACACGACCACGATTGCGCCACCCACATATGCGTCGACGGTGTAAGTCGTGAAGGGCCCGATGCTGTACACCAGCAGTAAGCCGATCGTGCTGAAGAGTTGAAGAAAAGAGCCCAGAGATCCTCTACAGCAGCTATACTCTAAGTGTGTTCCGCGGAACCCTAGGGTTCCGTGATACCTCTGTCGGGGTTCCGCAAGAATTTAGAAATAAAAAAATCAAAACACCTCTCTCTGGTCGCTCCGCGGCTGTGCGGACTCCGCGGCCGCGCGGAGACAAAACGCTATGAATGTTATTTATTTATTTATTTGTATTTGTATAAGCTTGTGTTACATTAGCTGGTACAATATCTCATAAGTTTGGTCTCAACAATTTTATACTTGTACAACGCGTTCGCTCTAAGTTTGCCGGTCTGTGGAATGCGCGTACCCTCCCCCACGTGACAACAAAACTTATAATGTGTCATAGTTTTACCCAAATATCTAACGTACACAATTTTTATTGTTACAATTAAATAAAAAATTTCGAACGTCATACACTCATACCTATCGCCAGCGGCAAACTTAAAACGAGCGGGTAGTATACTTGTAAGCGCTCAGTCTCTTTGATAAAAGCCGCCTCCGAATTAGACGCTATAGTTGTCAACAAGCGACTTTCGTCTCTAACTTCAAAGGATAAAGTCGATATTGTTTACAACGCTATTTTTAAATTTCTGTTTTTATTTTTGCTTTTTGTTTATCAAAGGTGCCGACTCGAGTATTTTCGAGAATATTTGAGATCGAGTCTAGGACTAAGTATAAAAGCGGCGATCGCGCGTTGGCGTCGTCAGTTGATGATTAGCGTTCGGAGCGATAAGTTACTACCTACTTACAAGCTCGCTAGCGAGAAACTAGTGTTCATTGTTTTACTGCCTGCTGTATTCTGTTGTCTCAGTTTTATACATTTCTTCCCTGTAGGTTCTAAATTTAGTCTCTTATACGCAGTAACGATTGTGCATTATTTAAACCCCACTATCCTGACTTGTAACATTATAAATAAAGAAGAATGGAACGTTGGCTTAAAGGTGTTAAACGTGTTCCAACAACATCTTCTAATGACGCTGAATGTTCAAAAGCAATGCGCACGGAGAATTTAGCAATCACCGATCCAGAAGATGATGCCACGAGTGCCACGACGTCAAGCTCGACGGTTTCAAAGACGAAAAAAAGGAAGTATGATGAATCTTATATCAGTTTCGGATTTGTTGATTCCAACGGCTCACCTCTCTGCATGCTCTGTAGTAAACTGCTTCCTAATAGTTCCATGGCACCTGCCAAATTGCGTCGACATTTAGAAACCGTACACCCCGAGACTAAAGACAAGAATAAAGAATTTTTTGTTCGCAAAAAAGATCAGTTATTAGAAAGTCAAAAAAATATGATGCATGTAACACAAACTACCAACGAAAAGGCCACGGAGGCATCATATTTAGTTAGCTATCGCATTGCACAAGCAGGTGAAGCGCACACTATCGCTGAGAAATTAATAAAACCATGTGTATTAGACATAACAAAATGTATGCTTGATGAAAAATCTGCAAAGCATCTTTCTACTGTTCCGCTATCAAACGATACTGTTTCACGACGAATCCATGATCTGGCAAGCTACGTCAAACAAGAACTAGTTACACGTCTACAAAATACACGATTCGCTTTGCAAATGGACGAGTCGACTGATGTCGCTGGTTTGGCTATCCTGCTGGTTATTGTGAGATATCCATATAAAAGTTCTTTTGAAGAAGACATGCTTATGTGTTCATCGCTGCTTACAAACACTACCGGGGAAGAAATTTTT
Source organism: Eilema depressum (assembly GCA_914767945.1). Lineage (NCBI taxonomy): Eukaryota > Metazoa > Arthropoda > Insecta > Lepidoptera > Erebidae > Eilema > Eilema depressum. The sequence continues at coordinate 3,043,407 of OU612034.1, read as the reverse complement.
AATAAATTAAATATATTTTTTGAAGAACATAATCTCAGTTGGAACAATTGCATTGACATTTGTACAGATGGGGCCAAGGCGATGACAGGTAAAACAGCAGGAGCAGTGTCACGAATGAAAAATAAAGCGCCTAATTGTAGTTCCAGTCATTGTATTCTGCATAGACAAGCACTTGCGATGAAGCAAATGCCGTCTAATCTAAAATTAGTTATGGATGAAGCGGTAAAAATAATTAATTTTATCAAATCACGACCACTACAATCCCGATTGTTCTCATTATTGTGTGAAGATTATGGCAGCAAACATAAAACACTGCTGCTCCATACAGAAGTGCGATGGCTGTCTCGGGGGAAAAACTTTAACAAGGCTATTTGAACTTAGAGCCGAGTTACAAATGTTTCTTTCAGCAGATACTTCTTTTAATTTGAAGGACCGTTTGTATGATAAAACTTGGTTGTTCCGATTGTCTTTTATGGCGGATATCTTTCAAAAACTTAACGAATTAAATTTATCGTTGCAAGGTAAACAGACAACAGTGTTTCAGGCCTATAATAAAATAACTGCTTTTAAAAGAAAATTAGATTTTTGGATCATTTGCATTGGTAAGAAAGAAATAGAAAGTTTTACATTACTCAGTGAGTTTGTTAGCGAAAACGACTCAGAAATGTTTGAAGATAATGTGTTTGAAGAATTGGTCCAATATCTCAGTTCGATGCGCGCATCTTTTGAAAAGTATTTTCCCGAAGAACACAATACAAAAATTAAAGTGAACTCCTGGATTCATAATCCTTTTTTACCCAACTTGGAAAAGCCTGAAAACATGTCAAATGAGATATATGAATCTCTTTTAGAAATGTCATCAGACACAAGTATGGAGTCATTGTTCAAAACGACGCCTCTTAATGATTTTTGGTGCAGAATCCAAGATGAATATGCAATGCTTGGCCAAATGGCTCTGGATATTCTTCTCCCGTTCCCAACTACATATTTGTGCGAAACAGGATTCTCTACCTACGCAGCCACGAAAACAAAATATCGCAATAGACTGGACGCCGAAGCTGATATGAGACTCCAACTTTCTTCCATCAAAGATATCAAGCAATTGATGAAAAATAAAAAACAGTTTCATACCTCCCACTAGTTAGATTTTTTCTTTTTTAATGTTTTCTATTATTGTCCTTACCAAGTGGTGAAGTAAATAATAATTAGTAACTGATACATTGTACTTTTATTATGCTGATTAATAAAGAATACACTTATAAAAATAATTGTTTTATTGTAGGGTTCCATCAAGTATTTTGCTTCCCAAAAGGGTTCCGTCATTTAAAAAGTTTGAGAACCACTGCTCTACAGTTATCCTACAACATAAAATGAATAGACATGATGATTGATGATCCTTTATTCATATAGTACACAGCTGTTAACTGATAGATGAGGATCTGGCGTCGACTTCCCTCTCAATTTTGTTCAGACGGCATTTGCTTCCGTAAGAGCCAAGATAATTATAATCCCTAACTAAAGAACCCCAAGGGCTAGAAAGTGCCCGTGATGTGTGAACGAGTAAAGCTATGATGATATACAGTGTATATTATACACTGACTTAGGTTCGTCCCTTTATGTACATTATTTGTCATAGAACGAGCATCCAGACTACTAAGAATAGGTGTAGCCACTTGCTTGTAGCATTTTATAACATCACAACATTTGCTTATATTTTCTACTGGACCGAAAAAATGAAAAAAATATATATTTATAATTTTTATAAATAATTAACAATTAAGCTTACCATGGGTCTAGACAGCGTTGTGTAGAATGTTGTAGAATGTTGTAGAATATTTATTTATTATTTTTTTTTTTTTTTTTTTTTTATGAGCCATTGACTAGACGAAGATGACTAGAGTTGTAACACCAAGACTTGGATCAAAATCAATTAGGAATCTTACCGTAGCTATTTCTGCACAATAGATGGGTGTGATAGTGAAAAACATGCCCCCAGCCCATCCCCAGAAGAATCTCCCGGCGTAGATCATGGCCACGTTGGACGTGAGCAAGATCAGGAGCCACCCGACGAACATTGGCAAGCAACTACTGATAAGACTCCATTTGCGACCAATAGTTGATACAATGAAGCTGACTAGGTATGATCCTGTAAAATATAAAACATATATATTAGTAGACGTACATACACACTCCAGGTCTATAGGACCCTACCAAGATTGAGAAGAGGCCATACCAACTAAAATACCGCTACAACTGCAGATTAAAGGATTAGGCTCTAGAGGCTGTTATATCGTGATGAGATGATCAGACAGCAGTGTCTTCCGTCAAAATAAACTGCTTCAAGAAGAGAGAACCTAAGAGCACGCACGGACATGGTGTACCTACGTAAAAGATTTGAGAGGAGTATTCTCCCATCCCGCAGAAGATGCACTGGGTGCCAGAGAGCACTAAACGATCTCCGCCCACCATGAGCGTGACTCTGAAACCAAAGGAGGAACGCGTAGGGAGACGCGTCATGTTCCTCGAGAGGATGTTAACGCTAGGATGCTGATTGTTCTTTTTTAGATGCTCATTCAATTATTTACCTTGTGAATCTGACTGTATACATTAGGGGATTACTTTGAGACCAACCAAAAGGCAAAAAGACATTTCATATTGTCTGTTTGAAAAATTGGTTTAGTCTATCGCATTGGAAACTAGATTATCCACTTTTAATACTGACCGAATATTGCGCCAAAGGCGAACAGAGATCCAATCCAGGACGCCTGGTCTTTCGTGAGGACGTGGTCCAGTGGCGAAGTGGTGACGTTTCCTAGGATCAAGAGAGTAGGAGCACTCCATCCCATAGCATAGCCGGTACAAGCAGTTCCGATGCTAGCTGTGAAATGAATATTGGGGTTTTTAACCTAGTGAAGAAACATCTTAGGGTCAATTTATACTAGCGCAGAGTAAAAAAAAATACACGGGAAAGGACCATCACATATTATTATGGCCGCATGATTTAAGCCGTCGTCGTTCTGGTTGCCACACGAACATCTATGACAGTCATTACGGGTAGTTGGAGCCCTAAAAAGTTCAATAACTGGTCTAGATTATCTTCGATATCGCCCAATATCGTGTTATTGGGTTGTAAATGTCAGATGGCAGTTGCTTTACGGAAAATATCGAAGTCCAGCCGCAGTTAGACTGAAAAAGCGGACCCCAATGAGAAGCGAAGAGAAGGCTAATAAGAAGAAGATTTAATTTGTAACTTTATTTACTGGTCATAGTTGCTGGTCCTCTTGCATACTCACGTACCTATAGCGCATGCACTAAATACCTAGTAGCTTAGCCCTCTAATCCAAACCGGCTTTGTTTTGTAAAGGCAAGTCAATATAATTCAGATTTCAAATCTCGTACGTACCAAAACCAGCCAAGATGTATTGGCGCCATAGCTGTCCCGCGTCGACCACCTCCATTCTACAGCGCTCTTGATCACAGAGTAAAGTAAGTACTATTGCTCTTGATGCAGTGAAGTCTTGCCGGTCGCAACCGGCTGGTATCTGGTATTCTTACTTCCTATTTGTAGTCGTGTTGTAGTCGTCGTGTTGTATTAGTCGTGTCTGTACCTAGAAGAAATGAAGAAATACTGAACACATTTTTTTAAATCTTGATTTTGACTTTGTTTCATTGCGGACAAACAACATTCATGCGGGTGGAGCCATGCTATAGGCTAGTTATTTTATACTTTATGAAGAAAATATATCTTGACCCCAAAATGTGCTCAAAAAGTGCAAGTACTTATGCAATTTTGGTGTCTTTTCAAAATAGTACGTGCGCCAAGGCTTCATTGTTTTCGCGATTTGGGGTGAAGATATCCGAAAACTTTACACATACATTTCTATTGTCGTTAAGTCTATAAACTAAACTACTAAACGTTAAGGGCACAAACACTATTGTAGTTGCCCTCTATCTCCGGGTTATTTTTACTAAACTGCTTTCAGCTTTATAATGTACTAAAAATAGTGTTAACACGATTCTGTAAGAGTCAATCTTATTTGTTGGCGTGAATTTAAAACCTATGCTAAATATGCCGGGGGATAAAATGGTCATATTTACATATTTAGATGATAAACTAGCTTGGAAATGAGCTGTTCACTTATGCATGCTTCTCAAACAAATGATTGTATTTAGACTAAGTAGACTAAGCATTTTTTGTAAATAGACCAAAAAAAAAAGCCCGCTGAGTTTCTTGCCGGAGTCTTCTCAGGCCGGGGCCGCGTTTCGAACCGGTGGTCTAGGCCAGGTGCTATTCGGCTGGGTGCTTTAAGTGGACTAGACCATTGATACAGAACATCACACGAGCATTGTTTATTATTAAATGTTGGCAGAAATTAGTGGCGCCAACAAAATTGTCATCCGTGTCTTTAAATTCGCGTATAAAAGCTTTTTCACATTTGTAGGCGTTTTTGTGGCGCCATAACAGCGTTATAAAATATCCAAGTTCAGTCAAACCCAGTTAGTTAGATAAGTTAAACTGGAAAAAGCGGACCCCAGACTCTGATGTGAAAACTTTGGATGTGACTGGAGTTAATGCTAGGATATCAGGATAGATGATAGGAGAACAGCAAGGTTCCTAGCAGTAAATTTTCGGATTACAGCTTAACAATAGCTTGGCCCCTTCCTTATCTTTCACACAGTCCATCCACCTCCTCTTAGGCGTTTCTCTCCCCTTGTAGCCGTCCAATTCCATAGTTAATGTCTCCCTTACGACTATACCAGACGATCGCAGCGCAGCCGTGTAGAGCGCTCTGTCACAACCTTGAGGTCAACCTCACCTGCAGATCTGTAAGTCAGTGCACCTGCTGAACAAAGAGGATTTTTCAAAGGACATTTTCTATCAATAGGAAGTCATTTTCAGAAAAACCGACATAGCAGTGAAAAAGAACAATTGAATCTCGAACTTCAAAGCGCGAACTTGGGAGTCGGTGATGGTGACCCAGTCGTGCTACTCCAGTGCCAAATCGCGCGACAATAACGCCTATGTGAAACCACTCTTACTGAACTAAAATACTCCCCACCAAAATCTACAAGAATTTTCCAATTTTAAGATCAAAGTGGGAAGAAGAAAATGAATTAATTTATATGTAGATGGAGGAAAGGAATGTAGGTAATTAAACTACTATAATTACAAATAAATTTTAGTTTAATGTTTGTAAACTACTCTCGGATTTTTTTTGGAAGAGCTAGCTGTTTTATACTATTTGCTCAACAAACAATGTATTTAGACTAGTCTAATGGACTATTAACTAACTAGTTCTACTAACTAGTAAAATCTTAATTTTCTTGGGCTTATCATGCATTTGTCAAAGGATGCAATTTTCTTTTTTAGATATCAAGGGGGGATATCAAAGTTAAATCCATATTTTTGGGTGGCAATCCTTGTGTGTAAAATTAGTCATCGTTTTTTATCTTTAATGGTCAATACAGTGTGGTATGAGTGGTTTTGCTTTAGCAGAAGTGGGCCGTGTGCTTGTCTGCCACCTAAGTGGTATAAAAAAAGTACAAATCACTAATTTCTCGTCACCGGTGAATGTGTGAAATTAGAATAGCACCTAAATGACTTTTGATTTTGACTTTAACAGAACTAATGGGGTAAAAAAAGAACGATCAGCAAATGAGTTTTTGTTTGATTTTTTTAAAAGAATACCTACAAATACTGTTCATTAGAACAACATTGGTAAGTTGTACAAAAAACAATAGTAGGTATATAAATTTGTTATAAGGCTTTTTTGTGCTGAAAAAACATCATTGATGTTTGAACAACGTGTGATGCCAAACAATTCGACATTGAATGATACATCAGTATTTGCAGGATTATACTATTCATCATCACTTTAGAGTCCAGGGTCCGCGTATTATTTTGATTGGTAAGTGGACTTGAAAACCTACTCCAGAGCCTCTTTCTTCCTTTAGCAATGCACAAACTAGCAGGAGAGGTTGTCCCCAAAGGGGCTGGTAAGGCGCTGTACGCATAAAAACAGGTTCACCCCTGTTTGACAAAACCTTAAGACAAAACATCATTTGAAAAACAACGTTTGAAAAACTAATCGTTTGACAAACTTTCAATTCGCAAATCGCAAACATATTACCTACTTTAAAAATAATCATTTGACATAATACAGGTTTCGCAAATGTATTACTTAGAAAACATTTCGATTGTTTTGACTGTCATTTTGACTAAATAAAGTTCTGCATGGTTATAAAAAAATATATAATGATTTTTTTCTAAATAAATATTTTGTCAAATGATACATTTATCAAGTATAATTTTGTCAAACGTTGTTTGTCAAATGAAAATTTGTCATTTGTTTTTTGTCAAATGAATGATAGGACACCCTAAAACATTTATAATATTAGTGGGATTATTCTATTAAAGTGGCAATCAGCAAACGAGCACATGAAAACCATTTTTTTTTCTTCAGGCGTTAAGCTAATTGATTCTAACAAATCAATCTTTGCCGCCTTCTTACGGGGCTCCACCAAGACCTAGAGAGTCAAGCCAACCTTAACTGCAAACTGCACCTGCTAATTGAGAGGCGTGTCTTTAACTTCTACTGCTGATTTTACTCTTGGAGTTGGCAGGTCAGACGGGAATCGCTCCTATAAAAAAGTCGATCAGCCCCTCTAGACAAGTGGCAATTCGTTGCTCGGCGTATGATGGAATAGAATGCCAAATGTATAGGACTTCAACTTCAACTTCTTCTTAATGGCGTCTGCAGCAAATCGCCGTCAGTTTGCCAATGTCAATTAAATTATAAATGTTTAAAAAAATATTAATGGCGAAACGCCAATGTCAAGTTTTCAAGATATTTTCTACCAGAGCCACGTTAGCCACGGCAGTAACTTTGTTTCCGTGTGTCCACCCCCCACGAGATTCAGATGGTCGATCAGGACGTGTGGTTGGATTTTAGGGGGCAAATGTATGGGATTTGACCTGTCCTCCGTGGATTTGACGTATATGACAGGCGTCAACGAATGTCAAAAACGTCAAATCCTATACATTTGTCATTCTATTCCATCATACGCCGAGCAACGAATTGCCACTTGTCTAGGGGGGCAGCAACGAATTACCACTTCGTTGCTCGGCGTATGTATGATGGAATAGAATGCCAAATGTATGGGATTTGATCTGTCCTCCGTGGATTTGACGTATATGACAGGCGTCAACGAATGTCAAAAACGTCATGGCTGAAACCATAAGGAGGGGTAGGAGTAAAGGGGATCCGAGCTTCCAAGTACAAGCCTCGAATGTAACTGGGGCGTTAAGTTGATGAAGAATGGTGTACCAATCTTTGGAGTATTCAATATTCATAAGATATGTTTACATAGTATCAGCTGTCCTTTCTGATAATACAGAATCACTTAGTAGTTATAAAGTGGGTGATAGACGTACGTACTTTAAGCACGCGGTTTTTAAGTTCGCGAATTTACTCGGCTCGCCGTCGGTGACAGACGGCAAGCTTGCTCACACTGTATTGCAATTTCGTCGAGAGAAGAGGCTTTGTGCTATCTAGGAATTCTATCATGTCATATTTTTCTAAGAGCTTGCTAAAACAATGGTGTTTTTCACCGGTTCACGAAATTCCGCACCGGTGCAACCTCTAGTTACGAGCAAAATTTCAAACTTGCTAGATCACCAACGAACTTACTCGGCGGTTTTAAAGTACGCAAACCTATGGTGACAGACGGTCGCCGAGCCATAAGTCCGCGTACTTACTCGCACGTCTGTCACCCACGAGGGAGACAGGGTTGCCGTAAGAAAAGTATAGAAGTATTTGAATCGACTTCGTACGTGTCTCGGTGGCTTAGTGGTCAGAGCATTCCCCCTGTAAGGAAAAGACCGCGTGTTCGAGTACCCGCCCGAGGTCTATTCTCTTTTCTAAACCTTAATCGACAGGGTTTAATAATAAAATTGTGTAATATTAGAAAGAAAGAAAGAAGAAAGAAAAATAAGTTTATTTCGATTAAAAATAAGTTATTTATTTGATTTTTAACATTTAAATCCTTTTTTTTTTGTTGCTAGCAGTTTTGTCGGCGAGGAATTTTTATCCCGTTTCTGCAACCGTTTCTAGAACCTATTTCTGGGATAAAAAATAGCTTATGTGTTACGATAGGATAGTTTGAAGTAGGAAGTACGATAGGAAAAGGTTGAAGTCTTTTCCCGGTCTAACTATTTCCTGAATACCAGAAGAATGCAGGATCGGGCTGGTAGTAAACTGGTACAATTGGTTAAAATAAATTGAATAATTTCAAGTTTTATCCCTGCAATAGGTTCCCTTACCATGTGTTGCGGAAACGAGGTCTGCATAACTAACAGCTAAATAGGAAATAAAATTCAGTAGAGTCTAGGGTTCCGTGTTAGTTATCCTTTAGACACGGAACCCCAAAAATAATCAATCGTTAATCTATCAATGAAACATTTAATTCGCTCAATACCCGAGATATCAGTTGTTTAGTGGCATTGATACGAGTGTCGAGTGAACCGAAAGTGTATTATTATATAATCGTACTAGGATTTGCAATTAAATACATGTAAGCATTTTTTGATTAATTTATAATCATTAATCCTGATAGGAATTTCCCAGCTGCGTTCTAAATTTGAACTTGCGATGTCCAAGTCAAGGTCTTTCTTTCTTTATTGTACAAATAATACAATAATAAGTACTCATAAATATATTATAATGTGCTTACAAAGGTGAGCTAAACTCAGTGTTGAGTTTTCTCCCAGAAAAGCTTTTGGGGATAGAGGAAAAAGTGCAACAGAAGGGTAAAAAACAAGTTCAAAATTTGCTTTGTCAATAATAAATTTATTATATTTTATGTAAATTTTTTGTACAAAAAATACAAAACGTTTAAAAATGTATACTTATACCTAATAATAAATTATATTATGGTGTACTTAGTGCCACAGGCATTTTCTGCCAGTCTAGGAAAAATATCAGGATAGAAGATTGAAGTTTGTATGAAAATTCGTCAATTGAAGATATCCTGATTGGTATTATATTTAAATACACATACCTACCTAGTCTTTAACAATTCGAGATCCTGATTTAGATAATGTGTCAGAAATGCATTTAGGTGTAATTTCATCTGTCACCAAAATAATAGAAGTTATCAGCAAAATTGCAGGACTTCGATTCTGCTAAAGAAAAACCACTGTCTGACACGGACACAGCAACAGAATTCCGTTTAGTTTTAGACTTTAAATTGATGTTATTAAAGTCCAAATTTAAATGGCTTTTTGTAGTGTGAATAATAAAGTGTAATGTAACACTTTTCACTTAATTTTGGACTTTAATTATATAGCTATAAAGTCTAAAATTTAACGCCATTTTTTGGAGTTTATGTGATGGTTCTGCTTTAGCAGAATTGAGATCCAGATCTGCCGCCAGTCTAGAGGGACGTCGACGGGGTGTTGAATTATAACAAGAGTTTTTTTTTTTAATTTTTACGCTAAACATTTAGGATTTGGTGGTTTAACATAATTTTAATCGTTAAGAACTTAAATGTTCAAAATAAAATAAAAGTACACAATTCTATATTAGACCCTGTCTCTTATACTAGGGGATCCTGTATCATAAGACATACAGCATTACCTACATACATACAATCACGCCTTTATCCCCGGAATTGATGAAGTGTGGGTGTTAGATCACCTCTGCCTTGCCCGGCAGAGGTGATCTAACACCCACACTTCATCAATCATTGTATTCGGTCTCACGTAATAGAGGGTGAGCCTATTGCCGTATTCCGTGCACTACTGTTAACTCGAGCCATGTATCAGAGGCTGAGTCCGGGCTATAATCTGTCTGATGTTGAACAGCCCCATCCCCAGTCGCCTTGTACGACGCCGCGTGGGAAGACATGGGGTGGCCAACATTCTACTCTGCCGGGAACCACGCGGAAAGGACCCGGGACTGTAGGAAGAAGGAATTGGAATCCACATCGGAAAAGTCGTAGCAATAGTTGTTATAAAAATTACCGATAATAAATTGCGATAGAATCCGATTAAATATTATATTCGATTTAATAGGAAGATTAAGAATAATAATTACTGCAAAATATATTTTTTTTTTTTTTTCACAGTTGATGGGGTCGAGCATACACCCTCGAGTTATCTGAAAAACTTAAGAGAATATTGTGTGACGTCACGTGAATTGAGATACGACAATGGCGGATAAGAATTACGAATATCAAAAGGTTGCTAGCGATGTGGCTTCAGTCAATCAAGATCAAGAGCACAAGATGGAGGTGGTGAGGCCGGGACAGTTATGGCGGCAATATCTCATAGCAGCCTTTGGTACGTCTTAATTTTTCTTTATTGTATGAGATTATTTACTTAGGCCGTCTTCCTAAATGCTGCCGTGCGCATAAAAAAGTTTGGATTGTCATATTTTCGAAATTCAAATTGTGAGCATTACAATACGTACCTTTCAAAAAAAAATATTAAGTGACATTATCTTTTGTGTGATCTAAAATACTGCTGTGTTGTAATTATTGTCTACTTAAAAATGTGCGTGCCAATGATCTCACTACCAGGGATGCAGAAGACTGGGTGAACTGAAGTTGGAAAAGCAGGCATGCACTGACTCCGAAGTGAAAGAGTCAAAAGTAAATGAAATGCTGCATTACCGCTAAGCTGATGAGGTCGCATCGCGAAACGCAGCTATAATAAGCTGTCAACTAGCGTGAGGAACTCCCACATCTGTGGCATTTCTTGTCTGCAATATCTCAAAAAATAAAGGCAGGAGTACTGCCTTCGCTGATGCGGCCACGTTTTGCGGCAACTGCCAGGCTACGTGGATGAGTAATGCTGCATCCGCCGGACTGTGGTAGGATACCGCTATCCAAGAAGTGCAAATTTGGTGTTGTAAGGGATGATATGAGTGCCAATGGTCGCACTACCATAGATACCCACAATCATGCAAAGTGGAGAATGAAAAGCAGGAAAGCGGGCCTTTGGTCTCGTCGTGAAGGCCTAGGATGCAATCGAGATACAACGCTAAAATAATGATGATGACTCTATCAAGCAATGCAAACAAAACATTGTAATTAGATTACAATGTTTTGTTTGCATTGCTATGATTGTAAATACTTAGACCACAGAAAGAAAGAAAGAAAGAAAATACTTTTCAAAGTCAAAGTCAAAGTCAAATCATTTTATTGTGAAAATGGGTAACAAAAAATGTGAAGTAATTGATATATATATAGTTTCTCCATTCTCCGCCTCAAGGCATACAATAACATTTACTATACAATAGATACTAATTGAAACACACACACACAGACATGAATACAAAAAACATACATACTAATAATACTAGTAAGAACTAAACAAACAAACAAACAAACAAAACGCTCGCATACAGTACGCACAGCAAACCATAATAAAAATAAATACGTTTGTATTTTTTTTTAATTTCTTGTCTGTCTATTTGACTTATTAGCCAACTTGGCCGCAAGAAACTCGCCCGCGCGGTCGAGTTGGTAAAATTAAATATTAACTACGTAAAACGGGGTGAATAGAAATCAATGGGTGACGGTGAATAGAAATAAAATGGTCATTAGATTTTTTTAAATTATTTCTTTCACAAACTATCTAACTATCAGATATTTGATAATTCTGTTCATTATTAGGTCCATTGAACTAGTCCCTAATTTCATTTGAAAGGAAATAACTACAGAATTTAACTGACCATTTTATTTCTATTCACCCTTTGATCTCTATTCACCCCATTTTACCCGGTATTCTTTTATTATGCGTCTCGGCCGCGCCACGCGGTCGAGTTGCCGAAGTGTTGATGCACTCAACAATATCAGTCCCGCCGCTTCACCCTCGTGAACAGTCGTGAATGTTGGTTATCTTTGTTTTTGGCCATATCTCTGGTTCTATTGAACCAATTGCGATTTAAAATACGGCAGATTTAAAGTCTGAACTGGAACTAACTTATAAAAAAATTACAAACGCCTTACTATATCGACTTTACCTCGGGACTCGGGATACAGATCTTGAACCTAAATCACGAGATAAACCAGACCCTGGCGAGCGCGGATTGTTTAGTAATAGATTACTCACGGTGACCTCAAACGGCGAACTCAAATTCACCAAGCATACATATGCTTGGTGAATTTACCGCCGTAGGGGGTACTACAGGGTAGGGGGTAGCGCTATCTTCAATCAAAAGACATCCAAGAAACGTGTACATTTTGAGCACATCTTAGGTCCATGATATATGCCCCGAGGTATACCTATTATCCTACTACATTGATATCGGATCACGATACTAAATCGCGATATAGATTGTGTAATCCCTGCTCACATGTACGAAATTTAGGCTACAAATGCACTTAAGACATGTGGACTGTTTGATAATAGAGAAGATTGTTAGATAGGGAGCCAGCAGAGATATTATGATCAATCACTTACTGATAAGTTTTTCCTTTTTGACTATCTTAATCTTGATGTAAATAAATTATAAAGAAAACGAAAATAAATATCGCGAGCCACCAATTCGTAAATTAATTTCTTTTCGACTAATGAAATCGCTGAAAGAAAGTGTCACGTGACTAAAGCGTCTCAAAGCAGACAATATTTCTTCGACTTCGTTGGTTGAGGAGATACGAAGAGATATGTATAATGTCTATGCTATGCTGATGCTGCAGCTATTTGTCCACTGTTCTGCTCAAGTGGATCTCGGTTATCGCGACCAGCCCCTCTAGACAAGTGGCAATTCGTTGCTCAGCGTATGATGGAATAGAATGCCAAATGTATGGGTTTTGACGTATATGACAGCCGTCAACGAATGTCAAAAACGTCAAATCCTATACACTTGTCAGTCTATTCCATCATACGCCGAGCAACGAATTGCCTCTTGTCTAGGGGGGCAGATGTATCTTTTGCTCGTCCTTCTTTGATTTGACTTACGCGGCTTTCTTGGAATGGTCTGATCTGACCTCAGAGAATAGACTACTAGGAGAGCCTTCTTCAATCAGTAGGGATACCGGCTTCATTGCCCTCGATTCTGCTAAAGCAAAACCACTGTTCCATTGCACTTTCTAGCAATGCTAGCAGAATCGAGGTCCCGGTCCCAAGAGCTTTAGTTCGACTCCATACACCCGAATTACAAACTCTACCTACTAAAACATAAACAAAATGTTTTACATAAATAAATAACCTCGAGTAGAACACTCGATGCTACTTTATCTGTGATTATTTACATGTCTAGATAAAACGCTGTTAACAAACGCCGCGCAATGATAGCGCAAAATTTTGCTGTTGCGCGGCGGTATGTATGAGTTCGCCAGTATGCTATTTTTAGTGCGGCAATCCCTTGAATTAAACCGTCTAAAACTACACACCGTCTTGGGTCATCAATTGTCCCTCACGCTCCGGCTGACCCAAGACCATCGTAATGGCCCTGTACGATGCAATAATCAACACAAGCATCGTACAGTCACGATAAATGATGTCAGCAGTTTACGCCGAACCGCAATATTTCATCATTCAATTACATTAGTACCATTTCGATCATCATAAGGTTTGGATGTACTCATTTTTATCATGACATTTTAGATTAAGTTAAGCCAATAAGCCATAATCGTGCTTAGCCTTTTAATTCTTTTATTTATCTCCTGAACGACTACCAAAGACTCGTACAGGCCCCCTCGGGTGTGGACCTCCATCTTATCTTACCCGGGTTAGGAGGAGGCGCACATCGCGCGGGTCGCCGTCTCAGCCTTCTTTAGGGTAGCAGGCAAGGCAGCCTCACCTGTAGGCCTCAAAATGGCCACTCCTGCCAAGGGAGGCAGGCGCTGCCGTCTCCATTACCCAGGGTGCAGCGCATGGAGGTTCTCAACCACGCCCACCAGACCTGTCTGCCTAAACAAAGAAGTAATTGGCGAAGAGAATGGGTGTTATAGCAATAAAAAAATATGTTATCAGATTATTTTCTGTGTTTTCCTTAGATTGTTTTTATTATTTAAGCAGTGTGGTGCTTTATGATAAAATTATTGCATAACTTTTTATACCACTGTGGTTGTAAACTGTTGCTCGGATATTAAGTAGTCCTAGTATGACATCAATATGACTTCAGATTGTTATGGTTACCACTAAGGACAATTAATATTTTTCGATCGCAACTTGTGTCCTAGATCGTAACTGGTTTCGAACTAGGAAGAAAACATACTTGATCGTAACTGGTTACGGTCAAGGACAAATATTTTTTGCTTTCGACTGGTGTCCTCGATCGTAACTGGTTTCAAACTAGGAAGAAAACATCCTTAATCGTAACTGGTTACGATTAATTGACTGACTGACTGACAATTTCATTGGATTTTGGGTGCCTGCAATGGCTATGAATATTACCATCAGCTCGACAAAAAAGACCACAGATCTATTTTTTTTCCCCCAACAGTTAACATTGGAGGAGCTTGTACCGGCTATTCCATGGGATGGAGTTCTCCTATTATTGGAATCCTCGGAAACGTCACCACGTCACCACTGGATGAGGTCATAACACCGAATCAAGAGGCCTGGATCGGATCCCTGCTCACCGTTGGTGCAATATTCGGTAAGAAGCAATCTAACCCATCAGCCTATTTGTAGTCATACAAAAGTTACCTGAAAGAAATGCCCAAAATTGTCTTATGGCGTCAATATCACCTCACCTAAAGTAAGCTAAAGGGAAATCTGATGGCACCTTTAGATGCTTTTCCACACAAAGCTTAAAGGACCAGGGAGAGTAAGAGTAAGAGTAAGAAGGAAACATGTGAGTTGATAAAGAATTACAAGACTTTATGGTGCGGCAATAAAAAGAAGTGCAGGAATTGGTGGCCCAATGAGGGTCATACTTATCACTTTCATACAGTGCTTTAGTATAAGGGCTTCATTTGTCCTAGAGTTACCTTTAATCGCCATGTTCTAAACATATTTTAGAATATCGTTTTATCTAACGACTTGTATCCTCCCTCATATCCGCTAAACGTGTATACCTCCTCGTGGTTTTGTACCAATACGAAAGGGAAGGATTAAATTTCACAAGTAACTTTTATGATGCAGTTCTTTAGGAAGGTCTTGTTCAGACTTAAGATCTAACGTATCAAATCAATCAAATCAAGTTAACCTACCGCAGTCCACTGCTGGACATAGGCCTCAACTAATATTGGGAGGCTTTGGCCTACTGTTTCCACGCTGGCCAGAAGGGTTGGTACAGGGTTTTATTTCGAGTTTTTCCGCTACTTGCCTCTTACGACACACGATGAAATTCGGTGTTGATACTTGTATTCTCTCTCCTGTCACTACATGGATATGACTTCAATTTTTGGTTCATTAGACCTGGAAACCCAAAGTTAACTGATAACCCACAACCACCCAGGTGGAGTCATCAGTCTGTAATGGAATCTAAAATTACAGGTCCATTCCTCGCTGGTCCCATTGTATCGACGATCGGTCGAAAATGGGGCCTCATCACCAGTTGCCTCCCTATGCTGATCGGGTGGCTTCTGATCCTGTTCACGCACAACGTGGCCATGATCTATGCCGGCAGATTCTTCTGGGGAGTGAGCACAGGCATGTTCTTCATGGTCATACCTATGTATTGTGCGGAAATAGCAACGGTGAGATTTAATATTTACTTTTGTTGAGCTGTGCCCGTGACTTCAACTTTAGATTTTAGGTCTACACCGATCTTTATGGCTAAGTCAATCTAGGTTTTAACTTTTGCGCAGAATCTCAAATATTTTTTCAAAAATAAAACCTTAGCTCCCAAACTCAAAAGGAAAACCTACGCCAGTCTTTTTACCCGACTATCAAGAAGGGTTATTTACCAGGTACACCGAATGAGGTTGACTTAGGTCTATCTAAAAGTTGTTGGTAGAGCCCTGTATACCTACCCAAGATTATAATATATAATATGTCAATAGTTCAACAAATGAGCAAAATTATTTTTTGTTGCGAGTACCGTATTTAAATCACGACTAGCCAAGTAGATTAGAATTGAATCACCAATGTAGCAATTGATTCTAATTTCTAACATAGACTTTTGAGCGCATTAAGATAATTTAAACAACCGGAAACAGCCAGAAGGCGGACCCTGAGCTCCGAGGTCGTCTTGGCCACGGATGTAATCAGGAAAATGCGTCTATATGTAGATGAGGAGTGATTTAAAAGCACAAGGCATCTAAACGGGCACGAGAAATATAAAACTTTTCACCTTTTCAAACGAGATAGGTAAAAAAATATATCTTTTTTTTGCAGGATGAGAGTAGAGGATCACTGGGCTCTTTTCTGCAACTACTCTGCATGTTGGGTTTCCTGCTAGTGTACAGCATTGGGCCCTTTACGTCTTACACCATCATCGCGTACGTCGGTATCGTAATGGTGGCGGCTTTCTGCGTGGGACTGTTCTTCATACCGGAGTCACCATTTTTCTTCCTGGCCAAAAGTTAGTACACTTTCATTTAGTTTACCTGTTAGTAATATTCTAGGACATTTTGCACAGCGTTATCTAGATCCACAATATTTATACAGTACCACAACAGTCTCTGTGAGGCGCGGGTTCGATCCCCACTCAGTGCAAATATTTGTATGCATGAATAATGTGTATTTGTATTTATCTGAGTGTTTCTATGCATAATATATTTATATTTAAAAAAAAAGGATCTAAGTATGTTTATCCACATTCTAGATTCCATAACACAAGCTAGTTAAGCTATGCTTACCATGGGTCTAGATAGTGCTATGTAGAATGTTATTGAAATAGCAAATATACATATTCATGCATGCGAAGCATAAAAAACACATTCGTTCAACATAACTATCTGTTGCAAACGTATAATGTTCAGCGCCTTTTGTTGCTATCAGTGCAGGAGTTCTATCCATCAGATGTAAATACCCAATTTTTATATTATTTTACAGATAACAAGGCAGCAGCTACTGAGTCCCTCGCCAGGATACGAGGTCAATCAACCAATGCTGTGACAAGTGAGATTGATAAAATGGACGCTGAAGTAACCCTTTCCATGACCAGAACTGCCTCAGTAAGTGCATCGTGTTAAGATTAGGTTATGTTACTATGTTTTTGTTGTGCGTATCTCTAGTCTCTGTCAGGGTAAAGGGTTTAAGGTTTAGGGGTGACGCCTTTGGGTGACGCTAAAAGGGTTTGGAACCTCACGGCGGGTGCGGGACGACAGCTTTTCTCTCCCATAGGAGAAACACTGCCACCACTGAGGCAGGCGCGGTTCTGTAGAAGGCTGTTCGAATTCTTTTCTTCTTCTTTTTTCTCGAATGATTTTCGTTCTCGCGTAATAAGGAGCGAGCCTATTACTGTCTAGCGGGCACTTTGTCATGGACTGTATGTTATTCATCGGATGGAGAACAGCCCTATCCCTCTGTCGCCTTTTACGACACCCACAAGAAGAGATGGGGTGGCCCTATTCTCATCCACCAGGGATCAATACCAAAAGGTCGAAAAAAGTCAACAAAAATTTGCAAAATAACATTATTCAAAATCAGTTTTTTACTTCCAGTTAGCGGACATCTTTCGCGGCAGTAACTTCAAGGCATTCTACATCTCGTGCGCGCTGCTATTCTTCCAGCAGTTCAGCGGCATCAACGCCGTACTGTTCTACATGACCAGTATATTCGAGGCGTCGGGCGCCAGTCTGGACTCTTCCATCTCCACCATCATTATAGGAGGAGTGCTGGTAAGTTTCTACATGAGCAAGGCCACCAAGAACCAAGTGAATCAGTGACTCTTTCCTTTGCCGCACCCTAAAGTCTTGGAATTCTTTACCAACACACGTGTTTCCTTCTTTCTAACTTACTACTCGCCGTAGAAAAAAAAGTGCAATTTTCTGAGAAGTATTATAATAGTTATTTGTTATACAAGAGTGCAAAGTTGCTTTTTAACCGCGTGCTCAGTTTTGATGACCGAGCAAGCGAAAGATTCTAAATTTGAATCACGAGCATAGCGAGTGATTCATAAATTAGAATCTTGAGCGTTAGCGAGGGAATCAAAAGAGTACAAGGTGTAAAATCTTTGCACTCGAGTGCAACACGTAACTTTTCATCCCACCTCAGCGAGGAAATAATGAAATGCTTCTTCTTCCTAGCGTTAATTCCCAGTCGCATCCGAAGCTTTCACCTCGGAGTTCGGGGTCCGCTTTACCAGTCTTAACTGCGGATTTGGCTGAACCTCGATATTTTTCGTAAAGCGACTGCCATGTGACCTCCACAACCCAATGGTGACATTAGGCGATATCGAAGCATTGCAGCTAGACCGTTGTTGTTGAACTTTTTATGCATACAAATATTTGCACTGAGCGGGGATCGGACCCGCGCCTCCTGCGTTGCGGCCACGTTCACTACCACTACGCCACGGAGGCTGTATAATAATTATGTGTAATAATACTAATAATAAAATATCAACAAATAAAATTCAACAACAATGTTCAACCATAGGACGTGAAAAAAAAATTATGCGCGCAAAGCAAATTTAAAAAAAAAAGTAGGTACACCAAGGAGGTTCCGAGTTGAGTTTTTCATAAATTAAAAAAAAGTTGTATGATAAATCGGCACCATAGAGGTAGAAGTAAATAGGTTTAATGATGTTTTGAGTTCACAAACCTAGTACACACGATGTTCTAAATTCAAATTTACTTTACCACTCTAGAGGATAAAAGCGACTTTTACACTCAGATATCGAAGAAAAAAAGTACTCTTTCCGAGATGGTGGGATGAAAATATTGTTTAAATAGTTTATCTTGCCTATAGGTAATATTTTTCTCACTGATCTCGATAGATTAATGGGTGAATTGACTATCTCTCGATCATTAACTGCTCTCAGTAGTGTATTTTAGAATCACTCTTTACGTTCGTGATTCAATTCTAGACTACTTTGCTAGTTCGTGATTTAAAATCGGCACTCGCAACCAAAAAATATCTTTGCTCACTTGTTGAACAATTAAGTATTTTGCCTTGGGACCGATCACTTAACACGCTCTACATATAACATGTATGGTCACCCAGCACAAGACTGTTCTAACTAGTATTGCTTAACCTTGCAATATTACCTACTCGGTTGCCATCTAACCACGAGTTCCTTCAGGCCATTATTTAATGATTATGATACCTATTAATAAAATTATTACTACCATATAAGTAGTTTCTATACCAAGTGCCTGTGTGTTTCAGGTGGGGGCGTCGTGTATCACCCCTCTAGTGGTCGACAGACTCGGCCGGCGGACTCTGCTGTTCATTTCTACTAGCGGCACTGCTTTGGCTTTGGTAATTCAATCACAATATTTTATTCTTAACTACAGTACCTGTTTATTCTTGGACTAATTCTGAAGATAGGTTGAACTGAAAGTTCGGTGAACAGTATTCAGTCAAAAGTGTGTTTCTGGGGTTTATACCTGCTGATTGATAGAAAAGGCTCTCGTGCAGGTTTTCCTCTCGAGGTTGGCGCGTCAGACGCAAAGGCAGATAAAAGACGAAGAATGAAGCAAAAAATATCTGGAGAAAGAGCAGAAGAGCGGACCTCAAGCTCCAAGGAGCAAGATGGGGTTCTTCAAGAAGGGCACGAGTGTAACGCTCATAGTGTTGCATAATATCCATAGCCCACGGTAACCACTTCCCATCAGGTGGACCGTGTACTCGTCTGCCACCTAAGTATAAAAAATGTCTTCTTCCGTAACTAGGAGTATACTTCATCCTCGCTGACAACAACAGTCCAATAGTGTCCAGTCTCGGTTTGCTGCCCATCCTGACCCTGGTGCTATTCATCTTGGCGTACTGCTCAGGAGTTGGCCCTCTGGCCTGGGCCATAATGGCAGAACTGCTCCCTATTGAGGTCAAGACCAAGGCATCTCCTATCGCTACGGCATACTGCTGGGGCCTTTCGTTTTTAATTACAAGGTAAAAAAACTATACCATTTTAAGGTTTTTAGGTAATTTTTTTAACCAAACCTATGGGTTTTTACCCATCTTAGTTGATCAGCATGAGATCAGCTACCAGTTTAATTAAAAAATGGTCGAACGATATCTTTCGTAAAGGTATGATTTCGTAGCCGACCGCATACGACAACTGCCGACGCACGCAGCATCTGCTGCGTAATTCATTGCGGTTTCTCAATGGTCCCCTTTATCCTTATCGGAGTTTAACGAGTAATGGGTACGCTGTATCTGCTGCATGCGTCTGTCGTTGTCGTATGCGGTCGACTTCGGAATTACACCATAAAGCGACTGCCACATGACCTCCACTACCCACTGGCAATATCGAAGTTTGTTATGAATCCAACTACATAAGAAAAGGTTTGACAACCGTAAGTACCGTAACTGTTGAATTAAATTACCTACTCTGTAAGGGATTGGTCGTGGGTTCGAGAGCTAAATTTTATAGACGATTCATTTTTTCCATTCTTAATCTAACCTTAACTGTTAGGTTAAAGTCATTCACTCTTACTTACTCCTCCCACAGATTCTTCGGCCCATTCTCAAACGCTATAGGCATGGGTTCCACATTCTTGGTATTCGGAGTATGCTGCGTCTTAGGATTCTTCTTCACGATGTTCGTTGTGCCTGAGACCAAGGGAAAGAGTTTCCAGGAGATCCAAGATATACTTACTGGCAAGTACGTATCGCACGCTAAATTAACCTTTTAGTCTATAGATGTCCTAGTGGACAAGGAAAAGCAGGAAAGTAGACCCTAGGTTTTAAGATGAAAGCTTTGGATGTAAAATGGGGACTTGACGCTGAGATTCTAGCTATTGTATCCCGCGTTTCCTGCGGATTCTTCAAAGGACGGGTGCGTGTTTCAAACCGGTGTGAATGTGTGATCCATTTGCTAAACATTTAATCTACAGAATAAATTATTTTTGACCTTGATTAAAATAATGTACGTCATCAAGTTTCATATTGTGTATTGTTATTTGCAGGTCATCCAAGTCATCAGAGAAAGAAAAGGAACAAATATAGTTAGTTCTAAGATAGAATGTTAAATTGTAAAGCGGCTGCACCTTGAGGTTCAGTATTATTTCCATGGGTTTTGCTACTGACGCCAGTGGTGAAAAGTGAAAATTTTCAAAAAGGAATCCGGTGGAAAATAAAGTAACCTTGGGAATCTGGCAGGAATTGCGTTAAAGAAGCCCCTCGCCCCTGATGGACAATGAGTGATATAATATTATTACAGCTATTATTTTTACTTCTCTAGCAAGAATAAGGTAGCCATCAACGATACGTCCATCAATTCAAATGGACTGGACATCTCCCAAAATCGTTTCGTGAATGTAATAAATTCATGCCAATGAAATGGACATCTTCCAGTACATATTGGATTTCCAAATTGATAGAAATCTATGCATTCAATCCAAATAGACGTTATCCACGGCCGACTGATGGCGTACAATCTTCAAAGTGGTGGCGACGCTTACGGCCAAATGGAAGTCAGTCAATGTGCCTTGAACCTGATGTACAGAGGTACAGGTAATAGAGATTAGGAAGTATTCCATTTGGGAGCATTCCAAACAGACGTATCGTCAATAGCTACCTTTATTTGCATAAAAACTACGAGCGTGAGTAATAGTGATCCGAAATTCGAACGACACCTTATTGATAATTCAGAGTAATGGGCGACGGTTCCTTGAAGAAATGCAGAAGATTTTTAAGTTTCTTTTTCTTCACTATATCCTGAAACACTTTTCTCACTTTCAAGGTGAAAAGTAGTATGTTTCACACGTAATGATTATTTTTATGTCTCGTGCCTTTAAATCACTCACTGTGCATAGTAGTATGTGTTAGAATCACGAGCGTGGTGAGTGATTCAATTCTAGAGTGCTAGTTCGTGATTTAAAGTTTGGATACGCAGCAACTTGTTGAACAGACGAATTGGTCTACAATGTCTACATGTACCTAAGCAAAGTAAAGTTGTCAAAATAATGTAGTGTGTTAAATTAGTGGCAAGGATTAATGACTTCAAATAAATAAAAACAATAACATAAGAACGGATGTAATTTTTACAACTCTTGTACTGTTATTTGTTTTATTAGTTTAAGTAAATAATAATTTATTTTTAATTCTAGGACAATACCCATTTGTTATTTTTATATTAGTTTTTTCTCAGGTGACATCGGTATTGACATTTTTTTTCTAAATTCATGAAATTAACCGTAATAATGCATTTTATTATGTACCTACAATATAAAATGTTGTGGTAAGAATTGAATTAAAATTATAAAATTAAGTTAAATGTACATAAATTTTAATTGTAAGACTAGGTCACAGAATAAGTAATAGTACTACGTACAGAAGTTGCACTCCTTTATTATTGACGAAAGCCGCCGTTATATTAACCTACGATATTTTCTTGGAATCGCCCATTGTTCCGAATATCCAACGCCGCCAACTTGAGTGTTAGGGTTGTCACCTTGTCAGAGAATAAAATAAAACAATCCGATAAAATGTTTACAATCACTATTCATTTTGTAACCCCCGACGCAAAAATGGCTGGGTGTTATAATAATAAAAATAATGATAATTGTTCGCGTCAAAATGCAGCGATAAGTGTGGGCGACTGAGGTACGAGTACAGCCGAACCTAGTCGAACACAGCCCAACACACGTTCGCTGTGCCTTTTTTTTTTATCGTGCGAAAAATCCCCACGGCCAGAGCCGGAGGAGGAGGTTATGTCGGACTCGAACCGACTATAACGCACGCCGTCTATGGGCCGTCAGTTGCCGGAGGTGAGATTGTCATAGCCATATCCCTCGCACCCCGGCCGACCCAGGACCATACCTCTTGATCTGGCCCTCTTCCGGTGTGGGGTCCACAGAGTCCCCAACTCGCCCCCGGGCACGGGGAGGCACACAATGCGTGCCACCGCTGCGGCCTGCTTCTGCTAGAGTGACAGGCTGCCCCACCTGTCACCCCCAGGTCCGCGCTCATGGAGGACGGAGGTCATTCTGCGACCTCCGACGCCCGAATTGCCACCGCTCGTCGCGGGCCGCGCGGTTTGTGATTCTCCTCCGCTCTTCGCGGGCCACAAGGACTGCTATTATTCTCCTTCGCTCCCGCTCCGCCGCCTCCTTCACGAGCATTACTTGCTCGCAGAAGGAGGCGCCGGCGGCCAGGTTCGCTGTGCCTTGACCTTGGTTGAAACGAAACTTTGAATGAAACGATGAAATAAGTACATTTTATGCAAGTTAATAGCTTTTTGCAATAGTATCATGTTCAGTAAATTTTCTACGGCGTTCACCGATATAAGTCTTTCGATGATCATCATTCATCATGTAGTAGGTGCGGTACTAATACAAATTAAATAAACTAGGTAGTCATTAAAATACCAGCACGACATAAATACATACTTGTTTCAAAATAAGTACCTACAGAACAATTATTAGTTCTTACGAACTCATTATTATAGGTAGGCCTATAATAGGTAAGTACCAATTCGTAGGTTCACGACGATTTAGTTATTTAACTACCTACATACATAAATAATACGAAGGTGTCAACTAGAACGTAATGGCTTTGGTACTAATTCATCAAAAAGTAATCTGTGCATAATAATAGTAAAAACTTACATTTTACGCTCTTCTAATTTAAAAAAAGAGAATTTAGAGTTCTTTATTTGTAAATTTCGACATATTTGTATTGCGATCCCAATATGATGCGATCACAATACGCAAATTACGTCACGCGTGTGCTCGCCGTCGCGCGCCGGCCCCCACTGCTATAACAACTCAGGGGTTTGGCGCATTGTAGGTGCTTATCTCCGCAGCTACGGGCGAGTGACGGAGGCCTGACTAGGTTAAGAATAGTAAAATTACAAAGATGTGAAAAAGAACTTCTGGTAGATATTATTTAAAATCGTGCGAAGTGGAGGAAGAGCCGGAAGGCGGACCCTGAGCTCCGAGGTCATCTTGGCCACGGATGCAATCTGGAAAATGCGTCTACATGAAGATGATGATAATTTAATTCAAATAAAACTTGTATATAATTTAGGGAAAAGAAAAATAATAATATTGACCTTATAAAAGTGGTAGGATCATGCTTGCCCAATACTAATAATTTAGCTCTGATAAGTAATTATTATAAATACCTACTTAGTTCACGAGGTTCGGAGGGGTCACAATGCGTTAAGAATGGTCATCCATCATAAGACAGCTAGCGAGCATTACTTAACTTTGCAATATGCAAACTTACTCAGTTCCCACTAAGCCGCGAGTTCACGAGGTAGTATATAAGTAATTACACATTACCCTCGCTGGCGCAGTCGGGTAAAAATACTTTTGTATTCTCGAAAGTGTACACCAAATAAAGTCCGATGAAATTCTTTAAAATTCGTTTTATTTCAATAACATAATTATTATCCTTACTTCTTCGATGTAGAACTTGTTGATGCTATCAAATCATAGCTCCCACTGCTTATGGAAAGATGATTTCAAGTGGATTTCCATGGTATTTATACAGGGAATCGTTTTGCTCCAATAAAATATAAATAATAATAAGAATTACACTGCACTTGCTTTTGACATAGGTACAGATATTAGTTCCAAAAAGTGTTTGACTTAGTATTGACAGTTTTTTAAACCACTTAAGTGACAGACAAGCACACCGCCCACCTGATGGAAAGTGGTTACCGTGACCTATGGACGTATGCAACAACACTCGCGCTGCCAACCCTGTAAGAACCTTCTAATGCCCTTCTTGAAGAACCTCTTATTGTAGTCGCTTGGAAAAACCATGGGAGGGAGTTCTTTGGAATGAAGTTCTTTTCATACCTGACTGTGCGTGACAGTAACTTAAATAGCTAACGATCTCCAATTAACGTAATCGTCGGCCTGGGGACGATTTAATCCCCAAGTAGGTATGCATGATTGCGAACACTGGCGGTCAATGCTTTTGCATATATAGTGCCTATTGTCGAAAGATAAACAGTTAGAATCCACCTTTCAATAATATGTTAGCAATACGATGTAACCTCCCTACCTACCTACCTGTACCCCTCTTTAACTCCTGACCGTTTTCTTCTACCTTACCCTCTTCTTTCCACTCTTACCATGCTCTTATCCCACACCCATGTGAAGCTCACAATTCCTATTCAACTTCCTAACTAACATTTGATGTCAAATCTATCAATACAATACCTACTTACTTATCAAATAACTCTATCATGATACATATAAATTCTATTACGACTTAATATTAATTTGGCCAATGAACGTCGTAGTGGGAAAGGACTCTTATCATGATACGTAGTTACCCTATGCTCTATAAAGGGGAGTATGTGCTAATTCTTCATTAAAATAAACGCCTACTTAAATTAATATACTACTAGTTTGTAAACATGAATAGCTAACTCTCTAATTAAGATAAGGAACCCTCACTTTCTATAAATATATTACCTGACCTATTTATATTTGTTAAATTGGATACCTACTTAATTTACTACTGAAACTAATTATGATAGTTATAATGACTACCCATCTAAATAATTCTGATATTATCTAACTTATTAAACTTCTTCTATAGTAATACCTACCTAATCTCTTACTGAAATTAATTATAGTTCAGTTATTATACAACTAATGATTTCAACATGTTATATGTTTATTCAGTTCAATATATAGACTAATTGAATCCTGCACTTATGTGATTTATTCATAATTATTAATCTCATTGGATCAAATACCTTATATGAGTTATTGATATATTACCAATGATTGTACTCAACATGATATATTTGTTTTTCGGTCTAGGGCATAGATTAATTGAGTTCTATATTTTATGTGATTTAGGTATAATTCCTAATCTTACTGGATCCATTACTTTATATATGAGTTTTTTTGATATATTAGCAATGACTGTA
>OU612034.1:7500-12500 GCA_914767945.1 Eilema depressum | reverse complement strand
CCTCTCCCTTTCCGCCTCCGTCCTGCATCCCATTATAATCCTTCTGTTCTTTGCCTTCCTCAGTCTCTCCACTTTCACCCACCCCTCCGAGATAGCGTCGAGCCTATCCCTGATGCCTCCCATCACGGCATCGGCGGTCTCCGTTTCATCCTTCGAGGAGACGGCCAAGGAGTAGAGGGTTTTTACCTCCGGTTTGCCATTTTCGATAAGATCGAGCGTTTTAATGGCTACCCTCTTCATTTCCTCGGTGTTTATTGTCGCCTTTGTGTATGATTCTTCACACTTCTCCACGTATGCGCATTGCTTCGACCATCTTTCTTCGCTATCCGATAAAATCTGGTGGGTGGCTGTGGCGATGCTGTCCAGTATTCGATTTTGCATCTCCTCCCAGTCTCCGCCACGCGGTTTCTCAGCTCTCTCTTCGGTGGTCTCGTGTACACTTGATGTAACTCCTGTCTCTGCCTCTTTTACTAGTTGAAATAGGCGCTCTATTTCCTTGAGAACGGTTAGTCGAATCTCGGTCTTGAGGTTTCTGGCACTGTTCAGAGCCATCTTGGCGCGGTTGTTACACAACCTTGCCTCCCGTACCCTACCCTCCACAGGCGCTGCGGGACCATCAGGTGCCGCTGCCGCCTCTGTAGACGGTGAGGGGCACGGGGGCGGCGCTGCTGGTTCCCCAGACACAGGCTGGCTGTGAACCTGATCCAGAGACCTCCTGGCCTTCTTCTTTGTGTTTTTCAAGGCCTTCAAGAATAGGTCGTCTTGTTGCTTTTTTTGTTTTTCCCTTTCCTGGCCACTATCCACCACGAAGGTTCGCTCCTTATCTGGGAGCGGTGAGTGGCCAGCGAAATTCATTGCAGAGCAGGTAGACACACAGAAAATATTGGGCAAGGCCGCACAGTTAAGTTTAGTTTAAAATGTAAGGTAAAATGTAAAAAGTATATAAAAATGTAAATTGTAAACAACAGCACAGACAAATAGTGTAAAAAATATTAGTAAATTGAAATAAAGTGCAATTACGCTTGGATTTCAAGCTTATCAGCTAAAAGTAGGTCAAAATTAAAAAGTCGGTATATAAAAATAATAAAATTAAAATTACTATGAGTCAAAGTTAAAATCTAAAGTTTAAAATTACAATAATATAATTGTATGTCTCTTAGTGAATATTTGTAGTCAGGCTGTATAAAAAGTTAAACGGTCAATGTCAAAATTATAATAGGTTATGTATCATGTACATAATATTTTACAGTCACAGAGCATGCCCAACACAAAGGATGAATACGCTGCACGGCCTGAGTGGATGTTACGAAGAAAAGTCGGCGTCCCCAGACGCCCCTCGGCGGCGAGCTCACTGCGTATTCGCCACTCGGCGGGTTGGTGTGTCCGAAGTCTGCCGAAGGTGTAATGTGGCGAAGGCAGGCACTCGGCACGCAGCGGCACGCACTGGAGAGCGCTGGTAGGTGTTCAAAGACTTAAGGTAGGTGCTCCTTATTTTCCCACTCGATCACGCAGCAATTCAGTGTAATATTGCCTTGTTCGGCGTATCGCCTGGGCTGGGCGGTGTACGTGTCAATGTGTCAATAGTGTTATAAAAATTTTCATACAAATAAGATGTCGGTACTTCGATATAATTTGTACGTGCACACACAGCGGTGGTCCTGTGCCAGGTAGAGTTCAGTGGCCTATCACAGGTGTATAATAGACTGGACCAACCTCAAAATGTTGTTTCGGCTTCAAGTCTTCAGCTTCAAGTCTTCAAGAGTTGCTCTGGTGTGCTGGCCGACGAATCCCGCAGTCGCGCTCGTTACTTGAGATGATTTTCAGATGATGTAGGATATTTCACAAAAATAGTTAGTTCACAGTAGGTCGCGACAAGGGCCCGACAAGGTCCCGACAAGGTCCCGACTAGGTCACGACAAGAAAAATTTCGGGAGCGCTCAGTGGACACGTCTGCACTGCGCGGCGGCTCGAACAAGACTGGTTAGGTTAGGTTAGGTTAGGTTAGGTTAGGTTAGGTTAGGTTAGGTTAGGTTAGGTTAGGTTAGGTTAGGTTAGGTTAGGTTAGGTTAGGTTAGGTTAGGTTAGGTTAGGTTAGGTTAGGTTAGGTTAGGTTAGGTTAGGTTAGGTTAGGTTAGGTTAGGTTAGGTTAGGTTAGGTTAGGTTAGGTTAGGTTAGGTTAGGTTAGGTTAGGTTAGGTTAGGTTAGGTTAGGTTAGGTTAGGTTAGGTTAGGTTAGGTTAGGTTAGGTTAGGTTAGGTTAGGTTAGGTTAGGTTAGGTTAGGTTAGGTTAGGTTAGGTTAGGTTAGGTTAGGTTAGGTTAGGTTAGGTTAGGTTAGGTTAGGTTAGGTTAGGTTAGGTTAGGTTAGGTTAGGTTAGGTTAGGTTAGGTTAGGTTAGGTTAGGTTAGGTTAGGTTAGGTTAGGTTAGGTTAGGTTAGGTTAGGTTAGGTTAGGTTAGGTTAGGTTAGGTTAGGTTAGGTTAGGTTAGGTTAGGTTAGGTTAGGTTAGGTTAGGTTAGGTTAGGTTAGGTTAGGTTAGGTTAGGTTAGGTTAGGTTAGGTTAGGTTAGGTTAGGTTAGGTTAGGTTAGGTTAGGTTAGGTTAGGTTAGGTTAGGTTAGGTTAGGTTAGGTTAGGTTAGGTTAGGTTAGGTTAGGTTAGGTTAGGTTAGGTTAGGTTAGGTTAGGTTAGGTTAGGTTAGGTTAGGTTAGGTTAGGTTAGGTTAGGTTAGGTTAGGTTAGGTTAGGTTAGGTTAGGTTAGGTTAGGTTAGGTTAGGTTAGGTTAGGTTAGGTTAGGTTAGGTTAGGTTAGGTTAGGTTAGGTTAGGTTAGGTTAGGTTAGGTTAGGTTAGGTTAGGTTA
Source organism: Eilema depressum (assembly GCA_914767945.1). Taxonomy (NCBI): domain Eukaryota; kingdom Metazoa; phylum Arthropoda; class Insecta; order Lepidoptera; family Erebidae; genus Eilema; species Eilema depressum. Next base: position 9,646 of record OU612034.1, on the reverse strand, counting down.
GGTTAGGTTAGGTTAGGTTAGGTTAGGTTAGGTTAGGTTAGGTTAGGTTAGGTTAGGTTAGGTTAGGTTAGGTTAGGTTAGGTTAGGTTAGGTTAGGTTAGGTTAGGTTAGGTTAGGTTAGGTTAGGTTAGGTTAGGTTAGGTTAGGTTAGGTTAGGTTAGGTTAGGTTAGGTTAGGTTAGGTTAGGTTAGGTTAGGTTAGGTTAGGTTAGGTTAGGTTAGGTTAGGTTAGGTTAGGTTAGGTTAGGTTAGGTTAGGTTAGGTTAGGTTAGGTTAGGTTAGGTTAGGTTAGGTTAGGTTAGGTTAGGTTAGGTTAGGTTAGGTTAGGTTAGGTTAGGTTAGGTTAGGTTAGGTTAGGTTAGGTTAGGTTAGGTTAGGTTAGGTTAGGTTAGGTTAGGTTAGGTTAGGTTAGGTTAGGTTAGGTTAGGTTAGGTTAGGTTAGGTTAGGTTAGGTTAGGTTAGGTTAGGTTAGGTTAGGTTAGGTTAGGTTAGGTTAGGTTAGGTTAGGTTAGGTTAGGTTAGGTTAGGTTAGGTTAGGTTAGGTTAGGTTAGGTTAGGTTAGGTTAGGTTAGGTTAGGTTAGGTTAGGTTAGGTTAGGTTAGGTTAGGTTAGGTTAGGTTAGGTTAGGTTAGGTTAGGTTAGGTTAGGTTAGGTTAGGTTAGGTTAGGTTAGGTTAGGTTAGGTTAGGTTAGGTTAGGTTAGGTTAGGTTAGGTTAGGTTAGGTTAGGTTAGGTTAGGTTAGGTTAGGTTAGGTTAGGTTAGGTTAGGTTAGGTTAGGTTAGGTTAGGTTAGGTTAGGTTAGGTTAGGTTAGGTTAGGTTAGGTTAGGTTAGGTTAGGTTAGGTTAGGTTAGGTTAGGTTAGGTTAGGTTAGGTTAGGTTAGGTTAGGTTAGGTTAGGTTAGGTTAGGTTAGGTTAGGTTAGGTTAGGTTAGGTTAGGTTAGGTTAGGTTAGGTTAGGTTAGGTTAGGTTAGGTTAGGTTAGGTTAGGTTAGGTTAGGTTAGGTTAGGTTAGGTTAGGTTAGGTTAGGTTAGGTTAGGTTAGGTTAGGTTAGGTTAGGTTAGGTTAGGTTAGGTTAGGTTAGGTTAGGTTAGGTTAGGTTAGGTTAGGTTAGGTTAGGTTAGGTTAGGTTAGGTTAGGTTAGGTTAGGTTAGGTTAGGTTAGGTTAGGTTAGGTTAGGTTAGGTTAGGTTAGGTTAGGTTAGGTTAGGTTAGGTTAGGTTAGGTTAGGTTAGGTTAGGTTAGGTTAGGTTAGGTTAGGTTAGGTTAGGTTAGGTTAGGTTAGGTTAGGTTAGGTTAGGTTAGGTTAGGTTAGGTTAGGTTAGGTTAGGTTAGGTTAGGTTAGGTTAGGTTAGGTTAGGTTAGGTTAGGTTAGGTTAGGTTAGGTTAGGTTAGGTTAGGTTAGGTTAGGTTAGGTTAGGTTAGGTTAGGTTAGGTTAGGTTAGGTTAGGTTAGGTTAGGTTAGGTTAGGTTAGGTTAGGTTAGGTTAGGTTAGGTTAGGTTAGGTTAGGTTAGGTTAGGTTAGGTTAGGCTAGGTTAGGTTAGGTTAGGTTAGGTTAGGTTAGGTTAGGTTAGGTTAGGTTAGGTTAGGTTAGGTTAGGTTAGGTTAGGTTAGGTTAGGTTAGGTTAGGTTAGGTTAGGTTAGGTTAGGTTAGGTTAGGTTAGGTTAGGTTAGGTTAGGTTAGGTTAGGTTAGGTTAGGTTAGGTTAGGTTAGGTTAGGTTAGGTTAGGTTAGGTTAGGTTAGGTTAGGTTAGGTTAGGTTAGGTTAGGTTAGGTTAGGTTAGGTTAGGTTAGGTTAGGTTAGGTTAGGTTAGGTTAGGTTAGGTTAGGTTAGGTTAGGTTAGGTTAGGTTAGGTTAGGTTAGGTTAGGTTAGGTTAGGTTAGGTTAGGTTAGGTTAGGTTAGGTTAGGTTAGGTTAGGTTAGGTTAGGTTAGGTTAGGTTAGGTTAGGTTAGGTTAGGTTAGGTTAGGTTAGGTTAGGTTAGGTTAGGTTAGGTTAGGTTAGGTTAGGTTAGGTTAGGTTAGGTTAGGTTAGGTTAGGTTAGGTTAGGTTAGGTTAGGTTAGGTTAGGTTAGGTTAGGTTAGGTTAGGTTAGGTTAGGTTAGGTTAGGTTAGGTTAGGTTAGGTTAGGTTAGGTTAGGTTAGGTTAG
>OU612033.1:17792500-17794667 GCA_914767945.1 Eilema depressum | reverse complement strand
CTAACCTAACCTAACCTAACCTAACCTAACCTAACCTAACCTAACCTAACCTAACCTAACCTAACCTAACCTAACCTAACCTAACCTAACCTAACCTAACCTAACCTAACCTAACCTAACCTAACCTAACCTAACCTAACCTAACCTAACCTAACCTAACCTAACCTAACCTAACCTAACCTAACCTAACCTAACCTAACCTAACCTAACCTAACCTAACCTAACCTAACCTAACCTAACCTAACCTAACCTAACCTAACCTAACCTAACCTAACCTAACCTAACCTAACCTAACCTAACCTAACCTAACCTAACCTAACCTAACCTAACCTAACCTAACCTAACCTAACCTAACCTAACCTAACCTAACCTAACCTAACCTAACCTAACCTAACCTAACCTAACCTAACCTAACCTAACCTAACCTAACCTAACCTAACCTAACCTAACCTAACCTAACCTAACCTAACCTAACCTAACCTAACCTAACCTAACCTAACCTAACCTAACCTAACCTAACCTAACCTAACCTAACCTAACCTAACCTAACCTAACCTAACCTAACCTAACCTAACCTAACCTAACCTAACCTAACCTAACCTAACCTAACCTAACCTAACCTAACCTAACCTAACCTAACCTAACCTAACCTAACCTAACCTAACCTAACCTAACCTAACCTAACCTAACCTAACCTAACCTAACCTAACCTAACCTAACCTAACCTAACCTAACCTAACCTAACCTAACCTAACCTAACCTAACCTAACCTAACCTAACCTAACCTAACCTAACCTAACCTAACCTAACCTAACCTAACCTAACCTAACCTAACCTAACCTAACCTAACCTAACCTAACCTAACCTAACCTAACCTAACCTAACCTAACCTAACCTAACCTAACCTAACCTAACCTAACCTAACCTAACCTAACCTAACCTAACCTAACCTAACCTAACCTAACCTAACCTAACCTAACCTAACCTAACCTAACCTAACCTAACCTAACCTAACCTAACCTAACCTAACCTAACCTAACCTAACCTAACCTAACCTAACCTAACCTAACCTAACCTAACCTAACCTAACCTAACCTAACCTAACCTAACCTAACCTAACCTAACCTAACCTAACCTAACCCTGCTGAACAAGTGCCTGGACCTGGAGTACTTCCCAAAACCGTGGAAGGAGGCGACAGTAGTTGCTCTCAGGAAACCAGGTAAGGATGAGTACAGCTCCCCCAAATCGTACAGACCGATTGGGCTTTTGCCTGTGCTAGGGAAGCTGTACGAAAAAATGCTGGCAGCTAGACTCAAGTTCCACTTACTACCGCGGATTAGTACTCGCCAGTACGGCTTTATGCCCCGGAGGAGCACCGAAGACGCCCTCTATAACATGCTGGGGCACATACGTGGCAAACTCCGTGAGCGTAGAATTGTCACGTTAGTGTCGCTGGATATAGAGGGCGCCTTCGACAGCGCATGGTGGCCGGCTATAATCGCACGACTGGCAGAGGAAAAGTGTCCGGTTAACTTGAGGCGAACTGTCAGCAGCTACCTGAGCGATAGAACAGTCCGGATAAGATACGCAGGCGCCGAGTGCAGAAGAGGCACACAAAAGGGCTGCGTCCAGGGGTCTATTACGGGCCCCTTACTGTGGAATTTGCTGTTAGATCCCTTACTCAAAATGCTGGAAGGGGATGGGGACTACGTACATGCCTTTGCGGATGACGTAGTCCTTATCTTCGATGGGGACTCTGCCTTGGAGATTGAAGGGCGGGCCAATGCCTCCCTCGAACGTGTTCGGGCGTGGGGTGTCAGGAATAAATTGAAGTTCGCGCCACAAAAGACGAAAGCTATGGTCATCACGAAGAGGATAAAATATGACAACCCACGCCTGAGCATGGGCGGGGTGGACATCGGCCTGTCCGACGAAATAAAATTGCTAGGGTTAACCATAGACAGAAATATAAATTTTAACAGCCACGTTAAAAATGTATGTGCAAAGGCGATTAAAATATATAAAAAACTGGCAAGGACGGCTCGGATCACCTGGGGGCTTAACCCCGAGGTGATCCGAACCATCTACACAGCGGTGATCGAGCCCATTATTTTATATGGGGCCAGCGTGTGGTGTGAGGCCGCAAAAAAGGAATGCGTCAAGGAG